>JAWPHD010000152.1:0-607761 GCA_037043455.1 Cyrtodaria siliqua
GTGCACTAATGTCCAGCGTCCTAATGGTGCACTAATGTATGTCCAGCGTCCTAATGGTGCACTAATGTCCAGCGTCCTAATGGTGCACTAATGTCCAACGTCCTCTTATTAATATATTTAACATCCAACAGGATCAAGTGATCAGAATACAGTACATGCATGTGTACTGTGTACTTATGTATCCTGAAAAACTTGCGCGAATTTCACTCAGTGTTATTGGGATTTCCATTTTTATTATTTTATGTATATTGAAAATTCCTAGCAAGATGATTTATCAACATTTAAATCTATTTTGTTTAACCTCGCTGCATTATAGAATGACTATCAAGCGATTATACAACCCTCAAACAGAATTCATATCAAACTATGGAGGCCGGTGAAGTCTTTTTCTTCAGATTTTGGTCAGGTCTAAGTCGAAAGTGAAATCGTACATACCAGGCAAAAATCACAACCGGCTTCCATAATTATGTAGGTAACTAGAAATGTGTCCATGGGACACGGATGCCCCCACTGAAAACAATCAGGGGAAAACGTAAAAAATGAAGAAAAGGTCCGTAACTCAGGTAATACACGGTCGATCGATATGCACATATTGATATCATAGGTAAGCATCCTGTAAAGTTTCGAAATAATGGGTTGAAAACTGTGGGAGGAGACAGACACACAAACTAATTTAACGTAAAATTTGACACAAAAAGTGGACCGTATCTCCGGTAAAAAAAAAACAAGGTCGATTTTTACGCGGAATCGATATGCACAACTTGACATCATAGTTAAGCATCATGTAAAATTTCGAAACAATCGGTTGAAAACTGTGGAAGGAGATAGACACCCGTATTTTCGGGACAGACGGAAGCACGAACAGACGGATGAACATAGCTAACGAATATGCCTCCTCACCATTCGGTGGTGGGGGCATACAAATGAGAGTAAATATAGTTAACAAGATAATTTAGATACTATTAATTATTATGATGAGAATACAGATTATAATAGTATTAGTTGATGATGGGGTGACCTTATAGATTTAGGTGACAACTTTAAGATTAGACGACGAGTATGAATGAAAGCAGATTCGTCACATGAAAGTACATGTAAAAACCTGTAAGTTAGGTAGGTCTACCACGTGGTCTACCACGTGGTCTACCACGTGGTTAGTTTGGGATGGAATTAAGCAATAAGTAATCATTACTATACCATAACGTTGTATTTGACACTGTGTTGAGGATATAATATATATCGAGAAAAAGGCACAACGGGATATTATTTTGATCATATGGAAATGGCAAATCATTACGTCTTAAAAGTTATTTTTTTAAATTTGGTGAGTTTACAAAAACATTTCTTTATTTAAAAAAACAAAACGACTTTTTATTATATAATAAAGCATTCATAAATATATGACGCCCCAAGCTTGCCTGCAATAGATAGACACCAACCTTTTAATGTTTAGTGTGGGGGAGAAGTGGGTGGGGTGGTTGCGCGGGCTAGAGGCGGGGGCAGGGCCGTATGTATTTTTCGACGTAGTCGTAAACATGTAGTTTTTGGTTTCTAAGCACTTTTAAAATTGATGTAACTTTCTATTGATACATTTCTAGCTGAAAACACTTCAATAAATGAATGTGTTATGTTTCCATGTTATGTTATGTATCTTCCCAGAAATTTAAACGGAAAATACAAAGAGCAATCCTAATGTTTGAAACATTTAAAGATTAGGCTCCTGCTTGTCACATTTACTCTAACTTCAAATGTACTAATAGGAAATTTAAGGTCATCCTCAAACATACACCTATATTCCCCTGGACCTAAGTTTTTCAGAAAATCGTTTGTCTATTCGGGCTCTAAAGTTCGGAACTCACTCCCTTATCGTATAAAATTATTATTATTATTACTATTTTATAAGTAACATTACGGGAATATAACGGAACATACAGATTAAATGCATATTCCTCGTCGCCCTCCCCCACCCACCCACCCCGACCCCATCCGCCCCCGCATTATCTATTTCTTCTTAAAATTGCCAGAACATTGCCATAATAAATTAAAATTTACAATATTTTCACTTTTATTGCATTGCCCTTAAATGAATAATTGTTGTTAATTGCCAGTGAAAAACGCAATAAGGTGCTATAAAAATAATGCAGCATTGGTGCAGCATTGGTGCAGCATTGGTGCAACATTGGCAACATCCCTGTTCCAACAGTACGAATTTAAAATAATTTTCAACACAAATATAAATTATTAGAAAACACAATAATGTAAATATAAGTATTAAATTCGATAATAACATCTTCCAAAGGTGGTACGAAAATCATTAGGTGAGTTAATGTTAAAGAGAAGCCTTGATGCATTTTAGCTCATGCATAACATGCTGTTCTTATCCTCTAGAAAGATCGAAATATCGGATAAAAGCTCTTAAGTAAATATACGTATCAAAAATTATACATATAATACTAATTAAGATGAGTAGAAAAGCGAATGGGATGATAGGATGACAATTGTGGACTTAACTTTTAGATAAGAAGCTGTGGATGAATGAAAACAGAGTCGTCATATGAAAAAGACGCAACCTACAAACTTATCTGATAACGAAATACTTGTACAATAAGTAGGTCCACCGTATGATTGGTGTGTGATACAATTTGGTAAATCCTTGTTGATGTACTAGAACATCGTAACTATACAACAATGACTAGATGCTATAAACTGAGCGAAAAAATTCAACGCGAAAATCAATTTCTATAATAATAATAATAATAATAATAATAATAATAATAATATAAAAATGAGAAATCATCAAATCTAAATAATTTTCTTATTTAAATCGGTGATTTTTTTTTAAATATCATTGTTTGGCCTTAACTTAATATTGTATGTATTTTAGTTCTTATAAGTTATTGTAATGTAATATATATACAGTATCTTAACCTGGTAATTGTGTGGCAGAACAAAAACAGGAACAACACATATTGTATGATATAACAGTGGCACCAGTATTTATGCTCTCTGTTCGCCTGAAATATTTCTAGACAGGAAAGACTGAATCAACAACCCCTACATATAATTATATATATATATATATATATATAATTATATCCTACATATAATTATATATATATATATATATATATATAATTATATGTAGCGGTTTTCAGTGTTGTATTTAAAAATGTATATATATATAAGAATGAGAAAATACATCCCATCTCATTTCACACAATAGTTTGTCATATTTGCTCACATCATTGGCCACATCGACAACTTTATAAAGACACACAAGTGTATGCCCCCAAGGGAGGTATTTAGTAATCGCCCCGTCCGTTCGTCCGTTAGTCCATCCGAAACTGAAATCCGTTTCAGCTATAACTTTGAAAGTACTGAAGGGAATTGCATGACACTTCTCAAAAATGTTATAGACTGGTCCCCTGACTAAAACTCTTTCAGATTTATATATTTAGTATAGTTAGGGGACCAGTCTAAAAAACGTTTATCACTGTGTCCACTGACGTCATTTCGATTTTTTCAAATTCATCACTGATATTCGGCAGGTGCCCTCCTGATTTTTCCGGACTTCATCCGCGGTGCGGTAATTCGATGTGCATATAATCCTAATAAATTTAGGGATTCACGAACCTTTGGGGACCCTTTTAAAAATAGCCTTTTGGGGCTTTTTGTTGGTGCATCATGCCAAGTTCGGTCGTGCACATTATTGTAATCTTTAGAAAAGAAATAACTTTCAAGTGAGTAAACGAAGAAACTTTTACTTTAGAATTAGAGTTTTGAATAAACATTTTATTTAAGCCTTTTGGGGCTTCACTAAGGGTATAAAGCTGTTGTACCATGCCCTCTTTTGTTTAAGCCTATCGTGGCTTCATATTTTGTTTAAGCCTACTGGGGCTTCATTAAGGGTATCAGGCTTATGGGCCATGCCCTCTTTTGTGAAACATGTTTTTGGGCTGCCATTATATATGTATGTGTTGCCGGCAGCCCGCTATTTGGAGCCGCGCCCAATATTTGCCAAAAAACTATTTATTATACGATCAAACATTTTAATAAAGGATAATATTTTCTTGTGTGTTTGTCAAGTTGGTGCCTTCCTAATAAATAGAAATATAAAACACACATTTGAGGAAAGTTAGGTGCTTTTGTCCGGCGTGTCTAGATTGGGTCCTAAAACCTGGGTTTTGGTCCTTAGCTATATATATGCAAATTTGTAGAGAAACATTCTTAATGAGTTCTTGCAGTGAAACTTTACAGTGGCATTCCTCGTGATATTTAGTTGTGAAACTTACAGTGACATTATTTATGATTTCTGGTTGCGAAACTTTACTAGGACATTCCTCATGCTAGCCCGTTATGAACAGTGGAGTTCAAAGTCAAATGAATCGATATTCGTGTCTCAGCCATAACATTGAAATAACTGAAGGGAATTTCACGAAACTTCTCATAAATGTTAATCACAATGACAAAGTGTGTCACTTTCAAGAAATAGTCCGTACCTCAAAGGTCAACGTCACACTTGGAGGTCAAAGGTCAAAATAACTTTTCGGGGACACACTAAACGTCGAAAAAGAGGGTATGGATGTCCTCAATCAGAAATTTGTACCTTTCTGCTAGCATGGGATAACGCCGGTTTTTGTTTACGCTTTGAACCATTTCTTACCCCTGCTAGATCTGCTGTCTGGATCAAAACTCTTTTAAACTATAATGAAGCCGGAATAAATCGCAGCCGCTCCCTATTGCAACCGACCGACAACCCCTCAACCCCAACCGTACAGATAAACTGGTGTTATTTCTTGACAGCTTTATACGTTGATATGACATACTGCTACACACATGTTCATTCAATCATCATTCAAACAAAACTAAGGAGATCTCGGGGTGTCGCCGGAATGGCGATGCGTCTGCTGCTGATGATGGCGATGTGGAGGAAGAAGCAAATGACGAGGGTGTGATGACGATCATACTGTGATATACAACTAAATGACGAGGGTGTGATGACGATCATACTGTTTTTTACAACTAAATGACGAGGGTGTGATGACGCTCATACTGTGATATACAACTAAATGACGAGGGTGTGATGACGATCATACTGTGATATACAACTAAAAGTTATTGTTAACTTTTATTTTGTAATTTCAGTGTGCACTTACCGCCGTGATTAGTAAAGCTACGGTGACAGTACAACTTCTGCATTATGAAGCCAGTGATTCCTGTTGTGATAGAAATATTACCTGTAGCAAGTGTGACCTCTACTTTAACGTATGCCTAGGCCAGCCAAACATGTAAGTTTGCAGAGTTGCTAACGCACAAATAAACAGTTTTAAGCACGTGTATAAACATGGCAATGACAAGTAAGTAGTATAGATACTGGGGGTACCACCACAGGTTCCCTTCCCGGGGCCTCAAATCCAAGCAATGTAAAATATGCCAGCCATGGCTATTAACTCAAGTACGCCATCATTTACACAAAACAATCTAAATGAAAGTCATGCTTAAGTCAAAAGCCCCGACACATATTATTAGTTGCTCAAGCAGCCCCGCTCAGGGAAACTCCGCTGATACCCCCAGTATCTATACTACTAATCAATAGTTTGCTGTTTTAATAACATAACATTAGCAACTCATTAACATTACATTTGCAACTCGTCAAGCAAAGTCAGACGGAACTGGGCAGTAGTCTTCATCATCGCTCTGCATATCATTTTTTACCATGGAGTATTTTATTTTCCTACACTTTGCTATTTTGTATTTCAGTTCAAGAAGCTCTTCTCTGTTTCCGGCCAGTTCACGTTCATAATTATCCATTTCAACCAGCAATCGCCTTTTTTTTTTGTATCCATAAAATCATTACGAACTACTTCATATTCTACTTGGAGTTGCTTACCTCTCATCAATTCTTTTCTATATTTATCTTTCAAATGGTTAAGTTTTCTGCAAACCTTTTTTAATCTTTGTTGTTCCATTATATAATAATACTATATATAATTATTTTTAAACCCTTGAATGCTACTCAGCTATTACAATTAACTGTAATCATCATGTGCTATCTGTTTTTTAACAACACACTTTTTAACACCCTTGCATTTCTTTGTACTAACCTCATTATCTAACATATACGAATATAGTTTACTTCGTAGTCCAACATATTCAACAATAGGTATGCCACACGTTTCATCTTTCATCTTGCCAATAACCTTTTTATTATCATTAAAATGAAACTTACTTTTTGGATCATAATCGCAATTATCAAAAAGTTCTTTATCCTTGTAAAAGTCTGCGTACACATCTTTTGTTTTTATTTCATAACACAAGGAATCGGTATCAGTAAATAATAACTTAGCTTTTTTATCATATTTGTTTTTAATGTTGTTGTAATGGAAATCATACATCAAATATTTTGACAAGTCTAAAATACACATACCAACATAAATAGGACGATTTAAAACTAATCGTTCTTTTATTCTGTTTATGGCAAATAATTTTTCATTAAACATTTTACAAGAAATAAATGAAGGTCTTGCTGTATATTTTAAAAGGACCTCCTCATCGTGAGTTAATTTAACATTAATTCTTTTTCTCAAATTTTCCATAGTTTTGCCAAAAACTGAATTGTTCATCAGTTTGAAGAAATCCTTTTCAAAAGCATTCTTACCAGCTGTTCTCTTGGCAGTATTAAAGTCGATGTATGTCTTTAACCACTCTGATTCATCAAACTGTAGTATTCGGTGTATTTTTGTTACCTTCAATCCAAGCTTTTTATACAATTCTAGGTTTCTAAAATGCATGACATACTTTTTATTATTTTTCAACGTCGTAACAAGTTTATTAACATTGCAATGCCCTAAATTAAACTTTTGTTTTAAATTTTTACAATAGTCTGACAACCACTCATCTTTGATATTTAAACTTTCTGGGGCAAGAGGATAATCATTATGCAAGTCATGCAGTTTCTCAGGATACTCGATATCGCACTCAACAATGTAATTTGATTTTCCTTTTTCAAACTTATCAACCCACTTGAAGTTGCCAGTAGGTAACGGTTGACACATAGCCCACCCGTACAAGTTATTAGCATCGAGATATATTATGTACTTGCTTTCTTTTTCCTCGTCATAGTTTTTCATATATTTATTGTTAGCCTGTGAGTATCTATTTGCAATATAACTCGTACCACCTCTTAATCCTTTTTCCACAAACAAATATTGATCAATATCAGTTATTAAATCAAGTTGGATACCAGTCATCTTAAGGCATGCCTCCCAGGCTAAACAAGGACTACTGAAGTAAGGATCTAATTTGTAATACTCAATAAACATTTTTCTAAAGTTTTCAAAAACGTCTGCAAGCAGCAGCACATCAGTCTTAAGATACAGATCATGATATTCTCCCATATTTTTAATCTTAAATCTTTTCCATATGTTTGTAGCTTGATCGTAATCTGCATCTGAAATGTGTTCATCATTTAACTGAGAATAAAAGCTATCTTTCCCAGGTAACTTAGTATCCTCGAAGCGTTCAAAACTGTTCATGTAATCATAAGGATAAACACCTTTTCTTTTTAGCAAGTCTAATTTTTTACCGCTATATTCTTGAGATATGTATTGAAACGATGGAACGTTTTTTACTAGATTATCTAATGATTGGGACATAAACTGAAAACTATCAACAAATACTAAACTTTTTCCTAACATGAAAGCCATATACTTCTCCATGTTATTCGGTATACCATTTATGTTTTGTTTAAACTTTCCGATGTGTTGCATTATGAAGTGAGAGTCATATCCTCTCAAGTTATGAAACACAACAGACATTTTTCTAGTCAACCTGAAATTAATATTACATATGTCATGAGCGCTTCCTCTATACTTTCCAGTTATGTGACAATGGTCTCTAAGTTTTCTAACGGAGTTTTCATATGCTACTGTACGACCTGGGTCATCTTTTTTAAGAGTTATTGAAAAGCCATTACCGCAAATATGACATGATTTAGATTTTTGGAATCTAGCTTCTTCTTCCTGTGACATTACTAGATCTTTCTTAAAATGTGTATTCATAGTTTTCTTGCACCACTTTTCTTCTTCTATCATTTTTTCTAAAAACTTGTAAACAGCATTTGGTCCTCTGTATGTCACAACTGGTTTTGAATAGTGATCATCATAACAACAAACAACCTTATACTCATAACTGCAATCAGTATGCTTTTGATATGCGTCTGTATGAGATCTTTTAGGATTGCTTGATGCTGAGGAAATACTTTCGGTTACTGCTTCAAAATCAGCATATATGACAAACGGAACCATTAGTTGCCTGTCGTAGTTTTTAAACTTAACTTTTCATCTTTGTTTGGCATCTCTACTGCTTGTTTTCCATTAATTGAAAGACAAACAGATTTATGTTTTTCTAAAACTCTTTCTAATGTAAAGCATTGTAGGCATGTTTTACAAAACCATTTTTTTCCTTATGTGCTGTTTGATTAAACATCAAACTGTTAAAATCTTTTATCCATACATAATGATTTTTTTCTTTTTCGGTGATCAAAAGCATACCACACGATTCTTTTGCTTTATTTTTTGATATGTATAAAGGGTATACTTGATTATCTTCATACCCAAATATGTTAAAACAAATGTTGTTTTGTTTTTCTATTTTTGGGATTTGTTGAATTGTAACAGAAAATGTTATTCCCTTGTAATCAAGACTACCAATATGCTTTTTATAATTTGATATTCTTTGAGGATTTTTTCCAACAGGAAATTTACAAGCCAAATGGCACCATCTGAAGCATTCATTATCTTTTTCATTTTTTTATATTTATTAATCCTTTTTTAGCATTAGCAAGTTCTTTTGGTAAATCCAAATAAGAGCTACCTCGTTAAGGCTTATACTTTATCCGATTTATGTAATGTGCATCTAGTGTTTCAATAACCCAACCACTTCCCAACTGAATCC
Organism: Cyrtodaria siliqua; assembly: GCA_037043455.1. NCBI lineage: Eukaryota > Metazoa > Mollusca > Bivalvia > Adapedonta > Hiatellidae > Cyrtodaria > Cyrtodaria siliqua. The sequence continues at coordinate 8,956 of JAWPHD010000152.1, forward strand.
AATTTCCAGTTCTATTTATAAATTCTTCCCGTGCTTTGTCTAATGCTTTTGATATATATATATATTTTAATATTATTACAGCCTTTGAGGCAAAGTAAGCCGTTTTGTATATAATATAGAAACGTCCTTTAACTATTGGTACATTTTTTTTAAAGTAAGTTTTACATCAATGCTTAATTTAAATCCACCTGTTCTTTTTAGTTCTGCTTTGAGAAACTTTACAGTACGATAGTGTACTTTTTGTAGTTGAACAATCGGATCATTACTACTATAAATATCTACTTTAAAAACCTTGCTTTACTGTTTTGGGGATGTTTCAATTTCTCGGATACTCGTTATATAATATTACATGAGATTATTTTTTTTAAGCCTATTTTGAAGTAAAATATTTATTTTCTGGTTAGATTATATTATTTTTATTTATCCATACATAATGATATTAATTCCTTTGTCTAACAAAATCCTGTAGTAAGGAATAAAAGAAGCCTCGGTTGAAAGAATATTAGTTGCCTCAGAAATTTGTTTTTTTACAAAAAGCATGCAGCTTGTTTATATCTGGGTTTTTTAATTTTCAATGGTAATTTTAGTTGTTTTGTCATTGTTTTAATTCTTTTAGTTAGATCTTGAAAGTTTGTAAAAACTATTAACTCTTTGTCAAGTTTACTCGTATCTTCAAAATCAACCGTTTGGGCATATGCCATTTGATCTTTCTTAAAGTTTTTGATTTCCTTTTCTACTTGTTCCATTATAATATTACGTAAGATAATATTTTTAAGCCTTATTTAAATATAATTCTATAGTATAATATAATGAATTTCAAATATTGTAAAAGAGTTTTAGATATTATTGATTCTCCTTGGGGGTGCACAGATTGCATCTTATTTTACACAACTAATAAAAAGAAGCTTTGTAAATATTGTACCAGGGCCAAACTGTGTTACAAGTGTACATACGCATGTGTGAATTGTAATGATACTTGTGAAGTTTTCGATAACGAGCGTGTTTGCCTTAATTGTGGCACTCACAATGGTTATAATCTTATCACAGGTTACAACTACAGCCAAAAGAAAACTATTTACCACAGGAAGTACCATTTAGATAAATACTTGGTAGCATTTGATTTGTCTTCTAAAAATAGACAAAGATTTGAAGATTTGTTTTACAAAATTGTAAAGATTTTGGATAAGCTAGAAGGTCGAAAAAGATCAATCAAATTTGAATACATTTTTCAGAAAATATTTAAAATATTAAAAATAGAAAAAGAAACAAAACCGATTAAATCTAAATCAACCAGAGACAAGTACGATAGGATATGGAAACAAATCAGAAAAGAATTACGACTGAATGCCATGGCCGTTTAACTTGAATCTTTTCATATACATTTCCAGAGGTTCTGTGAAGTTATCATTCTTTTGAGTCTCTAATATTTTATTGAAGGTAATCCTAATTACCTCTTCATCATTTTCTAGTCCTGTTGTTGTTTGGACATATGATAGAAGTTGTTTAAAACTCCTATGATGTGTTTTTAACAAAGTCTTTTTTTCTGCTATTCTTGTTTTACTTGCTAAAACAGCAACTATCGGAGGAACTGCGTCAACTACAGCTATGAAAACAGGAATTGCTGGAACTAATGTTAGAATAGCACCACAACCAATTATACCACTGGTAATCTGTAATGTTGTGTTTATAATACCGCACAATTTATAACTGCGTCTGTATGCAGCCGCAAGTCGCGTCAAGTGATCAATTAATTCTTCTTTGGTTTTCATGTATAATTACAGTCAGACAATAATTTAATTAAAATATTTAGAAAATAGTTGCTCGTGTTCTTTGGGTGACATTTTGCCTATTTTTAATAATTCATAGATTATGCAAATACCTTTATTTATTAGCTGTGGACTATTATTTCCTGATTCGATACTTCCGCATACAAACTCTAGATCATTCATCAAATCATCAGGACTATTGTAATATTCAACACAACCTCCTAAAATCTTCTTGAACTTTGAAGAACCTTTATGAATTGGTAAATCAGATAATTCTGTTAGTTCTTTAAAAACATTCTGAGACAGCTTTGAATACGTTTTTTTATTATTGTAACGTTTTGTTATCAAGTCTATTAAATCATCGTCTACTTTTAGGTCTAGCACAACTGCTTCTCCTTGTTTGGCAATAAGTTTGTGATGACCAACAATATTAGGTAAATCAATTTGTAACATTCCATAGTGACCATCTTTGTCAACTTTGTAGGAATTTTTATTTTGTTGCATTCCTTCCCATGAAACGGTTTTTTCCAGGTAAAATGAGTTTGCTTAACAAAATTAGATCAGTAATCCTACTTCTATAATCTACCAAAACTTTTGACTCGTTTATTAGAGCTTGCCTATCTAGCTCATATGCTGGTTTTTTTATTACATCTTTTTCTTTTTTTATCTGCTTGGATTACCCCTATCGCGTCCAATTGTATCGATTTTATTAGAAACATCTGCAAACAAGGGTTCAACATTATACTCACAAGTGGTTGCCACATTCTGGATTAATTCGTCTGGTAAAGGATAGCCATATGCTTTTATCACGGCTTCTTTCATACCAACATTAAAATTACCATGCAATTTTGCCATATGAGGTTCTTGTACTGCCTCACCTATTGCTGCTGGAAGAGCGGCTAATTGCTGACTTATTTTCGGTAGAGCAGCTAACTGCTCGGTTAGCTGTTCTGACTGACTTTTTATTCCGCCAGTCACAGGTTTAAATATTTCTTTGTACAAATCACGACTAGCTCCTTTTTCTAGTCTTTTTTGAGTAACTTTATTTTCGTATTCTTTGACAAGCTCACTCGCTTTTCGCTTTTTATCTAGTAATTCTTTCCATTTTAACAAAGACATGTATAATATAAGGTTAGATAAAAATAAGATAAATTAAGATAAGTTGATATGAGGTAAACTAAGTTAAGATAACTTAAATCAAGTATTATGTAGTTTTTGTCTTCTTCTTGGCCGCAGGTTTAACTGCTTTCTTGACTACAGGTTTAACTGCTTTCTTGACTACAGGTTTAACAGCTTTTAAAAAAAAAGTATGAGTCTAATATTTGCATGTGCTTTTTCAGTCTCATTTTGTATTTTAACCAACTTCTTTTCCAGACGTGTTACCTCGCCGGGAGATTCAGTTTTGCTTAACATTTTATTTATATGCTTCCTTTCTGCTTCTAATCCTATCAAATAAATAGTATTTGGTCGTTCTTCTGTTTTCGACAAACTTCCTGGATTTTTCATTGCCGGTCTCCAGGCAGGATCTGCATCTTTTTGTTTTGAAGGTCCTGGGATATTCATCTTAACTTTTTGTAATCCGTAATATCTAACTTGATTAGCCTTAAAACATTCTGCTTCTGTTCCAAGTTGTTTACCAGGAGGAATTTGTTTTATTCCGCAATACACTTTAGACATATATAATAATACTTGGATAATATTAATATTATCTGACTATTATTATAATGGAAATTTCAAACTATGATATGAAAACAGAAAACGGTAATTTTAAACAGATATGGAACTTTATGCCAGACTGTTGTTTTAGACTGTTAATTTGCGGTGATTCAGGTTCAGGTTCTGTTGCTGAAACCTTTAGTTTACTACGACAAGATTTATTTGTTTGCTAAAAACTTCGAGCAGTCTAAGTATCAGGTCTTATCGCAAAATCTTGAAAAGATAGCAAAAAAGAATAAAATCCCAGTCGGAGACATATTAGAATGTTCAAATGATGAAGTTATCCCTGTGAATGATTTGGATTTTGATACTCAAAATATAGCTATTTTTGATGATTATGTTTGTGAATGCAATCAAAACGATATTATTAATTATTTCATCCAGGGAAGACACAAAAATTGTTGTGTAATTTACTTGTCACAATCTTACTATAAAACTCCCAAAGACATTCGGCTAAATTGCTCTTATTACATCTTCTTTGCGACTCCGGTTAATCGTGAGCTGGGTATGCTTTCAAACGAACAAGATGTCAGTAAAGATCAGTACAGAAAAGCGACTGACAAGCAGTACGACTTTCTGTATCTGGATCGCCCGAGGAAGTTGATGAAAAGAAACTTCACTGGTGAAATTTAATCTAATCATATTATATACAATGGGACTTTTTAATGATCTTGGTGGGGAAGTTACTACCGGCAGTGTCAATATTATAAATTTTGGTATTGTGCTGTCTGAGTATGTAAAACAAAAACATCTGGTTAATTATCTTAACAAAGGCAAAAACCCGGAAAATGTTTTGAGAAGTGATCTTGACATGAATAAAAATAAAATTATCAATGTAGGCAATCCGACAAAAGCAGATGATGCAGTAACAAGGCAATATGCTCAAAGAAGAATAGCAAAGATCATACCTGATTATAATATTGATAAAATTCCAGACATGATGAAAGATTTAACAACAGGTGTTGATGATAAACTAAGTCTGATACAAACAAAGTTACAAGCAAACCGTGAGAAAATGATTGAAATTCAAAACGGATTGAAAGATGAAATAAAACTTTTGAGTGATGCTTTAAAAGAGTTAGAAAAGAAAGATGTATTGGAAGAAAGTGAAAACTACAAGAAATTAAGTAAACAAATAAGAACTGGTGTTCAAAATATTAATACACGGATCGAGGGAATCAACAAACAAATGGTTGATAACAATGAACTAACTGCTGATGCTTCAAAACAAATTAGAACTGCTTTTACTACTGAAATAACTCAAATTAAAATATTAAATGAGCAGATAAACACCAACGTTGCTGATATCAACAAAGAATTTGAAGACATCAAAAAGAAAATGGTTGACGGTAAGTCGCTGGAGACTGCGCTGAGCAAACTGGTTGACACTGATAAACTTAACACTCCACTGAGCAAACTGGTTGACACTGATAAACTTAACACTGTACTGAGCAAATTGGTTAACACTGATAAACTTAACACTGCTATTGATGATGCTTCAAAGCAATTGAAAGCTGCTCAGGATGAAAGGAGCAAAGTTTTTGATGGCGAAATAGCTACATTGAAACAGTCTAATCAAAAGTCGGATTCTACTGTTTGAAAATACAATAGATGATGGAATTAGCATTATTCAAGATTACGGTCGTCATGATACTTATGTATCGTACCCGACACGAAAACCACTTGAAAGAACCGAACGTGATGCTCTTATCGAGGCGTTTACTTTTGCAACCAATCCACTTATAAAAAGTGAAGAATATGCTACAGAATATCCCGGTGGTGGTAAACGTCCCCTTGGCGTAATAATTGTAAAACCCGGGCGTTATGTAGTTGAAGCAGATCTTACATATACAGTTACAAATACAGACACTGGTATAGCATATTTTAGTTCGTTTAATCTAAGTGCCGATTATCTTTACCAACCAAAAATAGAAAATGGCAAACTAATACTAAAAGGAACATTTGAAGCATAGCTTCCGAAATCACCTTTTTGAACTCAAACACAAAATCTTTCACTACACAAGTTTTCAATTTTGAAAAATCAAGCTTTAAACTATTTTATTTAAGTGATTAATTTTATCCATCAAATATTATATGGAACAAAAAATTGTATTATCATCAGAAAAAGCGTCAATAATTAATAGCTCAAATACATCGAGTAATTTTACAACTGTGTTTGACAGACCATTAATATTTGGCAGGAACAAACAGTATGGCATTGGACTCGATAAGAATAATTCTATGACTTACTCGTGGTATAATATTAGTGAAGATTTTAATAACAAAGTGATAAGGTATCACAATGAAACAGATTGGAAAAGTATTATTTTTAAAAATGGAAATTACAGTTATGGTGATATTGATAATTACATAAAAGAAGCATTGACTGTAAACAATGATTTAACTGAAGACACGCCTGTCCCGATAAAAACTGAGTTTGATTTATCAAGTTTTAAATGTTTAGTTACCATTAATAATAACTTTGTGCTTGATTTGAGAGAATCAAACTTGCACACCTTGATCGGGTTTGACAAAGATGCAGTTATTAGAGAAACTAAAATTGGAACTGTAATACCAAACATAACAAATTCTGTCGATACATTGTATATCCACTGTGACTTGATAAGTAATTCTATTGTTGATGGATCATACGGGGAGGTCATTTATGAAATAAGTACAGCTAATCTTACAAGAGCATATCCTTTCGAAGATGAACCAATAAGAGTCGGGTTCTGTGAAGTAAACAAAACGATCATTAACAGTATTAATATTTACATAACCGACTTCTCTGGTAAGATTATTAATCTTAATGGTGTCCACACATCATTTCGATTTGTTTTGAAGGAATTAATGTAACATAAGTTATATGGCATGTTTAAATAATTTTAAAAGAACTTACAAAGGCTGATAACAAAAAAGAAGTTGTGGCTAAAACTGAAGAAGATGTAAATACAAAAATTAATAGATTACTTTCGGGAAGGGGAATTCATGTGAGAATTAATCGATTTATTAATAAAAAATAATCTAATTACTAGTATATATAGATGTTTCGAAGTAATCAATATAATACTAGATATGAACATGTACCTATTCAGTTAGATACCCCCATAACACAACCAGGAAATAATACCAGACAAATGAAAAGTGGCTACCAATTTACACTAAATGATAGAAGTTCTTACTTTGATTGGTATAACGCATATTTTGAAATCAGTTTTCGAGTAAACAAGCTTGCTGATGGAGCTGCTTTTGCAGACACCGATGAAATTGCTCTGATTAGCGATGCAGCTTTACTGATTGATCAAATGCAAGTAAAGCAAAATGGAAAAATATACTCAGCAAAAATAAAAAGTATCCACTTTGTTTTCCTTCAAAATCTGAGACTGTAAGAAAGAACTAATAATTGTAGCATGGTTTTCTTTTAATAACATCTTTGTTTGATGTTTACACCAAATTTCATTGAAATATACCGAATGCTTAAAAAATAAATCACAGTTTAAAAACATAGGTGTGAAAACGAAATTAAAAAAACTTAACAAATGTAAAGATTAACGACAATAGCACAGATTTAGCAGTCTAGGCTAATTCAAATACACAGAAAAACTTTCAAAACCTCACTACTATCTCATGTGTCCACCGTTACACCGAATACACTAAAAAATACGACGTCGCATGCTTCTAAGTTATTAATAAATTAGTTTTGTGGATACCCAGAATGATATTTAACTCAGATGGTTTAAGTTACGTAATGACAAATCATATGACATCAACAAGATGGACTTATCTTCGTGAAATGATACAAGAAAGCGGAAGTTCTCAACTAACTGAATCCGTATTTAGAATAAAGGCTGGTGTTAAAAATCCCAAACACGTTTTTGTGTATTTGCAAAGGTCAGACAAGAGTTCTTCTCAAACACAAAATCCTCATTTTCTGGATACGTTTAAGGTAAATGCTGCTAATACTAATTGCTATTTACAATCAGCTAGACTGGAAGTTGGAAATGGAGTGTATTATCCAGAAACCGAATATAGTTATGCTTATATCATAAGAATATTCAGAGATGTTATTAATTATTCTTACAAGCAAAATGATAAAAACACTGGAACTTTACTCAATGTGAGTACTTTTAAAACTCTTTTCGGAATTATACATTTTGATTTGAGTTACAAGGAAAATGAAGTCAGTATTGATCCAAAACAACTAAGTTTGAGATATAAGCTAAATGTACCTCCGGCGGCTCCTTATAAAGTTTATGCTCTGGTTCTCTATGAAGTAGATGTAGATATTGATACTGTCGGAAATGAATTGGTAGTAGTCTAAGCTAAAGCTAATCCTTCAGCCCGCTGTAATTAAATCTAACTTATAATATATATGACTTACGTCAATTATTCAGTAAATTTAACAGATGGGCAAAAACAGAGTTTAGCGAGGGCTTATGAGGATAAGAGTGAATTAGCACTCAGGTTAAAAAATAACCTACTAACTGGGAATTTTCCTTTGCTGCTGTCATCTACTCAGATTAACAATATTAACAAAGCTAAATCTGGTGGACGGGGATTAGACATAAATATATCAAAATCACAAATGAGATCTCAGTCTAAAAATGGAGGTTTTTTAGGTGCATTAGCTGGTTTGTTGACTAAAACTATATTACCAACAGTTGCTAGATTTGCTCCAAAGATATTAGGGACTTTGGCAACAGGGGCACTTAGTGGTCTGGCAAGTACTGGAATTGGTAAAATATTTGGAAATGGAATGGTAACTGTTCCTGCTGATAAAAAACAAACACTTTTAAAATCAAATAAATTAACAGCTGCACAAAAAAAACAAAATAGCAAAGTCAAAAGGTTGCTGCACTAGTAATAAAATGGCAACTGTTTCTAAAACGGTAACTGTTCCCAGTAATAACAAACAGCAAGATGTAACGGCAACTGTTCCTAGTGATAAAAAACAAACACTTCTAAAATCAAATAAATTAACAGCTGCGCAAAGAAACAAGATAGCAAAGTCAAAAGGTCGCTGCCCTGTTAAACTAACTAAAAAACAACAGCAGGACGGAGGATTTCTTGGGCTTCTTGCATCATAAGGAATTCCTCTTGCATCATAAGGAATTCCGTTGATCGGATCTCTTATTAGTGGCTTAACTGGAAAAGGTTTGCAAGTAGATAGAAGAGGACAAGGTTTGCAAGTAGACTCACAAATTAGACCATATAGAAGTATCCCATTTATAATTTTTTTTTTTTTTTAAAAATGAACCTTTATCTAACTTAGATATAATAAAATGGGTTAAGCAGCTAGGTATACAGAACTTCAGTGGGGTGTACAGCAAAGACAAATTACCGACAACACAAAATACACAAGAATGTGGTATTATTAATCTTGATGGTCATATTGGACCTGATACACACTGGACTTGTTACTATGATAATTATTACTTCGATCCGTTTGGTCTGAGCCCACCAAAAGAAGTTTTAACTTACATACCTGATATAAAATACAACACCATTCAATATCAAGATAAAACAAGTGTCCTGTGCGGATATTTCTGTTTGTACTTTGTCAAAAAGTTGCAAGAAGGAAATAGTGTGTACAATATTATTTATAAAATGCTAAAACTTTACAAGCCGATAGAAAATGAAAACAATATAAAATCATATTTTGTAAACAAAGTTTAATCTAATCATATTATATATGAGTTATTGCATCAAAGAAAGAAAGGTTACTGAAAATGTTGATCCTAAGTATGTTTTAGCAAAAAATGGTAGAAAATGTTAAGAGCAACTTGTGCATCTTGTGGTATTACTAAAACAAAGTTTGTTAAAAACAAAGAAGGTGGAAATATTGATATTCATAAAGCTTTGCTCCCTTTGCTGCCCAAAAAAGGGCTAACACTTCCTGGTTATAAATATTGCGGCCCGGGTAATCCGCTTGATAGCGGAGAGCCGGTAAATGAATTAGATGCTGTTTGCAAAGATCATGATTATTGTTATGATGAAAATCCTAGTAATAAATCAATGTGCGATAAAAACATGCTTGCTGGTTTGAAATCTACTAAGTCTAAAACTATTGGAGAAAAGATCGCTAAGAATTTGATAGTAAAACCAGTTATTAGTACAAAATATAAACTTGGTCTTGGAAACTCAAAAAAATAGAAAAGGCGTTGAAATGGACTGACAAGTTAGCAGATGAACTTCATAAGACTATACGAAGAAAGTTCACTCAACGCCGTGTGATTGTTAATGAAATTGATAAAATATGGTGAAAAAGGGTATACCCCAAATTCGACTGAAGAAATATTTGTTGTTGATGAAATTCAATATACAAATCCTGTGACGTACAAAATTAAAGACTTAAACAATCAAAAGATTGATGGCAGCTTTTATGAATTAGAAATGATAAAAGCAAAGCAAGAAAAAATCAGGATTGAAAAAGTGATACGACGTGATTACAAAAAGAAACAAGCGTTGATTAAATGGAAGGGTTACAATGAAGATTCCAATAGTTGGGTTCCATTCAAGGATATTAAAAACATCAAGCAATAACAAGCGCGTGTTGTGAGTCTTGCGGTTGAAACGACTAAGTATGATAAATACAAAATATTGTAGTGACCATAGTAAAACATCGTTTTTTCCGAATGAATTCTCATTTGTGGTTTGCGGTTAACCACAAATATCACGCGACAGGCTAATTATATATAATTTCTCCAATAATGGTCATAGGGAAATAACAGTTACTTTTATTTTGGCAAATAATCGGCGCGGGTTATCTCTCTTTGTATTTTTTCAATATGGCGCTAAAAAGATTTAACGTTTTATGACAATTTTTTGTTTTAATTAATATTTAAAAGTACTTTTACAAAATATTAAAGCAAATATTAATGCTATTATTACCAACATAACTAATTTATCAGATTGTATTGCAGCACAATGCTAATTAAAATTACTAACTATGATAATTTGAATTTATGCAAATTTAAAAACCCTTTCAAAGTTCTGCGATCGGTGGTAAAGTATATATAGACGATCGAGGTATAGTATCTATCGGTTATATGTATGTAAGTGTTGGTTACCTGGTGAAAATGACAGTTATTTGCTAACTTGTTGTAGTCTCGCAATCGTGGCGCCTAGTAGATGGTATCTGTGTAGTTCCGTTACTAGCAAACTAATAAATATTGGGGTGCAGCTGCTAAAGAATTCTTCCCTGATATGTGTTTGCTGGTAACAGACCTCGCCAAACTTTAGGTATATCTCTGCGTTTCATTTCGGTAGAGTTCTGGTAATGTCTATGGAGCGAGCCGGGCCCGTCGAAAAGTTAAATGGATTGTGGGTTGAGCGCAAGCGTAGATTTCTTAATCAAAACCAGGTGATGCACAGCTAGGTAAAAATAATTTGTACAGCCGTTAATGTAAAGGCATGCGCATTGACATGTGGCTTTTGCAAAAATTTCATAAAATGACAACCGGATTAATTAGTAGTATAGATACTGGGGGTATCAGCGGAGTTTCCCTGAGCGGGGCTGCTTGAGCAACTAATAATATGTGTCGGGGCTTTTGACTTAAGCATGACTTTCATTTAGATTTGTTTGTGTAAATGATGGCGTACCTGAGTTAATAGCCATGGCTGGCATATTTTACTTTGCTTGGGTTTGAGGTCCTGTGCTGGTACCCCCAGTATCTATACTACTCAAGTACATCAATTTAATTCATTTATTTTTTGAAAACTTCATCCGCATTACAATATTCGTGCAATAATAGATCATTATATATAACGCATATACACGCTTATTTACTTCAATTTCAGGAATCATCACATCTGTACAAAAACCGAAAGAGAAAACGACAAGATCTCGTTTGACTTTGGGTCGAGCTCTGTCACACCAAATGAATTCTCGCTTCCGTTAGATTCAATACAGCCTGAGGTATATTAATGCCGTTCATTATCTACTGTTTAAATTTAACAATCACACATATTAACTTAACGTTTATGTCCCCTTTTGTGTAATCCCATTGAGATTGCATATGAAAAAATATAAATAAAAAATACATCTCATATAATCTTGAATATGTTTACATGAAACTTCCAGTTTAGTATGGGAAGTATGCTTACACATTTATCTGGGCAGTGTTACCCTTGAATTATAAATACATAATTGATAAATAATATCAATAACATGACCTTGAGTACGACATAAGCTGAGTAGGGATTAATACACAATTGTGTCAAGTTTGTATTTAGTATACAAGTTTAAAATTGTCCAGGTAAAAGTTACATATTAAACTGCAAGTTACATCTAAAAATATTTAGAATTATTTGAGTTCTATTATTTTTCTTTTGTTAATGCATTTTTAATGGGATTCCACAAAAGGGGACATAATATTTAATACAAGTATATACCAGCTAAATGCAAATAATACGATGAGTCTTCTAATCTGAGAACAACAGTACCTTTCTGAATAGAAAAGGACGTGCTGTCCTCGTCTTTCTTTGTTTTTATGCAACGGTATGTATGGGGTTAACGTCGCTTTGAACAATCGTTGAGTCGTATCATGGCGGTTTCTATTTGTAGCAGAGAGCTCAGTGCTGATACTGTAATGCTACACTGGAATGCCACGACTGACACATAGCATGATACCCCATCCAGTCACAGTGTATTAATACCCGACTGACAAGTCCTAGAACTTACCTTATATGCCGAACGTGAAGAAACCATCTTTACGAACCTTTTGGTGTGATCCGGACAGGAATTGAACCCACGATCTGCGGTATGTGAGGCGGACAGTCTACCACTACTCCACTGCCGCGGTCATGTTTTTGTTATTTATACTAGGAGTACTTCTAAAAACTACAATTAGTTAGTAGATCATCGTGACGCTTTACAGAGACATTCCTCATGATCTCTGGTTGTGAAACCTTAAAATGACATTCCTCATGATATTTGGTTGTGAAATTTTACAGGGGCATTCCACGTGATATATGGTTGTGAAACTTTACAGGGGCATTCCTCATGATATCTGGTTGTAAAACCGTACAGGGACATTCCTTATGATATTTGATTGTGAAACTTTACAGGGGCATTCCTCGTGATATATGGTTGTGAAACTTTACAGGGGCATTCCTCATGATATTTGGTTGTTACACTTTACAGGGGCATTCCTCATGATATATGGTTGTGAAACTTTGCAGAGACATTCCTTATGATATCTGGTTGTGAAACCGTACATGGGAATTCCTAATGATAAGTGGTCGTGAAACCTTACAAGGACATTCCTCATGATATCTGGTTGTGACATTCTGGTTGTGAAACCGTACAGGGACATTCCTTATGATATTTGATTGTGAAACTTTACAGTGGCATTCCTTGTGGTATCTGGTTGTGAAACTTTACAGTGGCATTCCTTATGATATTTGGTTGTTACACTTTACAGGGGCATTCCTCATGATATATGGTTGTGAAACTTTGCAGGGGCATTCCTCATGATATATGGTTGTGAAACTTTGCAGAGACATTCCTTATGATATCTGGTTGTGAAACCGTACATGGGAATTCCTAATGATAAGTGGTGAAACCTTACAAGGACATTCCTCATGATATCTGGTTGTGACATTCTGGTTGTGAAACAGTACAGGGCATTCCTCGTGATATCTGGTTGTGAAACCTTACAGGAAAATACCTCTTGACTTCTGGTTGTGAAACAGTACAGGAAAATACCTCTTGACTTCTGGTTGTGAAACAGTACAGGAAAATACATCATGATATCTGGTTGTGAAACAGTACAGGAAAAATACCTCTTGACTTCTGGTTGTGAAACAGTACAGGAAAATACATCATGATATCTGGTTGTGAAATCTAACTGGGACATTCCTCATAACTGGTTGTGAAACTTTACAGGAGCATTCCTCGTGATAGCTGGTTGGGAAACTTTACAGGGCCATTCCTCATGATATATTGCTGTGAAACTTTACAGGGAAATACCCCATGATATCTGGTTGTGAAACTTTACAAGAAAATCCCTCATGACAGCTTTATCAACCTTTGTACAGAAACATTATTAATGAGTTCTTGCAGTGAAACTTTACAGGGGCATTCCTCGTGATATCTAGTTGTGAAACCTTACAGGGGCATTCATCGTGATATCTAGTTGTGAAACTTTACAGGGGCATTCATCGTGATATCTAGTTGTGAAACCTTACAGGGACATTCCGCGTGATATCTAGTTGTGAAACTTTACAGGGACATTCCTCGTGCTATCTAGTTGTGAAACTTTACAGGGGCATTCATCGTGATATCTAGTTGTGGAACTTTACAGGGACATTCCTCGTGATATATAGTTGTGAAACTTTACAGGGGCATTCATCGTGATATCTAGTTGTGAAACTTTACAGGGGCATTCCTCGTGATATCTAGTTGTGAAACTTTACAGGGACATTATTTATGATTTCTGGTTGCGAAACTTTAAAGGGGCATTCCTCATGCTAGCCCGTTATGAACAGGGACATTATCAACTTTGTTATGAAAGTTCATTTAGGCATGTTTTCATCATATATGGTAGCCTAATTTTACAGCTATTCCATGTCAATTTCATCCGAAATATTCGAGAAACCTTATATGATCTGATAGTTTGTTACAAGCAAATCAAGCATGCATACAGTTAAACGTATTCTTTCACTCCGAAATACTGATCCTGTATACAAATGCATTTTTTTTCTGATCTAGGATCCTCTTCAAATAGAAATAGACGTGAAGGACTATGATTCTTTTGACGGTAACGATACAATGGATACCCTTCGTTACAACTTTATCGGCCATAGAACCAATGGGACGTATGTCACTCTGAATGGAACAAACACAGAACACAACCTTCGGTAAAACCTTACTGCATGATAGATGCCACACGTTCATAATCAAATTTGAATTATTATGTTTATAAAGTCTGAATGTCTTTTTGGCGTCTCGGGGTTATATATGTATTATCACGTGTACATGTTTTTCTAGATGTGTTTGCTTCATTACAATCGCTGTTTAGATGATTTTTCTTGTTAATATGCCTTTGTACTCGTAAGGAAGGCATGACACCGAAAGCGCTCGAGTACATATACAGACAAACAATACAAATACATGCATGCATATAAACTTAACAGTGAAACATGTTAATATTTTGATTTTTGAAATGTTTGCAGAATTAAAGTTGAAATAAAAGTCGAATGTCAGACAGATTACTATGGAGATGAATGTTCGATACTGTGCCGAGCAGATACACGGCACGTGTGTACGGCTGACGGGAGTTCTGAATGCGCACGAGGTAAAATTACATTTAGTGTTTACCCTACTTTTTCAACCAGTCAGTTGCATCAGATTTTGAAATACTTCAATCTTCATGATTTAATGCATGATCTTTATAGAGACTATCGATCAACCTGTAGTAAACACTAAGTCGGATAGAGGCTATGAAGAGAAATATTCACCATTAAGAAACAGCGGTCGTTCGCTACGCTCCATCCCTTTCAGTTTCTTAATGGTGAAGAGTTCTCTTCATAGCCTCTGTCCTATACGCAGTAAACACATATTCCACTCAAGAGCCGCCCATAAACGCGACCGGAATGGAATGCACATGTAGTGCATTCGAAAAGCGAACAGGAATACAAATGAAACTCCAACGAAACGATGAAAATTGTTTGCAAAATGAAAGCACAGTTAAAGATGAATGGCCTGCCTTTTTGTAGTATTATCAATTAACAAATTTAACTCTTAATCATATTAATATTTCTTGATAGTCCCGGAGAGAAATATATATTTAAAACCGCTACTAAGTTACATATGTATAAATTAGTATTATTTGCATGACGTAGATACTACTTTTACCACTGTGTGATGAGGTAAATCTGAATTGTATAGCTGCACAAATATTGCCAGATAATTTTTCACTTTTCACAGATATTGCAGAGTGTGAATTAAAAATATTGTTGTTGCGTATTGATTTCGATCTAAATAAACATCAACATGTTCATGAAACAAAACATGGCCGAAGAACTTTAAACACAGGATGCATAGTGCTGAGTCCATACTGGATTTTATTTCTCAGTTTGTACAAACTCACTGAATGCGTTTCAAATGCTTTTGGAACGTAAGTAAATTGTTTCTGGGTACGATTAGGATCTGTTAAATATATTTATTAAATTATATATGAATGCAGTAAATGGTTGCAGTATATTGAACACCAAACTATTTTATGTTAGTTTAAAAATATTCGTTTTACATCGATTGCGAAACAAGTTACGAGTGTATTAATCACTCTCGGTGGCTTACTTAGCAATGTGGATTTATTATCTCGCTCAAGGATAAATAACATGAGCTGAATAACATGGCCACGGCGCGAGTATCTAACCAACGACCTCTCGATCTGGAGTCCGATGCTTTACCACTGGACCATGCACTGCACTATTCTATTTTAAATTATAGGAGTGTAAAATGCACCTGTGAGATTGTTACAATACCTTACTAATACAACCGTGTGTTGGTTGCTTCTAAGGGATCCCCTTTTCAGCATTTATTACTATAAAATGAAAACTACACACACGTCTACAACTAATCCAAATTTAATCGAGTTGAGATATATACATTTGAACAAGCACTAATATAACTCACATTTACATACTCGTATGTTGTGCTTTAAACATCGAATAACGAGGATATATTTTAAACACGTAATCTTATTTTCCTTTCTTTCTTCATAAAAAAGGATTCCACGGCTCTAACTGTACAGAAACAATATCAGCACCTACAACAAACCCTACCACCGAACAGCCAACAACGACAACGCCTAAAACCACAACAACAACAAAAACGCCTACCACTACAACTCCAACAACAACAACGCCTACAACCACAATTCCAACAACAACGGCAACAACTACAACTCCAGCAACAACGTCTACCACCACATCCATGACAACAATAACAACGCCTACAACCACAACTCCAACACCACCATCACCACCACCACCACCACCACCACCACCACCAACAACAACAACACCTACTACCACAACTCCAACAACAACAACAACGCCTACAGCAACAACAACAACGCCTACCACAACAACTATAATAGCAACGCCTACAACCATAACACCAACAATGACTACCACCATAACTCCGATAACAGCAACGCCTACCACCAAAATTCCGACAACAACAACGCCAACAATGACAATTGCAGCAACAACAACGCCTACCACCATAACTCCAACAACAACAACGCCTACTACTCCAACAACAACAACGCCAGCAATCGTAACTCCAACAACAACAACGCCTACGACCATAACCCCGACAACAACAACGCCAACAACCAAAACTTCAAAAACAACAACGCCTACCACCACCACAACAACAACACCAACAACCACAACGCCAACAACAGCACCTACTACCACAACGACAACACCTACTACCACCACACCAACAACGACGCCGACAACCGCAACTCCAACAAAAAAATCTACCACCACAACTCCAACAACTACAACGCCTACTACCACAACTCCAACAACAAAAACAACAACCATAACTCCAACAACAAAAACAACAACCATAACTCCAACAACAACAACTACCACCAAATATCCAACAACAACACCTACCACAACAACTCCAACAACGACAAAGCCAACAACTACAACTGCAACAACAACACCTGCAACCACAACTCCAACAACGACGACGCCTACATCCACAACTCCAAAAACAACAGCTACCGCCACAACTTCAACAACGACGCCAACAACCATAACTCCAACAACAACACATACTACCACAACTCTAACAACGACAACGCCTAAATCCACAACTCCAACAACACCTACAACCACAACTCCAACAACGACGACGCCTACATCCACAACTCCAACCACAACTCCAACAACCACACCTACCACCACAACTCCAACAACCACACCTACCACCACAACTCCAACAACAACCACACCTACCACCACAACTCCAACAACACCTACAACCACAACTCCAACAACGACGACGCCTACATCCACAACTCCAACAACAACGCCAACAACCACAACTCCAACAACAACACATACTACCACAACTCTAACAACGACAACGCCTAAATCCACAACTCCAACAACGACGCCAACAACCACAACCACAACAACAAAACCTACCACCACAACTCCAGCAACGACAACGCCTACATCCACAACTCCAACAACAACAACAACAACACCTACAACCACAACTCCACCAACAACATCTACCACCATAACTCCAACATCAACACCTACCACCACAATTCCAGCAACGACAACGCCTACATCCACAACTCCAACAACAACAACAACAACACCTACAAACACAACTCCAACATCAACAACGACCATCACAACTACAACAACGACGACGCCTACATCCACAACTCCAACAACAACGTCAACAACCACAACTCCAACAACAACACATACTACCACAACTCTAACAACGACAACGCCTAAATCCACAACTCCAACAACGACGCCAACAACCACAACCACAACAACAAAACCTACCACCACAACTCCAGCAACGACAACGCCTACATCCACAACTCCAACAACAACACCTACAACCACAACTCCAACAAAAACATCTACCACCACAACTCCAACAACGACGACGCCTACATCCACAACTCCAACAACAACGCCAACAACCACAACTTCAACAACAACACCAGCCACCACGACTCCAACAACGACGACGCCTACATCCACAACTCCAACAACAACGCCAACAACCACAACTCCAACAACAACCACAACGCCAACAACAACACCTACCACCACAACTCCAACAACGACAACACCTACCACCACAACTCCAACAGTAACACCTACCACCACAACTCCAACAACAACACCTACCACTACAACTCCAACAACGTCAAGGCTTAAATCAACAACTCCAACAACAACGCCTACATCCACAACTACAACACCTACTACCACAACTCCAACAACAACACCTATCACCACAACTCCAACAAGAACACCACCACCTACTACCACAACTCCAACAACCACGTCAACAACCACAACTCCAACAACAAAACCTACCACCACAACTCCAACAACGACAACGCCTACATTAACAATTCCAACAACAACAACAACACCTACAACCACAACTCCAACAACAACATCTACCACCATAACTCCAACAACAACACCGACCACCACAACTCCAACAACGACGACGCCTACATCCACAACTCAAACAACAACGTCAACAACCACAACTCTAACAACAACGCCTACCACCACAACTCCAACAACAACGCCAACAACCACAACTCCAACACCACTACCTACTACCACAACTCAAACAACGACGTCAACAACCACAACTCCAACAAAAAAAACTACCACCACAACTCCAACAACGACAACGCCTACATCAACAACTCCAACAACAACAACACCTACAACCACAACTCCAATAACAACATCTACCACCACAACTACAACAACAATACCTACCAACACAACTCCAACAACGACGACACCTACATCTACATCTCCAACAACAACAACACCTACAACCACAACTCCAACAACAACATCTACCACCACAACTCAAACAACAACACCGACCACCACAACTCCAACAACGACGACGGCTACATCCACAACTCCAACAACATCGCCAACAACCACAACTCCAACAACAACACCTACCACCACAACTCCAACAACGACGACGCCTACATCCACAACTCCAACAACAACGCCAACAACCACAACTCCAACAACAACCACAACGCCAACAACAACACCTACCACCACAACTCAAACAATAACACCTACCATCACAACTCCAACACCAACACCAACCACAACAACGCCAACAACAACACCTACCACTACAACTCCAACAACAACACCTACCACCACAACTCCAACAACAACATCTACCACTACAACTCCAACAACGACAACCCCTAAATCCACAACTTTAACAACAACGCCTACATCCACAACTCCAACAACAACACCTACCACCACAACTCCAACAACAACATCTACCACCACAACTCCAACAACAACAACACCTACAACCACAACTTCAACAACACCACCACCTACTACCACAGCTCCAACAACGACGTCAACAACCACAACTCCAACAACAAATCCTACCACCACAACTCCAACAACGACAACGCATACATCCACAACTCCAACAACAACAACACCTACAACCACAACTCCAACAACAGCATCTACCACCACAACTCCAACAAAAACAACACCTACAACTACAACTCCAACAACACCTCCACCTACTACCACAAATCCAACAACGACGTCAACAACCACAACTCCAACAACAAAACCTACCACCACAGCTCCAACAACGACAACGCCTACATCCACAACTCCAGCAACAACAACACCTACAACCACAACTCCAACAACAACACCTACCACCACAACTCCAACAACAACGCCAACAACCACAACTCCAACAACAACCACAACGCCAACAACAACAACTACCACCACAACTCCAACAACCACAACACCTACCACCACAACTCCAACAACAAAACCTACCACCACAACTTCAACAACAACACTGATAACCAAAACGCCAACAACAACAACACCAACCACTACAACTCCAACAACAACACCTACCACTACAACTCCAACAACGACAACGCCTAAATCCACAACTCCAACAACAACAACACCTACAACCACAACTCCAACAACAACACCTACCACCACAACTCATACAACAACACCTACCACCACAATTCCAGCAACAACAACAACACCTACCACCACAAATCCAACAACAACGCCAACAACCACAACTCCAACAACAACCACAACGCCAACAACAACACCTACCACCACAACTCCAACAACAACACCTACCACCACAACTTCAACAACAACACCGACAAACAAAACGCCAACAACAACACCTACCACTACAACTCCAACAACAACACCTACCACTACAACTCCAACAACGACAACGCCTAAAACCACAACTCCAACAACAACAACACCTACAACCACAACTCCAAAAACAACCCGTACCACCACAACTCATACAACAACACCTACCACCACAACTCCAACAACAACAACAACACCTACAACCACAACTCCAACAACAACACCTACAACCACAACTCATACAACAACACCTACCACCACAATTCCAGCAACAACAACAACACCTACCACCACAACTCCAACAACAACGCCAACAACCACAACTCCAACAACAACCACAACGCCAACAACAACACCTACCACCACAACTCCAACAACAACACCTACCACCACAACTTCAACAACAACACCGACAAACAAAACGCCAACAACAACACCTACCACTACAACTCCAACAACAACACCTACCACTACAACGCCAACAACGACAACGCCTAAAACCACAACTCCAACAACAACAACACCTACAACCACAACTCCAAAAACAACCCGTACCACCACAACTCCTACAACAACACCTACCACCACAACTCCAACAACAACAACAAAACTTACCACCACAACTCCAACAACGACAACGCCTACATCCACAACTCCAACAATACCTACAACACCAACTCCAACAACATCTACCACTACAACTCCAACAACGACAACGCCTAAATCTACAACTTCAACAACAACGCCTACATCCACAACTCCAACAACAACACCTACCACCTCAACTCCAACAACAACATCTACCACCACAACTCCAACAACAACAACACCTACAACCACAACTCCAACAACACCACCACCTACTACCACAACTCCAACAACGACGTCAACAACCACAACTCCAACAAAAAAAACTACCACCACAACTCCAACAACGACAACGCCTACATCCACAACTCCAACAACAACAACAACACCTACAACCACAACTCCAACAACAGCATCTACCACCACAACTCCAACAACAACAACACCTACAACCACAACTCCAACAACACCATCACCTACTACCACACCTCCAACAACGACGTCAACAACCACAGCTCCAACAACAAAACCTACCACCACAACTCCAACAACGACAACGCCTACATCCACAACTCCAACAACAACAACATCTACAACCACAACTCCAACAACAACACCTACCACCACAACTCCAAAAACAACGCCAACTACCACAACTCCAACAACAACCACAACGCCAACAACAACACCTACCACCACAACTCCAACAACGACAACACCTACCACCACAACTCCAACAACAACACCTACCACCACAACTTCAACAACAACACCGATAACCAAAACGCCAACAACAACACAAACCACTACAACTCCAACTACAGCACCTACCACTACAACTCCAACAACGACAACGCCTAAATCCACAACTCCAACAACAACAACACCTACAACCACAACTCCAACAACAACACCTACCACCACAACTCCAACAACAACGCCAACAACCCCAACTCCAACAACAACCACAACGCCAACAACAACACCTACCACCACAACTCCAACAACGACAACACCTACCACCACAACTTCAACAGCAACACCTACCACCACAACTTCAACAACAACACCGATAACCAAAACGCCAACAACAACACCAACCACTACAACTCCAACTACAACACCTACCACTACAACTCCAACAACGACAACGCCTAAATCCACAACTCCAACAACAACAACACCTACAGCCACAACTCCAACAACAACACCTACCACCACAACTCCTACAACAACACCTGACCCCACAATTCCAACAACAACAACAACACCTACCACCACAACTCCAACAACCACAACTCCAACAACAACCACAACGCCAACAACAACACCTACCACCACAACTCCAACAACAACACCTACCACCACAATTTCAACAACAACACCGAAAAACAAAACGCCAACAACAACACCTACCACTACAACTCCAACAACAACACCTACCACTACACCTCCAACAACGACAACGCCTAAATCCACAACTCCAACAACAACAACACCAATAACCACAACTCCAAAAACAACCCGTACCACTATAACTCCTACAACAACACCTACCACCACAACTCCAACAACAACAACAACACCTACAACCACCACTCCAACAACACCACCACCTACTACCACAACTCCAACAACGACGTCAACAACCACAACTCCAAAAACAAAACTTACCAAAACAACTCCAACAACGACAACGCCTACATCCACAACTCCAACAACACCTACAACCACAACTCCAACAACAACATCTACCACCACAACTCCAACAATAACACCGACCACCACAACTACAACAACGATAACGCCCAAATCCACAGCTCCAACAACAACACCGACCACCACAACTCCATCAATGACGACGACTACATCCACAACTCCAACAACAACGCCAACAACCACAACTCCGAAAACAACCACAACGCCAACAACAACACCTACCACAACAACGCCAACAACGCCAACACCTACCACCACAACTCCAACAACAACACCAACCACAACAACTCCAACACCAACACCAACAACCAAAACGCCAACAACAACACCTACCACTACAACTCCAACAAAAACAACACCTACCACCACAACTCCAACAACAACACCTACCACTACCACTCCAACAACGACAACGCCTAAATCCACAACTCCAACAACAACACCTACCACCACAACTCCAACAACGACAACACCTACCACCACAACTCCAACAACAACACCTACCACCACAACTCCAACACCAACAACCAAAACGCCAACAACAACACCTACCACCATAACTCCAACAACAACACCTACAACCACAACTCCAACAACAACACCACCTACAACCACAACTCCAACAACAACACCTACCACCACAACTCCAACAACAACACCTACCACCACAACTCCAACAACAACACCTACAACTCCAACAACAACAACACCTACAACCACAACTCCAACAACAACACCACCTACAACCACAATTCCAACAACAACACCTATCACCACAACTCCAACAACTACAACACCTACCACTACAACTCCAACAACGACAACGCCTAAATCCACAACTCCAACAATAACAACACCTACAACCACAACTCCAACAACAACACCTACCACCACAACTCCTACAACAACACCTACCACCACAATTCCAACAACAACAACAACACCTACCACCACAACTCCAACAACCACAACTCCAACAACAACCACAACGCCAACAACAACACCTACCACCACAACTCCAACAACAACACCTACCACCACAATTTCAACAACAACACCGAAAAACAAAACGCCAACAACAACACCTACCACTTCAACTCCAACAACAACACCTACCACTACAACTCCAACAACAACAACGCCTAAATCCACAACTCCAACAACAACAACACCAATAACCACAACTCCAAAAACAACCCGTACCACTATAACTCCTACAACAACACCTACCACCACAACTCCAACAACAACAACAACACCTACAACCACCACTCCAACAACACCACCACCTACTACCACAACTCCAACAACGACGTCAACAACCACAACTCCAACAACAAAACTTACCAAAACAACTCCAACAACGACAACGCCTACATCCACAACTCCAACAACACCTACAACCACAACTCCAACAACAACATCTACCACCACAACTCCAACAATAACACCGACCACCACAACTACAACAACGATAACGCCCAAATCCACAGCTCCAACAACAACACCGACCACCACAACTCCATCAATGACGACGACTACATCCACAACTCCAACAACAACGCCAACAACCACAACTCCAACAACAACCACAACGCCAACAACAACACCTACCACAACAACGCCAACAACGACAACACCTACCACCACAACTCCAACAACAACACCAACCACCACAACTCCAACACCAACACCAACAACCAAAACGCCAACAACAACACCTACCACTACAACTCCAACAAAAACAACACCTACCACCACAACTCCAACAACAACACCTACCACTACCACTCCAACAACGACAACGCCTAAATCCACAACTCCAACAACAACACCTACCACCACAACTCCAACAACGACAACACCTACCACCACAACTCCAACAACAACACCTACCACCACAACTCCAACACCAACAACCAAAACGCCAACAACAACACCTACCACCACAACTCCAACAACAACACCTACCACCACAACTCCAACAACAACAACTACAACTCCAACAACAACAACAACACCTACAACCACAACTCCAACAACAACACCACCTACAACCACAATTCCATCAACAACACCTACCACCACAACTCCAACAACAACAACACCTACAACCACAACTCCAACAACACCACCACCTACTACCACAACTCCAATAACGACGTCAAGAACCACAACTCCAACAACGAAACCTACCACCACAACTCCAACAACGACAACGCCTACATCCACAACGCCAACAACAAAGCCTATAACTCCAACACCAATAACAGCGCCTACAACTAAAACTCCAGCAACAACAACCACAACTCCAACAACGACAACGCCTACATCCACAACTCCAATAACTCCAACACCAATAACAGCGCCTACAACTAAAACTCCAGCAACAACAACATCTACAACCACAACTCCAACAACAACACCTACAACCACGACTCCAACAACAACAACGTCTATAACGACAACTCCAACAACAACGTATATCACCACCACTCCAACAACAACAGCGCCTACCACTACAGCTCCAACAACAACCTCAACAATGACGGCTTCCACCACAACCCCAACAACAACGTCTTTCACTAGAACCCCACCAGCAACGTCTACCACGTCTACTCATAGGACCGTACCTTCAATAAAGACACCACAACCAACTAATGTTTCCACAAACACATCTACAATCGTGACGGTTACAGCCGTCACTCAACAGTCTTTTTATACCACAACAAAAGGAACAGGGTCCGAATCCAGGTTGGATGCTGAAACGGGAACTGCTGAAAGGGTATTTTCAAATTTCTTCCGGTTTCTAGTACGCAATGATAAAAACAAACTGACGTATATATGTTGTGACATTTTGTACTGTAGCAACCCTAAATGTTACAAACCGCCAAAGGTAACAACAACGAAATTACAAACGCCATTTGTAACAAAATTTCGGCAAATGTAACAATTTTCCGCTAAATGTTACAAAATCAGTTTTCGCTAAAAGTTACAAATATGTGCCTTATGTAACACAAGTTTAGGTTCCGCTATAAGTTACAACCACTTTCTTTAAATGTTACAACTAATTAAATATCACCTGGTAGGTTTCTCTTTGTATGTCGTTTAAAAAAACTCGAATAATTTTTAACATAACCATCAAAGTTTCGGGAGTACACAATAACCCCCCCCCCCCCCCACACAAAAAAAAAACACGCCCCCCCCCCCCATCCCCCCCCCCCCCCCCCCCCCCCCCCCCCCAAAAAAAAACACTTCGTTTTCTGGGGGTACACTATTTTCACACAAATGTCCGAAACGCGCAACACCCAGGTCGCTTGGTCAAAGGTCATACTAAAGGGGCCAAAGCCCTTATATACACTGTGATAGTAGTAATTTGTGTCCAGTCCACAACTTAGGCTAGAGAAAATAATTAGAGTCTCACCTCCAAAATGTTATTGGCCTCTAGGAAATAAAATCATGAACGGTCTTGTAAAAGGTCGTAAAATGAGGCCTTTTTGCTTGTATATTTGAGCCTTCGTCCGATCGAAAAACAAGAAGTGCCCACCCGCCACATTTTTTTCAAAATCCGGATGAGACTCTAAAAAGTTATTTTCTCTTGCCTTAGTCATTCATTGAGGGTTTTTAAATAATTTCGCACACATGTACCTCATAACCAGACCATATGTCCCACGTAAATTCAGGCCTCTTGTGCAATTATGGTCAGGGTCACAGTAAGGGCACAAAGCCTCTATAAATTATACAATATCATTGCATTACTTCGTGTTCAGTCCATATCTTTATTATCTAATGAGGAATTCTGGAATTATTTCAATCAAATATTTCGCCGGCTAGCTCAGTTGGTAGAGCACTGGATTTTCAATCCGGGGGTCGCGGATTCGATCCCATGCGAGTACTGGTTAGAAATCCAGGAAAGCGGATACCGCCGTATATAACTGAAATGGACTCGGGCGTTGGAAATTGAACAGTTCTAAACTTTACACCTAATTTCTATATTACCTTAATTGCCGATGATAAATTGTCGGTCCACTTTGTGTGTTTCCGTTGGTGTTTACAAATGAACGTTACATTTCATGCAAGATCCTGAAAAATAGAAAAGGAATGGAAAAAAGGAACAACAAAACGAAAACAGATGGCTCCCTATATGTTATTGTCACAATTTTCATTGAGATAACTAGATTATAAAGTCGTATGAACTTTGAATCCTATTTGTGACCTTGACATTGAGCATATCATGTCTGAAACTAAACTACATTGTATTTACATCATCTCTATATCTTGAACATTTCTTCTATGCTATTTGTCAACAGTCGTATATGGTGAAATTACCTTTGACCTCTGAGTGTGACCTTGACCTTGAATCAGCCGGCAGAAATACGCGCTCTGCATATTGTCTCGATAAGGTCAACATTCTTGCCAAATTATTTCAAATTCTCTCGATATAGACCGGACACATTTGACCTCTAAACATGACCCTGATCTGCACCTGGGTCAGCCGAAATACGAGCTCTGTACATAGTATCAATAACGTCAACATCCATGCCAAGTTATTTCAAAATCCCTCAAGCGGTTCAAGCGATACGGAGCGGACACGAAATATAGTCACACTATATTCATATAACCTTTGACCTCTAAGTGTGCCATTGACCCTGAAGCTGACGACTATTTGACTTGGATCGGTGGTGGCACACACTGTCACATGATGAATTTCTTGCATGCAATTGTTGTAACAAAATGATTCGCGTTTTCTTAAACGACATACAAAGAAGAACATCCAGGTGATATTTAATACTGTAATCAACTTGTTTCTTATGATGGGCCGGTGGCCTAAATTATGAAATAAAATTTCTTGACTTCTTGTAAAAATTTGTTGTAACATTTAGCGAAAGTGGTTGTAACTTTTAGCGGAAGCTAAACTTGTGTTACATATGGCACATGTTTGTAACTTATAGCGAAAACTGATTTTGTAACATTTAGCGTACAATTGTTACATTAATTTTGCCGAAATTTTGTTACAAATGGCGTTCGTAATTTTGTTGTTGTTACATTTGCCGGTTTGTTACATTTAGGGTTGCTACATGTACCACGTATATTTGTTTTCGTTATTTGATAATACATTTAAAGCATGATTTTCAGAATTTAAATATTTATAAAGCTTGTTTTACGAATACCTTGACCCGAAATGGTAGCATGCCAACTTATGTCCCGTCGTGGAACACATTTTTCTCAAACAGTGTCCAGTGTATGTATTAGTTAGAGGCTATGAAGTAAAATTTCACTGCTTAGCCTCTAACTGACTTAGTGTTTGCCCTACTTTTTCCTCCAATCAGACGGTGGGGAATTTTAAAAAACTAAAATTTCTAACGATCACCAATTTTAACCATTTAATATCGCTTACTATATTGGCACGCGCTTGTTTGGACACAAGGAGGCGGATTTAGTAGAAGCGCGAACGTGTTAAGAGGCGTGGTTTCGTAGAAGCGCGGGAAAAAGTAGGGCCAACACTAATAAATGGAACTACATAACTTAGGTATGACCTAGCTCATTTATTTCCTTATTCAGAACTGGGCGAAAGACAATGTTGCAGCAGTAGCGGGAATTGTGTTAGGTGTTGTCGTGGTCGTCATGGTAACGATTGCCTTATTCTTTAAACTAAGGTAAGTTATGATTTCGCAATTTACTTTGACATGTTGTGAACTGAAACGCATTATAACCATTGACATTACTAAAACAATTGTATTTTAAATAAATGTACGTGTTTTTTTGTTTGTTTGTTTTTCTTTTTTTTTTGTACATTTCAATTTTAATTTTTTGTCGAGCCGTTTTAGCGAAAAGCGAGAAATAGTCGGCGCAATGGCGTACTTCCGTCCGCCCCCACGTCCGTAACATTTACTAAACGTTTATCTTTCAACAATATTTTTAAAACGGAAAGGGATACACATTTCAAATTTGATTGATGGATGTATGGTGACATATACTATACGTATAACACATTCATATATGTTCATGACCTTTACATTTAGCCTTAAAATGTTTGAAAAATGACAAAATGTTAAACATTTTCTTTCAACAATATCCTTTAAACTTTAAGCGATATAAATTTCAAATTTGGTCGGTGGTTGTATTATGCCATATACTATGCATAACATACCAGTTTCTTTGACATGTATTTATTTATTCTTATACGATCACACTCCTCTAATATTTTGTATTAATGCTTCGGTCACGCTTTCCCGGCGGTTTAACTTGCCGGCCTTGGCCTATTAGCTTCAAATAGCTGTTTTATGGTAATTTAATAAAACTATTTGCTTTGGATTTTAAAATTTGACGCACAAACTAAAGCATAAATGAAATAGAACGCTGTAATATACGTTCATATTTATTTGCAGATCATCCAAGAGACACGGTTTTGATGTATATCTGGATAACGAAGCAGTGTTTAAAGGCAGATTTACATTGACGATGGAGCAATTCAACGAAGCAGCTACAATAAGTACTGAAAATGAACTTTCAGGAGAACAATCTGTCAATACAGTTTTGGACAATACACGAGTGTGAGGAATAAAAAGAGTATTTTTTTAAAAAAAAAACTTTATAAAAAAGCTTGTATAAAACGACGATAGCTCGTGTGGATATTCTCACATTTTCGAAAATATACAAAACATTGGCTCTTTCCCTAAGTAAGGGTTTACTGGTATGAAAGGTGCATAATAGTTAGTTCTTGCTGGCAAGAATTTTCAGATCATGTTATTTGGTTATCATTGTATATTTTAGCATACACAACATATATATACCTGCAATCGTCAGTGTGATTTCGGGTACTAGTATACCTGGTACGAGTCTGTGTGATTTCGGGTATCAGTATCTGTGAGATTTCGGATACTAGTATACCTGGTATGAGTCTGTGGGATTTCGGGTACTAGTATACCTGGTATGAGTCTGTGTGATTTCGGGTACAGGTATACCTGGTACCAGTCTGTGTGATTTCGGGTACTGGTATACCTGGTATGAGTCTGTGGGATTTCGGGTACTAGTATACCTGGTATGAGTCTGTGGGATTTCGGGTACTAGTAGACCTGGTACCAGTCTCTCTGTCCGGGAAACGATAACCGATGGAAGTATGAGTGTGTTGGGGAAGTGATATACTAGTAACTAGTTAAAGTCAATGTTGTGATACATGGAATATATGTTGTACGCTAACACAGAGCCAGAAACCACAAGTTTCCTTTGATCTTGTTTTTCTTTTGTTATATGTTTCTTTTGTTTCTATAAAATGTATTTGTTTTTTAATGCATTTATAATAAAAAACGTGTTGTTATGCAATCAGTTGTTTTAAAAAAAAGTTGTAATGATTAAAAACTCGTGAAATATAACGAAATACACTCGAGATACAGTATAGTAACTCCAACAAAGCAGCGAAAGTTCAATGGCAAGGCGGGTCTAAAGGGCTAAATAACTGAGCTTGTGAACGCATTACTGGTATCGGCTCACCATTTGCATAAAGTTTTTTAGGCAATATTCTTTATTCTTCCAAGAGTCACCATTTGAACAAACGTGGCAGAGAAGGAAACGTTTACATGCAATATATTAGATTTTGTAAATTATATGACCCCTGGAGTTGGGTCACAGGCAATCGGAACTGCCTCAACCATTTTTTTTCAAAAATAATCTCGGAAAGAAATAGACACCATCTTGGATACTTCTTTTCGGTCACGTGGGTTATCACGTGGAATAAACAATGGCGGCGCCCATTAAACTAGTCTAGATCATCTGTGACGCTTGCTTGTTTTCAAGACAAAAGTCTAGAACAGTCCTGCTGAACAAAGTTTGATTTTTGCCGATACACTGGCAAGGTTTCTGATTGCCTGAGACAGGAATACCGGCTATCCAATACATACAGAAAGGCAGAAAGACAATACATTTAATATGAAAAAGGCACGGCCTAAATGGGGATTTATCCAGTTTGAGTAATAAACTTAAAATTTCAAACTCTATAATTGAGGAAAGTGCACTAATCGGATCCTCCTTTTATATATAAACATATACTGAGTTTCACTAGCCTAATAAATTGGCTTCTATGCTTTTTTTTATTATTATTCTATGTTCTATGTAACTGTAACTCGCCAATACGAAAAAAATGAAAAAAACATTAAACGTGTATTGTAACACACTACGAGATTCACGTGCATGTATTCAGTACGCACCATTCGTAAAAACTCTGTCAATTTCAGATAAGTTCAGAATCAATCGAGATGTTGCGAAGGTGCGTGAAAGTAGGTTTATGTTTAAACATATTTATTTTACATCGATTGCGAAACAAGTTCTTTTAACTTAGATTAATCACTCTCGATGGCTTCCTGGGTAGAACCAGTACTAAGCAATGTGAATTAATTATCTTGCTCAAGGATAAATAACGTGCCGCGACGGAGGATCGAACCCACGACCTCTCGATCTGGAGTTCGGCGCTCTACCACTGGACCACGCACTCCAAAGTAGGTGGATAGGTCAGGTTCTCAAAGACATCCCAACATACTGTTGTTTTGTTTTATCAATTCTACACCTATATCAATGATAATAATAATATTTTGTTCATGAATTATATGATGTATATCCTTTATAACTGCTACTATTGGGGGATTAGTTTTAGACGTTGTTAGAGATTGATTTCATGTATGCGCGTGAACACCGAGGTGGGGCCATTTTGAACTGTACCATGCAATAAAATAGTTTAGTTAGCAAAAGTGATCTCCCTTATTTATCTACCGATAGTAGCTCACGAGTTGCCTCCCTTATTATAAATATATATTAACCGTTGAGCGATTAATATTATAAATAGATGATCGAGTAACGAGCGAAGAAGTTCGGTACATTATCAGTGCAATCCTGTCCATCCTCACACGGACTGTTATCTCTCATGTACCCATCGCTAACTGTTACATTTTAATATAATGTAAATAACGATATACGTAAATATGATAAAACACTCACAATATATGTAATCGATTTGGGTATAGCCTCGTATTTGAACATTGTAAATGGACAAAATAAGTTATAATGGATTATCATAGTTTAAGAAAGATATTTGTCTTCTTGGTAAGTTAATAATTCAAAATAATGGTTCATGGTAATATCTAAATATATAAATAAACCGCTAACTTGAAGTCAAAGATCCGCTACTGCCATCAGTCAGTCTGAAGCATTGACATTGTTAGATATGTTACAGACAGAACAATGTTCAGCCAGAATGATATAGGTTAAAGAATATTTATGTTTATACCGTCTTATGTTCACCTGTGTCAGTGTCTGACGGGTGACGGGAGGTATACAAGTAGTGGTCTTCTTAGGATGATTAAAACCTTGAGTTAAAAACCAGTGAGAAAATTTCCCTTGAGTGTTGTCCTTTTAAATTTTGTGTTTTTGACGATCGACCTGATGGTAACCGCTCTTACTTGAATCCTCATGGGACTAAAGTGGTGTCGCCTGCGCTTTATTATTCGGTTTCGGGTAACAGACCGTTATATTCTGTTTCTAAAAAAAAAAGAAGAAAAGAAATTGTCTTAAAAATATTTGGTTTACAAAACATGATATTTACTAATGTTTGACATACATTACTACATACACCTGTATGTTGTGGCACTAACATACATTAATACGCCGGTATGTTGCGGCACTGACATTCATACATACACCGGTGTGTTACGGCACTTACTTACATTAATACGCCGGTATGTTGCGGCACTGACATTCATACATACACCGGTGTGTTACGGTACTTACTTACATTAATACACCGGTATGTTACGTCACGTGCATTCATACTTACACCGGCACTTACATTTATACATACACTGGTGTGTTACGGCACTTACATTCATACATACACCGGTATGTTACGGCACTTATATTCATACATACACCGGTATGTTACGGCACTAACATACATTAATACGCCGGTATGTTGCGGCACTGAAATTCATACATACACCGGTGTGTTACGGCACTTACTTACATTCATACACTGGTGTGTTACGGCACTTACATTCATACATACACCGGTATGTTACGGCACTTATATTCATACATACACCGGTATGTTACGGCACTTATATTCATACATACACCTGTATGTTACGGCACTAACATACATTAATACGCCGGTATGTTGCGGCACTGACATTCATACATACACCGGTGTGTTACGGCACTTACTTACATTCATACACCGGTGTGTTACGGCACTTACTTACATTCATACACCGGTATGTTACGTCACGTGCATTCATACTTACACCGGTATGTTACGGCACTTACATTTATACATACACTGGTGTGTTACGGCACTTACATTCATACATACACCGGTGTGTTACGGCACTTATATTCATACATACACCGGTATGTTACGGCACTTGCATTCATACATACACCGCGGTGTGTTACGGCACTTACATTCATATATACACCGGTATGTTACGGCACTTACATTCATGCATACACCGGTATGTTACGGCACTTACATTCATACATACACCGGTGTTTTACGGCACTTAAGGTTTAATTCCACTAAATCAGCCGAATGTGCTTGACTGGTGCATCGAAAGTAGTTTTGTATTAAAGAGTGCTAATCTTTTTTTTCTTTAAAACCTTTTTTCAGTGCAGTTTCCTTTTAATTTTTGGTGGCTGTAACTGTATTCTGGACATGTTGTTGATATTTGAAAAAGGAGCTCATCATGTTTTTGACAGTTTTGATATAAATTTCAGAAGTGAAAGTAGACAGGGTACGAAATTGCAAGGGGTAAAAAATAGCTTTGACCTTTGACCCGGTGTTAGTATACAACTTAAACCCCTATTTCCTTGTTGATGTTTAATATTTGCATGATAAAGTAAGTTTCCCAGTAGTCGAACCAGGTTTGAGTTTTTTAACAGGTTGTCAACATTCTAACTTTACTATGGAAGGGCAATGGAGACTCACTTACGCTATTATAACCTTAACACTTTCGGAATTGTTTAGGTGACAGTATACCCTTTAATTATCGCAATATGTAAGAAAACTTATGTTTCATCGACTGTGTTTCAAACAAGCAGTCCAATACATACTCAGTAATGGTTCTTAATAAAACTAACTGGAAGAAAGACGTCATCATAAAATGTAATAAAATTTCCGCAGATGACAATTAAGATTATGTTTACGGGCAATACAAACAGAAAGATAAAGCCATTATTTAGAAAAATATCAAAGTAGATATCGATTCACAACATTCGCATTGCGCAAGTCCATGTCACATCAGTAAAGGATGGCAAGACCACAAGGATTATAAAAGAGTCCTAAACAACAAATGTATACGAGTCCTACACAGGAATGTATACAAGTCGTACACAATGATTATATAAGAATCCTACACAACAAATAAATACGAGTCCTACACAGGAATGTATACAAGTCGTACACAATGATTATATAAGAATACTACACAACAAATGTATACGAGTCCTACACAGGAATGTATACAAGTCGTACACAATGATTATATAAGAATTCTACACAACAAATGTATACGAGTCCTACAAAAGGATTATATAAGAGTCTACACAGGAATGTATACGAGTCCTACACAAGGATTATATAAGAGTATACACAGGAATGTATACGAGTCCTACACAAGGATTATATAAGAGTCTACACAGGAATGTACACGAGTCCTACACAAGGATTATATAAGAGTATACACAGGAATGTATACTAGTCCTACACAAGGATTATATAAGAATCTACACAGGAATGCATACGAGTCGTACACAAGGATTATACAAGAGTCTACACAGGAATGTACACGAGTCCTACACAATGATTATATAAGAATCTACACAGGAATGCATACGAGTCGTACACAAGGATTATATAAGAATCCTATACAATAAATGTATACGAGTCGACACAGGAATGCATACGAGTCGTACACAATGATTATATAAGAGTCCTCACAACACATGTATACGAGTCTACACAGAAATGCATACGAGTCGTACACAAGGATTATATAAGAATCCTACACAACAAATGTATACGAGTCCTACACAAGGATTATATAAGAGTATACACAGGAATGTATACGAGTCCTCCTCAAGGATTATATAAGAGTTCTACACAACAAATGTATATGAGTCATACACAATGATTATATAAGAGTCCTACACAACAAATGTATACTAGTCGTACACAAGGATTATATAAGAATCCTACACAACAAATGTATACGAGTCTACACTGGAATGCCTACGAGTCGTACACAAGGATTATATAATAATCCTACACAACAAATGTATACCAGTCTACACAGGAATGCAAACGAGACGTACACAATGATTATATAAGAGTCCTCACAACAAATGTATACGAGTCCTACACAAGGATTATATAAGAGTCTACACAGGAATGTACACGAGTCCTACACAAGGATTATATAAGAGTATACACAGGAATGTATACGAGTCCTACACAAGGATTATATAAGAATCTACACAGGAATGCATACGAGTCGTACACAAGGATTATATAAGAGTCTACACAGGAATGTACACGAGTCCTACACAAGGATTATATAAGAATCTACACAGGAATGCATACGAGTCGTACACAAGGATTATATAAGAATCCTATACAATAAATGTATACGAGTCGACACAGGAATGCATACGAGTCGTACACAATGATTATATAAGAGTCCTCACAACACATGTATACGAGTCCTACACAAGGATTATATAAGAGTATACACAGGAATGTATACGAGTCCTCCTCAAGGATTATATAAGAGTTCTACACAACAAATGTATATGAGTCATACACAATGATTATATAAGAGTCCTACACAACAAATGTATACTAGTCGTACACAAGGATTATATAAGAATCCTTCACAACAAATGTATACGAGTCTACACTGGAATGCCTACGAGTCGTACACAAGGATTATATAAGAATCCTACACAACAAATGTATACCAGTCTACACAGGAATGCAAACGAGACGTACACAATGATTATATAAGAGTCCTCACAACAAATGTATACGAGTCCTACACAAGGATTATATAAGAGTCTACACATGAATGTATACGAGTCGTAAACAATGATTATATAAGAATCATACACAACAAAAATGTATACGAGTCTACACAGGAATGTATACGAGTCGTACACAAGGATTATATAAGAATCCTACACAACAAATGTATACCAGTCTACACAGGAATGCAAACGAGACGTACACAATAATTATATAAGAATCCTACAAAACAAATGTATACGAGTCTACACAGGAATGCATACGAGTCGTACACAATGATTATATAAGAATCCTACACAACACATGTATACGAGCCTACACGTCCTACACAACAAATATATACGAGTCCTACACAAGGATTATATAAGAATCCTACACAAAAAAATGTACACGAGTCCTACACAGGAATGTATAAGAGTCATAAACTGAAATGTATATACGAGTCGAACACAAGGAATGTATACGAGTCCTACAGAAGGAAAGTATACGAATCCTACATAAGGAATATATACGAGTCGTATACAAGGAATGTATACGAGTCCTAAACAAGGATTATATAAGAGTCGTACTCAAGGAACGTATACGAGTCCTACAAAAGGATTATATAAGAGTCGTACGCAAAGAATGTATACGAGTCCTACACAAAGATTATATAACAGTCGTACACAAGGAACGTATACGAGTCCTACAAAATGATTATATAAGAATCGTTCACAAGGAATGTATACGAGTCCTACACAAGGATTATATAAGAGTCGTACACAAGAAATGTATACTAGTCCTACACAAGGATTATATAAGAGTCGTACACAAGGAACGTATACGAGTCCTACACAAGGATTATATAAGAGTCGTTCACAAGAAATGTGCACTAGTCCTACACAAGGATTATATAAGAGTCGTGCATAAGGAACGTATACGAGTCCTACACAAGGATTATATAACATTCGTACACAAGGAACGTATACGAGTCCTACACAACGATTATATAAGAGTCGTACACAAGGAACGTAAACGAGTCTTACACAAGGAGTATATAAGAAATTACTGATACGTTTAATGATGAAGGAAAAAAAGTTTTCTTTATCACTTTCTTATAAATTAAATGACTCATGATAAGTCCATTTAAATACCAAGTCCAAAATTCGTACCATTATGCGCGTTCTAAATACGAAAAAGGTTGTTTTGTTTGCGTGTGTTGTTTTGTTATCTCGCTGTTATTTTTACAGGTGTTTTTCATACCGAAGATAGTTTATTGTGTTGTAATTGTTGAGGTGGGCCTTCAGGAGTTTAAGTACCTGTCCAAAGACGACATTGGCAGGGGGTGCTTCTTATCCGGACCACACCACTGTGACCCGTATTTCAAAGTCTGTATACAGACTCCTTATCAGAAGTGAGTATACTTTTAATGATTGTATTCAATTAGATATTGTTGTTTTTCTTGGTGTTGTTTTTGTCCGAATATGGCAAGATAATCTGCATGCCTATTACAAGATAGGAGGAGGATCGAACCCAAACCAAGAAAAGGACAGACAAGCACGCTGGATTTTGATAAAACCTTTACATACACCTTTTGCAAATCTTTTCAATGAGTTAAATTGGATGTCATTTGAAACAAGATGTAAATTTCAAGTAGGTGTTTTAGTTTATAAAGCAATTCATAATCTTACACCAATATACATAAGTAAATTAATAACATTTTCTGAAAATAGCAGATATAATTTAAGATCATGCATTAAACATGACATTAAGCATCCTAGACCTAAATCCGAATATTTAAAACAATCTTTTACCTATGTTGCCATGCGGACTTGGAATTCAATCCCAGAAAATATCCGGACTTCTGTTTCTATTTATGCTTTCAAACACAATTATAAATTATTTCTGTTTGAAGAAAACAGGTGTTCTGCTCAAATTAAGTTGTGTTAATAGTGAATACTTGTTTTGAATGCCAACTTGAAACATATTATTAATATTACGTGCATGTATTCACTTGCTATTGTTTATAAGTTGCTGTTGTTATCAGAAGGCCTCATGGAAGATAAGTGTTGTGCAATTGTTTGTATAATCTTAATGAGTTGTACCTTCATGAAATAAAGAATTTATTATTATTATTATTATTATTATTATTATTATTATTATTATGTTGGTATAACATGCATATATATTTATATATATGAAAGTAAAGACAGTATTATATTATTATTTATATTTTTATTTTTAAACTTTCATCTGGTGATTCGTCATTTCCTTCAATTACAAAAAATACACATATCTCAACTAGTGTGCTTTTACTACTAAGTTGTATTCAATATTTATATAGTTGCACCAGGAATCAAGTAACAACAACCAGCATCAAGGAAAACCACGAGGTTAACATCATACACAGGAGGGAGATACATCCAAACCCAATCCAGTGGCATTTCCACCAACAGCACGTATGATTGCAGAAAAGTCTGCATGGAATTATATAAAATTATGTTCAATCTCTGTATGTATGCTCATCAGAAACATTCAATAAAGAAAAGTATTTAACAAACATTTCAACAGCTTTATTGGGAGGGCATCATCATCAGATACAAGATTGAATAACATCATTTTCTCATGCAATTATTTGTCTAACCCATACATTATCACCCACTTTCTCCCACCTGATACAATATGCTCGAAATAGGTCCTTAACGTCTCACACCACAATTAATTTTCCAAAGGGTCCCATTGTAATGTTTTTGTTCGTGGCATAGAGATAAAAAAGATTTTGCTACATGTATTGATGCTTAAATTTTTCATTGATCCAATATCTGCAATTTAAAACACATTTAACAAATGTTTACCAGATTGAACTTTTTTTAATTTCATGCTTGCGTGACTCCTATCAAAATTTAGACCAAAATTCAACCCCGTGGTGATTAGACCCATGATGTGTAAAATGAGGCAGAATTAGTTAGACATCTTATATCAACATGCATTTTTCTGTGATCTCTTCCTAAAGTGCTGTAGATTTAGAACCTGGTAAAGATAAATCAATGTATCCTGTAAAATGTAGAAAAGCGAACTTGTTTTTTTATTATCTACCCCCTTTATCTGCAGGGCACGAGTATTCAAGGGAGATAATAGTGGTGTGAGTCCTTAACGACCAATGTCCCAATAAGTGGTCACCTCGTTATTCAAAAAACTTGAAATTCTTGTTTATTTATTGTCCAGTGACGTATTAGCTGAGGCGCAATTTCGTTTAAAAAAATGGGATTTCGTTCAAAAAGAATTGTGATATCAGTGTTATATTGGTATTATATACTGTATACTTTACTATTATGAAAAAAGGAGTACAAAGTTTAGCTATACTAAAAACAATACTTGATATAGTTCTTTATTGTTTTAAAGGGACACATGGCAATCTTGATTTTTTAAAAACTCGCGGCGTCCCGTTAGTTTTTCTACATAACATGCGTTTGTTCAATCATTAATGTTAATTATAAGCATTGTATTAAGCCATTTGTTTTTTTACATATTATTAATTTTTCATATTATTGCACCAGTAATATATCAAAACTTATACTATAATAAGACGAAAAAGTGAATATTTAAAATTTGATTTATTTAAATGTGACCAGGGTAAAAGTAAAAATGATACTGGATATATAAATCGTGACACCCATTTCAAACACTTCAAGATTGCCGTGTGTCCCTTTAAGAACAAAATAACACCCTAAACACAAATAAAAAATGCTGCTACGTTGAATATTTTTACTACATACAAAAGCTTTATGGGGTGGGCCTCATCATCTGAATAACGCCATTTTCTTACGCGATTGGATTGTCGTACGGCGAATTAGTTATCTATCAAAGTATCCCCACCAACCCCCACACCCAATACTATAGGCTGGAAATAGGTTTATAAGGACATCTGTATTTTATTTGCCAAAAGTATTTCATTGCTTGTGTCTCTTTCTAATGAAACAGCATTTAATATAAAAATTACCTAAAACAATTGATATATTTTTTATCACAGACAAATATGACAGTAAGTATTGAGATATGGAAACATGACGACTTAAGAGGGGAACAAAATGTTGACGTTGTTTCCTGGGCATATAATGGATCGGATACATTCAACATTTCCGGTATAACGTTGATTGGAAACACAGTGAGGTAAGGCAGGTCTTAGGAATATTGAATATAATCAAGGAAATCTGTTTTACTGTGAAATGCCCTACGCTGTGAGTCATGCATACGGACGTGTGATTCTTACGGCTTAACACTCTTAATTTATGAGCGCAACCGTGGTCAGGATAGTAAAGACGCTGCATCTGAAACGTTCTCGCCTCTCACCGCTGCGGGTTCGAATTCTGGAACGCCCCTTGTCAAGTGAGAAAGTGTCGATTCTGAAGGATGGCGTATACAGTACTTAGTTTAATAATATGTTATTGCAGTTTTGTTACAATACATCAATTCAACATCACAATATTCATAGAAATGGATTGAACTACAAGTTATTACAACATAAATTAACAGTTCTCTCCATATAGTACTGGTGCTACCAAGAAAAATATGGAGTGATCTGCCTCTACCACAACAAAAAAAACGACCATCATATATGGCCTAACATGTGCTCGAAATTACGTAAAACACCATTCATTCAAACAAACTCCTAATTTATTGTGGTTTACAAATCCGATATGTCCACTTTTTTCAATTTGGCCATTGCAGTCTGACTATCTACGTGACAATCAAGTGTGCCAGGTATGACTATGGTCCATTCTGCTCCATACGCTGTGTCCCAAACAATCATAGTACATGCGACAGGAACGGCTCAAGAACTTGCACAAACGGTAAAAGAAATTATGCAGTAATTTTTTTTTAATTATTGTTTAAAATAACGTAACACGCAACAATTGTGGGTGTAGAGCTTTGACCTTATGGTTTCTATCACCGTGTCACAACTGTGGCCGATCATCGTGTAATTAGGAGTAATTAAATTAAGTTTCCATAATTTCACAAGCCGTTCTGTATTGGTTATGATATTTCCCAACGTATAGTACGGAGAAGGAAAGTGGCAAAAACACAAGCGTTGGTGATATTTTAAAACTGTGTTAAACATTTCGATCTCTTGTCCGTATACATGTATGTCATTTTGCATATTTCAGGATACACAGGAAGAAATTGTGAAACATCCTTGACATCAAAACCTTTTCATAAATCTACATCAATGACAACACCAACGATACAAATAGCG
The DNA here is from genome assembly GCA_037043455.1 of Cyrtodaria siliqua. Lineage (NCBI taxonomy): Eukaryota > Metazoa > Mollusca > Bivalvia > Adapedonta > Hiatellidae > Cyrtodaria > Cyrtodaria siliqua. The sequence goes on from JAWPHD010000152.1 coordinate 50,009, forward strand.
ACACATAATTATACATCCATGTATACACGGGCGGCAACTAAATCTACATTCCGAACAACCTCGACGAACAATTCATCAATGTTTACGACCACACCAAGAGCTACACACACATCTATGACAAACTCGACAAATAATAAAACATCAACATTTACGACGGTAAGAGCTACACATGCATCTATGACAAACTCGACGAATAAAACATCTATGTCTACACAAACACCAAGAGCAATACAGAAATCTACATTAATGACAAACTTGACGAGTAAAACATCCATGTTAACGACGACGTCAAGAACTACACACAAAACTACATTACTGACACACCCGACAAATAACGCACACACGTCTACACTGACGCCAACAGCGACAATTAAATCGACATTAATGAAAAACTTGACATCTCCAACCAAGAAACAGTTCACTCACACGTCAAGTACCTCTAACAAAACACAGAAACCAACAATATCTGCACAGACACCAACGGCAACAAGTACCTTAACATTAAATACAACAGTAACACAAATAACACAGAAATCGACAATAACCCCACAAACGCATGGAAGTACGCATAAAGCTACACACATCACAAGTCCAACATGGCGATCTACTGAGACCAAAACGACTTGGCATACATCAAAACATACAATAGAGACATCAAGAACATCTCGGACTTCTGTCACGAACTCCTCAAAGAAAGTGAACACTAAAATAACAAAAGGTACTTCAAAATCGCACATCATAAAATCGTCAACAATTCCATCGAATTCTTTCTCCTCGTCTATTGTGTCGTTGATTTCATCAACATCAGCTACGGTTTCATCATTACCCCTAACATCAACACTAGCACAAGCAACCACAGTAGCGCCAAAGACACCATCAACATTAGCATCGCCATCACAAACAGTGAAAAGCTCCACGACAAAGTTACCTCAAAGCACAGCAACCAATCAGTTGTCAAACACTTCAACATCGCATATGACAACATATTTACATCCGAGTGAGACGACCGAACATTCCCTTAATGTAACCCATAATAATACAACAACTGCTGATGGTACAAGTACTTCGGAAAATGAAGGACAGTCAACAGCAGCAACACGGCACAATACCGCTAAACCATCGACGAAAGCGGGTGATAGAACAGTCACGGAAAACGTTCACAGCACAGTGAAACACGTGACACATGAAACCAACAGTGCTTCAAAATCTGATACAAGCCGGTTGATGGAAATTACATCGACAGAAGCTTCTGGGAGAACTGCTGGACACATAGGGAACGGAAACGATCGTGATCGACAAGAATCGAAGGTGTGTAATTATGTTTTCTTGTATCAAAGTTTGTTTTTGTCCATGCTAGGACATAATAAATTATGCATTATCATGAACGATTATATAACGGAAATTCACGAGTTTCGTTTCTTATGTCGTTTAGTATAGTTTCCGGTCTTTGTTTAATTAATGCCCAACTCGTGTAGGTCGTGTCAAACAATTTTAAATTGATCATGCGATTTACTGTGTCTTGCCAATTTGGGAATGAATGAATTTTTTTTTTTAGCTAACCAGTAGGCGTATTGACCTCTTGACCGTTCCAAGTTGGTAACCCTGTCTTCACCTCTGTTTGTGTTGCGTATTGCCTCCTGACCGTTCCAAGTTGGTAACCCTGTCTACACCTCTGTTTGTGTTGTGTATTGTCCTGTTCGTTGACTATTTCAATTGCTCTGATTTGAGTTATTTTGTCGTACACTGCGAATCTGCGGTGCCATTGCGTTTGGCTGCCGTGGTTTCTATTGGACTAATTGTTGTACTGATGTATGACCTACTTACATATAGAGAGTTCGTCTGTATCGATATATAGAGAGTTCAACGTCTGTATCGATATAAAGAGAGTTCGTCTGTATCGATAACATTTTTTATTTTGTTAACATGTTTTCTAATACTATATTTGCAGAGTTCGTTGCTACCTATGGCGCTGGGTGTTGTTGGAGGCGTGTTAGTGTTGGCGTTTCTTGGAGGAATGCTGGTAGTAGTGAAACGGAGGTAAACGTTTGTATTTGAACAACATTAATGATCTCTTACAAAGTATCTAAAGAAAGATAAACAGAATGACAATATAAGCTGCTTCATCATGGGCTAAACGTTACTAATTAGTTATTGCTTAGTGTTTTTTAGTTTGCTGTTTCCCAGCTAATGCATAACTCGGTAAATTAAGTATGTATTTACTAATGAAATACACGTTTCTATCAATAATATGATTTTTTTAAATGCTGTATTGCAGCTAACAAAACGAAAACCACAAACCTTCTCATATTGATGTATAGATAAAGCGTTATTGCTTCTGAAAGACCTCCCTTGTCATTATTTATTAATATGGTATGAATACTTACTGTACTGGTATCAATGCCTTATGACCCATTGCAAAAGAATATATATATAAAGTAACAAAGTAGATATATTACTTTTATCACTGAGTAGGGCATCTTACAACATATCGCCATATTCAGCCCAAAGGTGTACCTATAAGTAATGTATATTACTCTGTGTATCTCGTTATGAATATTTCAGACGCAAATCGTTGACTGGTATTTTGGATGACGACGTATTGGCACACGAGTCCCGAGTACATATTGGCGGTAGTCTGCAACTGCAACTGGACCCGATAGCGGATCAGATATCTGACAAAGACCCCGATTTTTTGAGTGTGAATAACGCTACTTATGGAACACTTCGCTTCAAACCAAATGAAATAATATAAAATAATGATGATGTCATAATTGTAAAATGACGAATTACTGAACAGTGTATGTCGTTTGTCCACTGGCTTAAAGAAACTAACTCGCCAAATAACAGCAAAATTACACTTTCATATTTCTTTTTCAAAACTCTATCCAGGTGTTCAGGTCATATAATAATGCATATGTGCCGATTAAACGTAGTTTTTTCACGCAGTTTTCAAATACCCGTGATAGAATATGTGTAACATAAATGAGTTGGTAACTCTTAATTCGAAGCTCCAGTTTTGGGGTTTGGCGTGGCCGATTAAAGCTGTATATATCATGTCTATAGAGTTTGGATCCTGAAATATATGTTTTATAATACCTTAACGTCAGTAGGTTTAGAAACAATGCACATACATTGTACAATGTGGCTGTTGTTGGCGGGGTAGCTACTGTAACTGTTTAATGCTCACGTACGAACCCTTTATTTTACATTATTACCTGATCTCCTATATAAATGCTATATCATCATTTCTTGCTAATTCACTAAGGAAAAGACTGTTCCCGGTGAAAACGAACTGTTACCGGGCTTTAGTTTCGACTGTTTCCCTCACGTGCTGGAATTTCGTTTGCGTGACGTCATGTTGCTTTTTTCACCATAGGTTCCCATTATTAAAACAAATTTTCATTTTCACTGTTTCGTACAGTAACATTAATCAGGTAATAAAACAGTTATCACATGTGTGTTTAGGGAACAGTCAAAACTGTTTTCCCTTGGTGTCGGGGGATGTCAGTGTGAACTATTTCCCTCGGCCTATCGGCCTCGGGAACTGTTCCCCAAACACACATGTGATAACTGTATACTACAACATGTATACTGTCCTAATTATGTTACAATGTAATTGTTTATTTGAAAAATATTTAAAAATATCATCATGATGGAAACATTATATAAACAATAAGAATAAACGAATATATAAAGAAAAATAAGACAACTTACATATACACTTACCCAAAATGAAAACGTTACATAGACTTCAAAAGTATATATTTTGTTGATAAATGTATATTCGGGGTTTGTTTTTTTGTCATCGAAGCTTCAATGCCATATCGATGTGTTTGTGTAATTTATTGGATAAAAATCAGAAAGTGCATACCTTTTTATGAATAATTAAGTTGAGAGGGGTCGAAATGAAAATTCCTGAAAAATGAAAATGATCACACAGCATTTTGAAACAAGAAATTACTGACTGAGTGCGCTAAGTGATGTTATAAAAAGCATCAGTAACCAGTGTGACCTCCATTTTTACGAATGCATTGCAGAATACGTCGCCTCATTGAATTTAATTAACGTTGTATGAGCGCGTTTGGAATACGTTGCCATTCTAACAGAAGTGTATTTTGGAGGTCATTTATGGTATAAATTTGATGATTGGACCTGGCCCTCCGACCCAATTCATCCCATATGTGTTCTATGGGTTTCAAGTCCGAGGATAAAGCGGGCCAAGGCAAGACGTTTACGTTATTTTGAGCAAGGAATTGTGTGGTTTTACGCGCCGTGTGAGGCCTTGCATTGTGCAGTCCGTTATTTTGTATGAATGGTATCATTGTGTTGTTTAAAACATTGATGTAACGTTGAGCATTGACATTTCCTTGGATAATGACCAGATCAGTTTTCAGATTTCCAATTATCCCACCCCAGACCATAATACTGCCACCACCAAATATGTCTCTCTCCCGAATACAACAATCTGCAAGTCGTTCATTTCTACGGCGATAGATGCGTATTCTGTCATTTGCATGGCTGACAGTAAACCGCGACCCATCGCTGAAAAATACCGATTGCCACTGGTTGCGCGTGAAATGCAAATGACGTCGTGCCCATAACAGTCTGGAAGCTCGGTGACGAGGTGTCATAATCTGTCCAGTATATGGACGACGAGCACGAATAGGAACTTGGTTCTGTCTCAAACGATGTATGATCGTCTGTGCATGAACCCCGTAACGCCGAGCAGTAATTGGTTGCTGGTAAAAAACGATTACGTAGGTGAGTCAACGTGATAACGCGATCAGTACGTAACGTTGTCGCACGTACGCGACCGGGTCTTGCACGATCTCTGACAGACTCAGTAATGTTGTACCGGTTCACAAGATTATGAATAGTCTGTCTGGAGCAGCCAAAATGACGCGCGACGTTATTTACCATTGACCCCGCCCTGAGCATACCAATAGCTTGGTTTCTCTGATCTTCAGAAAGACGTGGCATCACTAAATGCACAAGTTTTTTAAAAACAAATTAACTTTTTATTATCAGTGCTGAGCAGCAAATGATTACTTGTCGGTGTAAAACCTGTAAGTGAAACACCTGTTGCTGCGCACGTGCAAAGTAAGGAACACGTTTTTCATGCTTGGACGCAAGAATAGACCGGCGATTTTGAAAACAATTGCATAATCGTTATCCGCAATGAAATCGTGATAATCATGTGTAAAACTTACAACAACATGTATGCTAACAAAACAGATATGCAAACAAATAAAGTGTAAAGTTTTCATTTTGGGTTAGTGTAGTTAGTGGCCACAGGCTTTTAGAGCCCTGTTTTGAACCTTCGTATGAGTGACTATTTGAGAGAGGTTTCAGTTTAGTAAAAACAAATAATAATTATAATACAATGATGCTTCAACATATTGAAGTATATATAATATGCATACACATATTCCCCAGCCCTGTGTGGATCAGGGGAAAAGAATAGGGCCACTGCAGAGGGGTAGGCAGAGGGGTAGGACCTCCCCCTCCAAATTCATGTTCGTTTTATCATATTTTGTTCATGCTCATTAAAAGTCTTCATCATGACCCCTGTATTGTTTCAGGTGCCATCTCGCTCAAGTCACTAGAGCAGTGGCAGAAAAACAATAAGCATGGCTCCAGCATAAATGAAGTGTCTACAATATAATTTGTAGCAACTTTGCAGTTCTGCAGGTGAGAAGGTTTTAGGTCCATTCTCCATGTTGTATCTCGATGTACATGGAGGATGAGCCTGGTATGTTCATTCCTATTTGGCGCCATATGACCTTTCATGTATTCGTGCGTCTTAAAACCCCAACTCAATTCACATATTTCCCAAGAGAAAGAATCTTGGACTGAAACTCTTGTTAGTAAGTGTTCTCTGTAATGATGGAGAAATGTTTTTGATTACAAAAAGTATATGTGACAAAATAGTCTTCATATGTTGCCATTTATTGCCGTGTATATATGTATTTTGTTGTACCGTGTGTGTACTCATGGACCTAAAGGTCTTTTGTATTTTGAATAAAAAATATATATAAAATTTCAACGGCAATTCCACCACATACCAGAAACACAGTAATCGAAATTGGAGGAAAACTGTTTCAGAAATGTAACATAAAGGAATAAGGATTGGCAACAGGTGTGAAAGATTTATGTAAGCAATCCTTATTCTTTCTGTGGATAATGTTCGCACGTTTTCTTGAAAACCTAGAGCTATATTGGTATAACAGTATTAAAAGCGGTCTCTCAGTTAATGAATATGTCTCTTATTGTTTTGCTTTTTGCCGATGACATGGTTCTTATAGGCACGAGTATAGAATATCTTCAAAGTAGTACACATAATGTATATAACTATTGAGAAACATGGGGTGTAGAGGTAAACACTGATAATACTAAAGTGGTGGTTTTCGAGAAAGAGGAATAAACAGAGTAACCGACAACTGGACTTATAACGGTATATACTACATGTCGAAAATGCACTACTTTCGCCAAATATACAGCGCGATTTAATGCATTTGACCGGTTAACTTTTGAATTTGTCTGTGCACTTTATTGTGTTTGGGTAGAAAATGTCATAATCTCCTCGAATATTTGAAAAAAACGATAAACGTTTGGACAAAACAACGTTCATGAGAGTGTTCGAAAATACACGGACCACATCTTGTGCTATGTCACACTTCTGGAGTATATAACTTACACACCACTGAGGCGTTATTTCACCACAAAATATTGTTACTTCCACCACATCAACGGGTAACGTATGGACATGCTGATTATATGCAGACGATACGAACTATATCGCTCTGTAATACTCAGTTTTCCATTTTATTAGTAGACATTAGTTAATTACGAAGTTGGATACTACCAGCTACTATTACATTCATTTATTCTAAATGACATATAATTGGATTATACTAACGATTATCAAAGGACATACTTGACAGTGAATTTCGTGTTTAAACATTTACTTGCTTTTTCAATTTTCTACAGTTTATCTGCAAAAAATACAAATAATTGTAACTACGTCCAAAATACTACAGAGTCAGCAAAGAAGTATACACGTGCATACGTACGTACTAACCAGCAGTGTATCACAAAATACGTTTTCAAAATATTCAGAAATGAATGGATTAAAACAAATAGCTGGACTAACTGTCGTAGTAACAATGTTGATAATTGTTTATTATCTTACTGAAGGTATGTGTATATGTGATAAGCTTGAACGTTAACCAAGAATACTGTATCGGTAATTTATACGAAAATAATCTTTTCTTTCTTTCTTTCGTTCTTTCTTTCTTTCTTTTTTTCTTTCTTTCTTTCTTTCTTTCTTGCTTTCTTTTATTTATTTATTTATTTATTTATTTTTCTTTCTTTCTTTTTTCTTAAATTTTTATTTTTTATAAGGAAACAATGCAGATATAATAACAGATTATTTTCAAAATAAATACAAGTTTATAAATGCATGCTCCAAACTAGCGGTGTTCGGCGTATCTGTGTACCATTATATCTACCAGGGCATGCTCCATACTAGGATTACCACCACTAATTACATGTAAGCCTCCGAGGTGTAGGTTTACCACCACTAATTTCATGTCAGCCTCCGAGGTGTAGTCGATTGTAGTTCCTATAATAAAAAGTAATCCTTCCTTTTTTTATGAAAATGGGTATTATAAGTAGGGGAAAACTGTCCATTTCTATTCGATTTTGTAGTTGTATGTATAAGAAGTGTATTAATAAGCCTTACTGGATCACTGATGGGCATTTTCGAAATTTCGACTCTATGCTTACACTTTGTGAGCAATGAAAACAGTCAATCAATGAAAATAGCTGTACAAAGAAAACAAGCCATCGACACAAGTTCGAGCTGTACGATGATATTGGAAGTGTTTTTAACCAGTAGTCAGAGACAGGATGCTTGTGCATGTGTTGTTGTTTTTTTTTCAAATCGCCGAATAACGTGCCAAATGAAGACTGATGACCCCATGCGCCTGCAAACGCTTTTTTGTGTGAGCGTGTTTTTTATTATTTATTTTTACTTTTTCTCGCGAAATTTTATCTGATTCTTCTATTTTTTTCCCAACAGACCTGGGTACATTAGAATACATATGGTAGAAGACTGTCTGGTCATTATTTTAAACTGACAAAAAATAATAAATGGATCACTGACCACAGAACAGTAACAAAATACTTTTAACAATACAGGTATTATTGACCTACTGTGCCTGTCTCAGCTGTTGACAATAAGATGTATGCAGTATTACCTCGCTGGCAATTATGGGATTTATAGAAGGAAAAATACATTATGAACTACTTACGGATTAAATGGATTACACATGCTTTAATAGTTCGTGACCTATACTGGTCTGTATGTATATATACTATGTAAACAACAACATAATTTTTATTTTCAGATAAAATCTGCTTCTTTTTGATTATGCTACTTTCTGAGATAATCCTAGTTACACTTGTTTATTATCAGAGATAAATAGTTTGTGTTATATGCATACTTTCTGTGTTTGTTGTCTGAGATATACATATTCTATTTGGTTGCTATACCTATTTTAATGGTTTTCCTGCCTTAGATGTACATACCTACTTCAACTTCCTTAACTTAATTACTATCTTTAGTCCGGGATATACATACTTAAAGGGAATGTAGCGATACAGCCAAACCATCTTTATTATTGAGAGTTCTGAAAAACTTGAATAAGGGTGAAAGAATTATCAAAATCGGATGATAAACAAAGAAGATATGATCATTTGAAGTTTCTGTTGAAACGGATATGGAAGCGGCCATTTTGAGAGCTATGACATCACGGTTCTAAATGACCATATATGGAATATTTATAAATATGAAAATTTACTGATTTATAGAGAAAAAATGACAACAACTGTATGAAAAATATGTAATACTTAATGGCATAATGCTTTATAAGTGCTTTCATTTGAAGTGATTTTGTTTGTTTTAAATGATATTTATCAATATTCCATATATGGTAATATAGAACATCGTTCTAAAAATGGCGGCTCCCATATTCGTATTAGAACAATCTTTAAATGGTCATATCTTTTTTATTTATCATCCGATTTTGATAATTCTTTCACCTTTTTCCATTTTTTTCAGAACTCTCAATAATAGAGCTTGTTTGGCTGTGTCGCTACATTCCCTTTAATGTGTTCACTGTCCGAGATATACATACCTTAAATGGTTCCTACTGGAGATATATATACTTTATAAGTTTTGGCGCCCGAGATCTACTTACATTGTGTGCTTCCCTGCCTGAGATCTAATACTTTATATGCTTTGCTACCTGAGATATATACATATTTTTTACATTTTACAACCTGAAAAATAATGTTTTAGATTGTTTGTTACCTGAGATTGAAATATAATGTTTTAGATTGTTTGTTACCTGAGATATAATACTGCGTAATGATACCTGTGATATTCAAACGCTATAGGACATGATATAATACTTCATATGCCTTCTACCTGAGACATAATAGTTACTATGGTTAGCTACCAGAAATAAAATACTTTATATGATTTGCTACCTGAGATAATACTTTTTTATATGGATTACTAATTAGATATAATACTTCATAGGATTTGCTGCCTGAAATATACATACTTTTATACTTTGCTTTCTGAGATATAATACTTTACAAGCTCTGCTACCCGAGATATAAATAGTTGATATGCCTTGCTGCTTGAGATATAATACTTCATATAATACTTTACATGCTTTGATACCTGAAACATAATACTTCATATGATTTGTTGCCTGAAATATACATACTTTACATGCTTTGTTACCTGAAATATAATACTTTATACGCTTTGCTACCTGAAATATACATACGTTACATGCTTTGCTACCGGAAATATACATACTTTACATGCTCTGATGCCTGAAATATAATACTTCATATGATGTGTTGCCTGAAATATATATACTTTACATGCTTTGATACCTGAAATATAATACTTCATATGATTTGTTGCCTAAAATATATATACTTTACTTGCATTGCTACCTGAAATATAATACTTTTATATGCTTTGCTACCTGAAATATACATACTTTACATGCTTTGATGCCTGAAATATAATACTTCATATGATGTGTTGCCTGAAATATATATACTTTACATGCTTTGATACCTGAAATATAATACTTCATATGATTTGTTGCCTAAAATATATATACTTTACTTTCATTGCTACCTGAAATATAATACTTTTATATGCTTTGCTACCTGAAATATACATACTTTACATGCTTTGATACCTGAAATATAATACTTCATATGATTTGTTGCCTAAAATATATATACTTTACTTGCATTGCTACCTGAAATATAATACTTTTATATGCTTTGCTACCTGAAATATACATACTTTACATGCTTTGCTACCTGAAATATACATACTTTACATGCTTTGATACCTGAAATATAATACTTTATATGCTTTGCTACCTGAAATATAATACGTTATATGCTTTGCTACCTGAAATATAATACATATATGCTTTGCTATCTAATATACAATATTTTATATGATTTGTGTTCTCCAGTGTTTATTTTGTACAGATCTTTTTAAACTGAACTTATCATATAAAAATTAACATGCATACTTTCTGCAGATATCTTTTGAGATAATTATGCACTACTTTTTGAGATATAATTTGCTTTAGGTGATGTTTGTTGCCCGAATTATTATGATAGTGCTAATTTTTGAGATACATGCATAATAGTACATTGATCTTTAAAATGTATCTACTTATCATACTTATGCTATCTTTGCCATTCATAAGCTTTATCTTTTTCTATAGCTATCTGCTAAGATATATAAATGAACTATATGTTTTGATAGAATTGCTTTATATAAGTTTGCGGCTTGAGATAAGCTGATTTGCTTTTTGTCTGTCTTTTTCGATTTGTTTTTGGATAATAATCTTAATAATTATGCAATTTTTTGCTTGAGTTATATTTACCAATATGTTTTGTGTAACGTTTGCAATACTCCCTTTATATAATATGCTTATTTAATATGTATTGCTTCCTGAGATATACTATAGTGCATGGCATACTTTGGAGTTAGCTACTAAATATATACTAATAAGGTATTACTACCATTATTACCAAAAACACCATAATTGAGTATAATTATTTAGTTTATGTTAAAAATACATTTTTTAAAGAACTATTCTTCACAAAATGCACAATGTTTTGTTAATTGTGCACTTCTCTTTTTTACAACTGCTGATTGCTGTCTCATTACGATTCCCATCTTTTTTTATCAACACTTATGACTAGTATAAACATATTGTCAGTTAATTGTCAGGGTCTTGGTGCAGTTGAAAAACGTATTGATGTTTTTAACTCCCTAAAAGGTAAAAATGGTCACATATATTGCCTTTAGGATATTCACTCTACCACAGCAACTGAAAATTGTATTCGTACACAGTGGGGGAATGATTGCCTTTTTAGTTCAGGAACTGCAAACGCAAGAGGCGTGGCGATACTTTTTAACAAACACTTAGAGTATAAAGTACATTCTCACATAACAGATAAGGAAGGTAATTTTCTCATAGCTGACATGACAGTTGAAAATAATCGTTTTACACTTATCAATCTGTATGGCCCAAATAATCATTTCCCCAGTTTTTATGATACTATTTTGTTGAAATATGAACAATTTAAAAACAGTACCCTAATCATGTGTGGAGACTTTAATTTCGTTCAAGATCCAATCCTAGATTAGTCTAATTACAAAAGCGTAAATAACAAAAAGGCACGAGAACGGGTTCTAGATATTAAATGTGAGTATAACCTCATTGATCCTTTCAGAGAATTACACCCACATCTAAAACGGTATACTTGGAGAAAAAAAACTCCTTTAAAACAAGCCAGACTCGACTTTTTCCTAGTTTTAGAAAATATGTTTTCTTCAATAGAAAGTTGTACCATTGAATCCAGTTACCGCTCAGACCATTCAATGGTAGTTCTAAAATTGAATTTCACTCAATTTATACCTGGTAAACCCCTTTGGAAACATAATAATTCTCTTCTACAGTATGCAGTCCCAATTTACAATATGGAGAACATTCATAATATCCCCAATAATGAATTACAATTTTTAATTAATGATCAACTGTTTCTCGAAACACTACTCATGGAATTACGGGGTAAATCAATATCGTATTCTAGTTACAAGAAAAATGACAGATAAAAGAGAAAAAGAATTGATTGCTGAAATAGAAACATTAGAAAAAAACCTGTCTTCAAATAATTTAGAAACATTAGAAACATATAAAAATGAATTAAGAATATTAAGAAAACAAAAAATGAATGGCTACCTAATCAGATCAAGAGCAAATATTATTGAAAACGATGAAAAACCAACCTCATTTTTTTGCAATTTAGAATCCCATAATTACGCTTCAAAGATAATTACCAAAATAGAAAAAGAAAATGGAGAAATCATAACAGATCAACATGAAATTTTAAATGAGAATAAAAATTATTACGAACAACTTTATACTAACAAAGACAATGAACTAGAAAACGTAAATTTAGAAGAGGATTTGAAAGAATTTGATATACCTAAACTTACAGACAATGAATCAATTAATCTTGAAGGCCTTATATCTATTGAAGAAGCCTTGGCAACACTTAAAAAAAAAGAAAAAAGAACCGTAGCCCTGGTTCTGATGGTTTCGGTGCCGATTTCTTTAAAGTATTTTGGCGACAAATAGGACATTTTGTAGTACGATCTTTAAATTATGGATTCAGTAAGGGAAAACTATCAATAACTCAAATAGAAGGAATAATAACTGTTATACCAAAAGAAAATAAATCAAGACTGCATGTAAAAAACTATAGGCCTATCTCCCTTCTTAATTGTACATATAAAATTGCATCAGGATCTATTGCAAATAGAATTAAATCAACACTTATTAAGCTGATAAATAAAGATCAATCAGGTTTTATCTCAGGAAGATATTTAGGAGAAAATACCAGGCTTATATATGATGTTATGCAATACGCAAAAGAAAATAATCTGTCGGTTTTAATTCTCTTGATTGACTTTGAAAAAGCTTTCGCCTCTCTATCTTGGGCCTTTATATTTAAAGTACTTATTTTTTTTAACTTTGGAGAACGTTTTATATCATGGATAAAGGTTTTATATAAAAATGCCAAATTGGCTGTTAATCAAGGGGGAAACCTGTCATCGTTTTTCAACATCCGTAGGGGCTGCCGTCAGGGGGACCCCTTATCACCTTATATTTTTATTTTGTGCGCTGAAATACTGGCGATTAGGATAAGGAATAATAAAAAGATTAAAGGTATTACTATAGAGAATGTAGAAATTAAACTTTCGCAATATGCAGACGATAAATCTGTCCTTTTGGATGGATCGGATACATCCCTGAATGAAACACTATCAGAACTACATAAATATTCTAAATATTCTGGATTAAACTTAAATTTCGACAAAACACAAGTGTTATGGATAGGGAAGAAAAAATACAGTTCAGATACAATCAAAACAAAATGGAAACTTACCTGGGGAAAAGATAATTTTAAGCTACTAGGAATACATTTTAATGTCAACTTAGGTAAAATGATAGAATTAAACTATAATGATAAGATTTTAAAAATCCAAAATACAGTAAAGATATGGATGCGAAGATATTTAACGCCACTTGGTAAAATCACGGTTATAAAAAAACTGTTACTTCCTATTTTAAATCATATCTTTATATCTCTTCCAAACCCAAATGAAAACATAATCGCAAAAATTAATAACATATTTTATGATTTTTTATGGGAAGGGCCTGCAAAAATTAAAAAAACAGTTATAGTTAAACAATATTCTGAGGGCGGTCTCAAAATGATAAATCTGAAAGCTTTCATACTTAGTCTTAAATCAACCTGGTTAAGAAGACTCATAACTAATGAGGGGACTTGGAAGCAGCTTGTTGAAAACCTAATAGACATTAAAAAAATAACATCTTTCGGTAATGATTACTGTGAAACATTAATAAAAAAAATGAAAAACAGTTTCTGGATTGATGTGCTAAATTCATATGCTAAACTTATTATGGAGAGAACTGTAACTAATGTTGTAATAACTTGTAGTTCAATCCACTTGCATATGTTTCTATGAATATTGTGATGTTGAATTGATGTATTGTAACATATCTGCAATAAAATATTATTAAACTATACCTAACTCACCAGAAGAATTTGGGTCAACCCCACTATTCTATAATAATAATTTTCTGATTGGCTATAAGCTTTTCTTTAATAAAATATGGTATATGAATGGCTTCAGGTTTATAAATGACCTTATCAAGGAAAATGGTGATTTTTACTCTTTAACTGAGCTTGAAGAAAATACCGGTATCAAAACAAATTTTCTAATATACGAAGGCGTAATAGCTGCCGTTAAAACATTTAAGAAAAGATTACACAATTTTACAATTAAAAAAATAGAAAACCCAAAGAAATGTTGCACTGATATGTACTCTATTCTTAACAGAAATAATGAAAGTCCAACAGCAAAAACTAAATGGGAACAGATTTATGATATTAATACAGAAGCATGGAAAAACATTTATTCATCCCCTTTCAAAATAACTACTAGCACAATACTACAATGGTTTCAAACACGGATTAATCATCGGCTTCTCTCAACACAGCATTATCTGCACAAAATAAAAAAAGCAGAAAACCCTTATTGTCACTACTGCCACCAGGATGAGACTATTGTTCACATGTTGTGGACATGCCCTTCAACTCAGACCTTTTTAACACAGATAAATACACTCTGCTTATCAAAAAATATAAATCTGAAGCTATCAGAGCATGCATTTATTTTTAACATAGGTAAAGAACAATCAACTGTAGAGCTTCAAATTATCTTAGTAATTAAATATTACATATTTTCTTCAAAACGACTGAAAACAAGGCTCTCTGTTACTCCAATGATATACAGACTTCGTTATTTATACGAAACGCATAAACAAATCGCAATCAGAAACAATCAACTAGAAAGTTTTGAAAATACATGAAGCAATTTTAAAACCATTTTAAATTAATCTAGCCTATCTTTTTATCCATCCACCCCTATGAATTCTTACAATGAACCAAGACACTGACAGTTGTGTATATATGTGTATATATGTATATGTATGTGTGTATGTGTATGTATGTATATACATGTATATATATTAACTATATAAATATTGTTATATAAACAGTAATTTATACAACTTTATAATTAGATGGGCTAGTAGACGGCAATCAAAAAGTAGTTTAAAGAGTTTTTCTCTTTCTTTTACTTTTGTTGCTTTAAATGATTTTCTCCCCTCAAAATAACATCTCCCCTGCCTCAACCATCTAATACATGTATCTATTCTGTTTTACTCTTATATCATTTTATGATGCTGAATTGTAAATATATATATATGTGTTTAGTAAATGAATATTACATGCTGTAAAATATTGTAAGGTGTGGCAAGGGATGGTCATCCCCGACCCTTGCTCCACCTATTGACGGGGAGATTAAACGGGTCTTCAAAAGACGGCTAAAAAAAAATAAAAAAATAATAAACAACAGCTGTACCCTTGACCTGTTTAGTAAACAAACAAGAACTTTCTTACATGTCTTGTGACCCCATCTTTTCTGGTGATTTTTCAAGTGGAAAATTAGTTGTCTATATGAACATTACACTGCTGCATTATCCCTACTTGAGTTGAATTTGCAGCAAATCATTAATATGTGACACTTTAACATTTGGTGTCTATGGGGAAAATAATTAGTGGTATAATACCTACTAGAGGTGTTCGGCGTATCTGTGTATCGCTATATCTACCAGGGCATGCTCCATACTAGCGGTGTTCGGCATATCTGTGTATCATTATATCTTATCTTGCTGTAAATGGAGGATGAGCCTGGCATATTCATTCCTGTTAGGCGCCATATAACCGTTCATGTGTTAGCGCTCCGTAAAACCCCAATTCAATCATAATTAATCAATCAGTTATTGTGTATGTTTATATAAATGTGTGTGTAATACAACCCAACCGACGCTCTACCATAGTAATATATGTTCACAATGGACGTAAATAATCAAACGTGAATATGAAGCTCAACGCTGAGAATTGTTATGTGTAGATACAGGGAGTAAGTATAGTGTAATCAAGTACATAATCACAAATTAAAGTTTTTGATACCATTAAACTATGAAAAAATAGCATGGGTTCCCTGCAGGCTCATTTTTAAAATTTGGCGGCCATCATGGCGGCCATCTTGGATTTCAAAAATCCTACCATGATTTCAGGAGATCACCATAATTTTTCATAAACTTTAGATCCTCCCCTACCAGATATAAATACATATATAGCGTACAAAAAAATGTACACGAAAACGTCACCAGCAAATGGAGTATTACTCGAGAATGGGCCTAGATTCTTCTAACCTGCAGAACTGCAAAATTGCTGCAAATTCTATAGTAGACACTCCGTTTACGATGGAGCCACGTTTCCACGTTTATATACTCGGTGTCATGATGAATACCTTGAATGAGCGTGATAAAAAACGGGCAAAATGAAAATAATGATGTGGGGTTGGGGTGGGGGTTGGGTGGGGCGGTCCTACCACTCTGCCTCTATCGGGATTTGCCGTGGTTGTATACTACGCGGCAAATCCCGCTAGAGAGAGAGGGGTAGAATCCTTTCTCACCCGCACCCACCTCCACCCCCTCCACCCCCACCCCACCCCAAACACACACATGATGTTCATTTTGTCATAATCCTTTCTTTTTTTATATATAATTTAGTAAGTATGCATCTAAAACAATAATATTAAAGCAATTCACAATATGTATTTAAAACATAATGCTGTTGATGCATCTTTCCGCTTATTTTCGCTTCCGGACTCGTCTTGGCGCTAACTTGGGTGATCCTCTACATCCCCATCTCGTTGACTGGGTTTGCCAACGGTCAAGGAACCGTTCTACTAGTAAAACTGTATTAGTACCGTATACAGTATCAGATATACTTTGGTATTTACCTCTGTTTGTCAGAGAAACGTGTTGATGACGAATACGCTTTTTCAATAATACGAGGTAACGTGATCTAATTAAATACAATGCCACGCTGTTGCTGTGTCTTGTGTCGTTTCTATTGCCATGAGAGAAGCTCTATTTCTTTGTGTCACTGTTTTTATTTCAATATTGCTTATGTATTGATTATTTATCACATAACTTGCGGCAAGGCCATGCTTATGAGGATGTAACACCCCCTCCCCACCGAGTACCGAATACTCCTTAATTTGAGGTCCGAGTACTGAATACTCCTTATTTTAGAGACCGAGTACTGAATACTATTTAGCTCCGGACAAAAATTCTAAGCATAAAATTACAAAGGGCAATAACTCTAATTTGAATGATGATAGAGTTACGGTTCTTGCACTCTGCACTTCCCCTCATTGCCCTCTATCATTGCAGTCCCATCAGTAGTTTCGAAGATCAGTCCCATCAGTAGTTTCGAAGATATGCTCCGGACAAGAAAATGTGATAGACACACGGAAAATTACAAAGGGCAATATATCTAATTTTAACGATGACAGAGTTACGGTTCTTCCTCTCATTGTCCTCTATCATTCTGTGAAGTTTCATTGCAGTCTCATCAGTAGTTTGAAGATATTCTCCGGACAAGAAAGTGTGACGGACATATGAACATTGTTGTTTCATAAAACCGGGCCCAGCATTACCGGCTTATTAATTGGTTGTTATCAATAAATGTCCTGAGCGCTTCAGGTGGTACCAAATGTGCTATCGCCATATTTGATCGACACATTTAAATAGCCAATCGATTTCTTTTAAATTATAAACCTATAACAGCCCCTCCCAACCCAAATTAGCGAGTGCCTTTCTAGGCAAATAAACTTCTTCCGAATGTAGTATCATTGAAGTATCATTGAAGTTCATAAATTGTGCAATAAACGGACACATAATTTACCTTTGTTTGCTTTCAGACATATGAACGTATAAAACTCCCTTAATCGTGTAAGTGGTCTCTTAACCACCTAGATACAGCTTCGTCCCCCGCTTCTTTACAGTCGTTACTAAATGACATTCAAGTATATTGTAGGACCTGGGGCCTAAAGATAAATACAGAAAAAACTAAAATAATGATATTCGAAAGAGGTCGTCATTCACAATATAATTTCTACCTTCATGATAGCATAATAGAAGTTGTCGCCTCGTTCAAGTATCTGGGCATTTTTTTCTTCAAAAATGGAAATTGGTTAAGAACGCAAAAGAGGTTGGCACAACATGCTTCATTCGCATTGCATAATTTATTTTCTATATTTAGTCAAATAAACTTACCAATATCAGAAAAACGTAGACTTTTCGACACACTAGTTGCCTCTGTATTAAACTATAGCTCAGAAGTTTTGTTGAATGCACGAGGCTAAAGATATTGAAATTATCCATACGAAATATTGTAGAAGAATTTTAGGGGTCAAGAAGTCTACCAATCTCACAGGTTTATACGGTGAATTAGGTCGAGTACCACTCATTATAAAGAGAAAACTTAATATGCTCAGATATTGGTTAAAAATATTATATCTTAATGAAAATATATTGGCCAAAAAATTATCAAATTAAAGATATCCTTGACAACCTTGGATTTTCTGATGTTTGGTTATATCAATTTGAAGCAGATATTCCATTTGAATTAATAAAACAACGCTTGATTGACTCATATCATCAAAGTTGCTATTCAAATATCAATAACTCTAACAGGTTAGAATCATACTGCCGCTATAAACACAATTTTGATATGGAAATATATTTGAACCTATTAGATGATAACAAATTCCGAACAGCACTGGGTAGATTTCGACTCTCCTCTCACAATTTAGCCATTGAAAATGGTAGATATCTAAATATCCCGCGAGAAAATAGGAAATGTATACATTGTACCCAAAATATAGTAGAAAACGAATACCATTTTTTGCTTGTATGTCCAATATATAGACACTTAAGACAGAAATATTTTAAACCTTACTTTTGCAGGTGGCCCACAATAAACAAATTTGATGCGTTAATGTTAATGTCTAATAACTCGAACAGAACAATTATAAACTTATCAAAATATGTTTATTATGCATTTAAACTTCGAAATGAAATGCAAGTTTAAATTTCTTTACTACATCTCAACCTTTTTTCCATTTAAGAAAAAAAAAAGGGAAGGAAAGACAAAAAAAAGGAAAAAAAAAAAGCTTTGACGCTTCTCTGTAAACGTCAATGTAGGTTTTGTATGCCATGTTTTTTGATGTTCTCACTGTATTGAATATGTATTGTGTGTAGGCTATAAACGTTGTACTGAATGTTTAATGCTGAATAAAGTTAATATATATTCATAAATTATACACGTTATGATACACTTGACTATCGTCGCATGTGGCTGTAGAAACAATGGCCCTATTAATAAATCAATAAATTATACGCGTTAAGATAAACTTGAATATCGTGTTATGTACGGAAGCGTATTCGTGCCTCGTCTTGTTGGGTTATATTTAATTTCTCAATTTGCAATAACTCGAGTTGTTATGATATACATCTATAAATCGATATATTTACGTCTATTTATTCTGAAAAATGCCATTTTCTGCATTGTGAACACTCTAGCATCTTCTTGTATTATTTGATCTTTACCAAACTTGCACAGATTGTTAATATCAATGAAAGTTCGGACAAGTTCGAAAACCAGCCAAATCGGATCAGTAATACCAGAGTTATGGCCCTTGTTTTTTTTCTACAGAAATACAGGTGAGATTGTTATGTTATATTATAATGTTATATTATTATATTAATAAAATATACAGTTTGAAATTTTTATTTTAATAGAACTCAAATGAAACTGATTTAGTGTACTACCAGCGAAATAAATATATTTGTTGTATTGGGTACCAAAATTAAAAATAGAATCCTTGCAGTTCGTGCATTTAAAAATTCCTCTTTTTGAAAATGTCAGGCTTTGTCAGGATTTTATTATAGCAGCGAAAAGGCACTTTGGTTTCCGAGCTGGGGGATAACATTGTATTTGTCATGTATAACTTATTCTCACAATATAAAATGCAAAATCCTTTCAAGGTTTCAGAGGACAATAATTTCATATTATGTATTGTTTCTTCTTGTAATGATTATATATTTCTTCACTATTTATTGGATAATGTTTCAGAAGGCCATAAACTATATTAGGATAGGGTATAAAACCCACTCACCACCCCCCGGAAATACGGCCCCAACTTGTTTGGGCCAAAATGTATGGCCATCCGTTTTAACATTTAATACCTATTTAGCAATAAAGGAAAATAGTTTTTTTGATATCGGCAATTATTAGAGCGATATTAAAAATTAGATTACCGATATCGCTAAATAATTCTTGATATCAGAAATTATTTACCGATATCAGACATTTACAGTAATTATTTAAACACGTGTAATCTTAACGAATAATAAGCGATATAGAAAATTGAATTTGTTAATTATTTTTAACTATTTGATTAAGCGGAATTAAATTAAGAATCATCATATAACACGTTATAGCGTTAACAAAGTGAAACAAAAATTAGACGTTACAAAACACATTATAATTCAATTATTTTATTCAGCATAAACATCATACAATGTTCATCGCCTATTACAATGAGCGGGAATATATCCTATCCTTAAAAAAACACACCTCCATAGTAAAACAGCTTGAAAATAAAGACTGAGCACATTCCAGGCATTCCTAATTAAACATATTTTTTCTCATAATTTTTCTTCGTCAGTATCTAGAACTCGTAGGATATATTGCCAAAACACTTTTAAATTAGACAATAACATTAAAACAGTGCGGTGTACCAAACACATCCACCAGCATCTTCGACACAACCATCCATGAGTCATCCAACTCTTTCTGACTTCTGAGTAACTATACACCAGCCTCAGACCATGATATTAGCTTTAACTATCCCACAGCCACATCTTCACCAACCAAGTAGCAATTAAGCTAAATCCCCACCAAAACGGAGAGACCTCCCTATGCGAGTTGTCATCCTAAACTGCCAATCTGTTAAGACTTGCGGTAAACCTGCCCAGCTAAACAATCTGATATTTTCTCTTCAGGCCGCCCCCCCCCCCCCCCCCCCCCCCCCCCCCCCCCCCCGATTACTGAATACTCCTTAATTTGAATACTATTTAGCACAATTAGCACTATTTTTAGGCGGTCCCGGAAAGTAAATCCCACCCACCCACCCCGATTACTGAATACTCCTTACTTTGAATACTATTTATCACAATTAGCACTATTTTAGGCGGTCCCGGAAAGTAAATCATTAATTACAAAGACATCTTTTAACATAATTAATCTACATAAAAAATACATATTTATGTCCGCCTGACCATTCTACATTAATATATACTAATTTTAATTATAGGAACACGATATTGTATGAAAATAGTATTATGAGTAAGACTGGTCCATATATGATAATCACTTCTGATGAAAGGTCTCGGAAAGTTATTGCTAAATTCATAGATCTACATACACCTGTATATCCATGCTAAATTACAAAGTGAAAATAATATTTTTTTGATTATTTGTTTGTGTGTACACATACTTATTATTAGATTAATTCATTCTGCGTTGAAATAAACCATTTATAAGAAAAAGTATAAAGTATCAACCCGTTTAAGTGTTATTGTGCATACCGTACACACACACACACCCTATATGTTTATTTATAAAATCATCCTCAATTCTAGTAGCCACCAAAAAGGGACGTAACTGTGTTCAGCTGTCAAAAGCGCACTCTATAATGCGGGACCTAAAACACCTAAAGGCCGGAATGAAGGCCCGATTATCAAAATTAGACCTTTATTTACATTTTATGATTTTTTTTGTACATTTAAATGATAATATTCGGTTTTAAAAATACATTTTGTGAGTACCAAATACTAAATAGTGCGTTGTGCGAGTACTGCGTACCAGGCTCGTGCGTACTGAATACCGTCTAAAACGCCCTGAATACTGCGTACCAAAAAGTGGGGTTTCAGCCTCGCGTATGGCATGCTACAAATCAAGTATCGGCCTTTTCCGTTCAGCTTGCGCAATCGGAATCGACCTGTCGTAAACCAATCGGAACTGCCTCGTCGGATTCCGTCACTCGGTTACCGCGTACGGAAATTGGCGAAGAGTTCCGATCGGTCGTAAACGTTAAAAATACCTGACTACGGAAATCGACGAGGCAGTTCCGTTGTTCGGTGTGTTACGGTGAGGAACGAAGCAACATACGACGTCGTCGTATAAATGTGTTACGATTGACACAGTCTCGCTTTATTTAATCCAACTCTTTTTAATAAATTCAATAATTAACAGCCACTGATGTAAGTTCTTCTATTTATTTATACATTGGTTAAACATAACGTATGCTCAATATTTGTTTAGTGAATACTTCACTAGTTCTAACGTTTTCACTTTTAACTTCTTCACGAATTCTGACGTCATGCCTTCTAACTTCATGACGTCTAACTGACGACTTCAAACTTCATGACCTCTAACTGACGAGTTTTACTTCATGACGTGTAACTCACGACTTTTACCTCATGACGTCTAACTCACGACTTCTAACTTCATGACTATAATTTCACGACTTCTAACTTCACTACTGTAGTTCAAGGTATGAATAAGCTGACACTTTTTAATAAACAGATAAAATGAACACATTAGAATAGCTGAATAAACACATTTTGTTCGAGTCAATAAGTTATGAAGTTAGATGTCACGAAGTTAGAAGTAATACGTTAGAAGTCATGCAGTTAGAAGCACTAAGCCGTTAAGTTGGAAGCAATGAAGTTGAATACATTAAGTCATGAAGTTAGAAGTCAGAAATCTAGAAGTAAGGAAGTTTGAACTTATTAAGTCTTGAAGTTAGAACTCATTAAGTCGTGAAATTAAAATTAATAAAAATAAAAGTCACGAAGTCACGAAGTCAGAATTCTTTAAGTCATGAAGTTAGAATTAATGAAATTAGAAGTCATGAAGGAAAAAGGCAATGTAAGAAGTAATGAAGTTAGAAGTAAGATGGTCAGATGTCCCTCCAGGTCTTCCAAGTTTCATACGATTCTCTGACTAGAAATTTGGGGACGAGAGTATATACCGTGGTTCATAGACATCATCGGTATAATGATGTATCCGAGTATGACGCGTAAAGCATTGAAACGGTAGTCCGAGAGCCCCGGGTTTAAGCCCAGGTCAGGCTCCCCTTTTCCAAGCTTCCGTTGTTTAAAAAAACGGACACACAATAGCCATACATTGCAGATATGCATTCAATTTATTCCGAGTCACCCATTGCTAGTTCTACCCTTGTTTGTTATTGCACTTATATTATGGGAGATGAGAGTTTTTTTTCCAATTTAAGACAAATAACAAAAAAGCAAGTTTCCCTATATTTGTGTTACAATTCATTTTCTTATTGTTATGCCCCCGAATGGAGGCATACAGTAATCGTACCGTCCGTTCGTCCTTCCGTCCGAAACAATCATGTCTTAGATATGACTTTGAAAGAACTGAATTGGTTTCATGAAACGTCACACAAATGTACCGTTCGTTCGTACGTCCGTCCGTCCCAAACAATCGTGTCTCAGCCAAATCTTTGAAAGAACTGAAGGGATTTCATGAAACTTCACACACATGTTAACCACAATGAGAAGGTATGTTGTGTGGAAAAATCGGGACTGTATCTTAAAGGTCAAGGTCACACTTGAAGGTCAAATGTCAAATGAGTCAAACTTTTCGGGGGCATGTGTCACTTACTGGTGACATTTCTTGTGTGTGTATTTTCTTGATGTCATTTTACATACCAACTTATTTATTGTTTGGAATAGTATGTATTTAGATGATAGTATTTTATGCTTACCATATTGTTGTTTATACATTACAGAACAACATTCGCTTCACTCGATTAACACCACGTGGAGTGGAAATTGGAGAAAGTTTGTTGTTGGTATACCTTCCATTACCACCTCATCTAAAACGTCTATCTCGACAAACATTGAAAATTCACCAGCATTAAACTTGTCTTACCCGTATAGTGGGACTACGGTAAGTACACTTTTTATACACATTTTCTATAAGGGATTATGTCTGAATTTATATACGGGATTATGCCTGAGTTTATATGAGGGATTATGTCTGAATTTATATATACGAGGGTCATTCAATAAGTTCTGTCACTAACGCGTTTTAACAATTATGTGCTCGTTGTGAGTGTTGATGTTTGGTACCAAATGAAAGAGAGTTTCAATACCATTCCATTGATGGTAACATGAATGCTGTTTCTTTTGAGTGACGAAAGTTATGGAACATTTAATATACATCACTTATACATACTGAGGCATTTGCGTCCTGATTTTTTTTCAGGTATGTTAACTGTTACTTTTTAAGTACTTGTCGAAGAGCTTTGAAATATCTCATACATTACCAGTTATATCTGTGCATTACAAGATTCAGAATTTAAGCATGATTGATGAAAAGTCATTGTCTTAGAAATTAACATTTTAAGCTAACATGTAATATTAATTTAATGATAAATGGACATTAAATGGAAGGGCAGTCTTCTGAAATAGCGTTTTTGGATGATCAATATTTTCACTAAACATTGTGCAAAATTCTACAATAATGTGTTGAATATGAAATTTAAACACTGAAGGACTAGGATTTGTAAAAAAATATGAAAACATATTAATACTATGAGAATAATTACGACATTTAAAAGATATCATAACATTTCCTTAAACAAAATGAAGAAAATCAGTGTTATTTCCGCTAAAATTAAGGGATATGCATTCACTCATATCTGGTTTATAGCAAGACCTTTCCGAATTATCGACAATCATTTTCATGGATTATAGGCGACTAACAACAGATGGCATAGAATTATTTAAAATTATTTTTTACAACGTTTTGTAACAAGGACATTTTCAGAGATGCCAGTATCTAAAAGGTGTGGTAGGGGGAGGTAATTCATGGGTATAAATAACCGGAATTTTTTCATTTTTGTTGTGGAATTTTAGAGAGCGAACCCAGTAGTACTATAAATACACATCTTTATCTCAGTGTAATATCCAGTTCAAAGGATATATGCCTAGTGACAGAACTTTTGAAGCACCCTCGTAAGGGATTATGTCTGAATTTATTTAAGGGATTATATATATGTATTGATCTGCACGAACTATCTGAGATTTACAGCTGGATATATATGAACTATTAAATTAGTCGCACAGGCTGTCCAAAGCACAAAAGTGAACAATTTAAATAATGCTTAAAATATGAAGGTAGATCTTTGGTAGATATTTCATTGTATTTGTTTCATACGCGTTTTTATTAAATTACAAGCATCAAGAAACATCAAGAAATGAAATGACATTAACAATATTACCGGCAAATAATAGCTTTCTTGTGATATAAAGTTACCATTCAATTTGAATGGCATAGATCAGGTTACTGTGCGTGTGTAAATACTGCTTTGACTAGTAATTTCTCTCATCCACCAGCCATAGACAGCCAGCTGGTTCCTCATTGATCGTTATAAATATATCATAAACTCGTGTTTACGGATTCTGCTTCATGTTTAATAGTTATATTGTTTGGTATGGAAGGTTTGGGCATATGTTGCAATACATAATCTTTTAAGTAATTAATTCGACTTAACGACGAGAAGATATTATACCACATTATGTTTTGATCAATAACCATCAATAACCGGAAATAGGCTTAGGAAGTCCTTGATTCACGAATGAATGTTTTGATGAACAATCAACTTGTTCGTATTAAGTGAATATAGATTTGATAAGTTAAATATAGCTGATGGTTGAATGGTGTTTGACGTCATTTTTAGCACATATAGGCTATATAATATGACGGTCGGGTTTTAGTGGTGGAGGCAGATCACTCACTTTTCCTGTGTAGAACTAGTATTGTAAACCTCCTGCTATCCGCAAGAATCGACACCTTTTCTTACGATTTAAATAGAGTAAATACAGAACTTTAGCTATATATCACGATACAGAGCATGCATACGCAGGTGTAAATATTGTTTGGAATTAACATCCAAACAAATTCATTTATTCAGGCTAGGCATAACAATGCCGGCTTCCATATCGTTTCAGAAGAACCTTCAAATGGTCATATCTTCTTCGTTAATCATCCGATTTTGATAATTCTTTTACCTTTTTCCAAGTTTTTCAGAACTCTAAATAATAATAATATACGCCAACCAATATCAGATTTGTTATAACCAGATTAACGTCAATTTTTCTTCCCTGGAAGGGATAGTAAAGCCACTGTGTCTAAAACGTTCTGGCCTCTCACCACTGGGGGTTCGAATCCCACTGGGAGCTCGACTTGTCAACGGAGAAAGTGTCAATTCTTATGAATGGCGGGAGGTATACTATACTGGTAATACCCAGGGAAAAAATGGTGGTCTGCTTCTACCATAAAAAATGTTGAGCGTCATGTATGGCCGAACATGTGCTATAATGATGTAAAACACCATTCAAACAAACTCACAATAAATATCCGTCAATAATCAAAACATATGTATACAGTCAATTATTAAGACATCATGATATTATTTAAGGTAATTATAAAATATTTAAAGATGAAAACGTAGCTGACGGCTTTGGGGTACTTTTTAAAAGCATATTTAATAATATAATAGCGAACAGTGTTTGACACAGTGTGGCATGGCGCACTTTTTGTAAAACTAGACGAGTTAGGAATGGTCGGGAAGTTATTAAGGGTCATTATTGAACTATATAGAACTTTACTAGCGGCAGTTTAGACAATTACACTATATGGACTTGCCAGGAAGTTTGTGAAGCACTCATTTTCGTATTAGATACTATTTTTGTCCGGTATGGAACTACCATTTATAGACAACTTGTTTGTGTCCCCACATGACATCATCAAAATAATTCGACCAATCAGTGATCAATAAATTAAAAGACCTCCACATTCTGGTAGGTGGTAAACTCGGCGTTTATCGTTGGTGCTCAACTGACTTTAGTCCTTTATAAAACTAGCTTGCAGTGTTAATTATATTAAAAACTTTATTTTTTTTGTACATCTATATATCTTCATTTGGTGTTGTCTGATTTTAAAACACCAATATGGATACATTTAATTTAAATCATGGTCTAATATTTTCATTTTTCAAATAGAGATTGAGGATAAAGTCCGAGTAAACATCTTTATTTTCACCTACTGAATATCTCAACCTACCGGAAGTTGACCAGATGTGAAAGTTATGAATGGGTATGAACTGTGAACTTCTTGTCGCAGATTTGTATTGCTATGAAAGAGCTTTCATGGCAGATGTTATTGAAGCCTTTAATGACAGCTTTCGGTATCTGGAAGATATACTGAAAATTGACTATCCTTTTCTTTCTACTATGGTTAATACTATCTATCCCATTTTAATTTTGATATTGTTAATTATCTCCACTTAGATGGGGATGTTCCCCGAGTTACTTATTATGGGGTTGATGTTTCTCAACGTATTCGTTTTTCTTGTAGTCGAGGTGAGGACTTTAATATTCGTAATCTGTGTATAACTAAAAAGCTACTCCATCAAGGCTACCGTTACCACAAAATTCAAAAACACTTTGCAAAATGGTATTATCGTAATCCTGATCTACTTTTAAAATGTAAAAGCAATTTAAGAACATTTCTGTGACAAGGACTATCACAACCTGACTTCTATGGTGATGTGATTTACAAACTTCCTAAGATCCTTGGTCATAATCACGTTCATACAATCGTTATTAAACTTGTTAACACATTATCAAAAGAGGTTATGACCCTATCATTTTGCAACGTACTGCATGTTTAGTGGTTGACTCATTGACAGTTCGTCACTTTGCTTCCTTCATTGATTGTGAGATGACGGGACAGATTGTGGACCCTGTGATGACGTCTACCTAAGCTGATGCATGTCTTAAATATTGTCTTGACGTACCCTTAATATTGCTCTGGCTTCTGCCAAGGCATTGACTATTTGCTTTGTGGTTTTCTAGGCTTTTGGTTTTATATTCATATACACATGATCATTTATGTGTTTTACTTATATTGCCTATTAATGCTGCCTTGTTTGTAGAGAATATAACCTGGCGGGGATATCTTTATTTACACTGTCCCGTTTTATTGGGATGACAATAGGGAAATAGAGTGAGGTTTGGTGCACCCTAGAACCTGGTTTAAACCACCAGCGGCCTTTTTTGCTACTGACCGTTCCAAGGTGGTATCCCTATTGTCAACCCTTTTATGTTTGTGATGCCGTGTCTTGCCTCTCAGCCATCTTTAAAATTGTTGTTTGCTTTCTATGCGTGCTTTTGGTTGGCTGTGGTCCTTGAATGCTACATTTCCTGTTCGACTTTTATATCTACCTTTTCTTAATAGCAACTTCACCTTCTAATTTACGAATCTCTTTGATATCGTTAAAACTTATACGAAGAAATGGAGAATCCGTGTTAGTCTTCCCAAATGTAATCTTCTTGTTTTTACAAAACAGCGCTCCCTTCAACCACCTATTATTCTAGTAGAAATTGAGTACTCGTATCTAACCAAGTTGAATGCAGCAGTACCCCTTGGTATGCGACTGCGTATGCGACTGCAATCGAATCTGATAATTAAACATCGAACTGAAGAACGATAGCAAAATTCTATCAACTCTGTTTATACTGTAAGTTCGTCGTTCCTACTGTATTATATGGCTGTGAACTTTGGAATGGACTTAAACAAACAGAAAATGACATGCTAAATCGTCTACAACATTTTATTGTACAGAAAGTACAAGCAGTATATCTGATGTGTGAGACAAAGGTTAGTCTATCTCGAATTACTTCTGAAATCAATAAAAAAAAAATCTCAAATATATTGAATGAATGAATGAATGGTGTTTTACAGCACGTCGACACATAAATATGTCATATTGTGCGCAAAAACTGATGAAATATGAAGAAATGAAGGATTAATTAAAAATTAATGTAAATATATAAAGATAAAACTATTTACAAATAAGGGATGATATGGTAGTAATATAAACTATATATGTAAATTGATATATCATATGTTATAGAAGACGGTACTTTTTACACCTATCCATTATGAACTGCCGTATGGTTTAATACCAGATATCTGTAATATAATAGGATTATTACTATAGTAACTTGTTCTGGAAGTTTGTATCACCTCGAGTAGGTAAATGCCAGATCAGGATCGCTGGTCTGGCATTTACCTACGAGCGGTGATACAAATTTCAGAACAAGTTACTATAGTAATGATCCTTTTATTATATACCTCTTTACATATCATTAAAATAGAATACATGTATCAAAACCAACAAATTAAAACAAAATTATATAAAGTCAAATTAACTGAAAAACACCAACAGGAAAGACGTGAAAACATGTATATTACACGTGCATGAAAACATGTACATTACATTGCAACAACTACAGTATACCTGTGTTCATTACACATCAAATTCTGGTGAATTTACCAAATGACATAATCTGAAATTAATTAATTAACCCACAATGTTCACAAACGCACAAACAAACATTCTGATAGTTCACATTTCATATTAAAACATCCATTGTTCTTAATATATTACTAGCTGGGCAATCCCGAACATTCCATCTGACATTTTCCAAAATCTATTTTCAGTAGCATACTGATAACCTGTAGTGTGATAACCTGCAGTGTGATACGGATTGTTGTATTCCATTGTAAGAAAATGAAGGTACTATGTATGTATTATTGATAGGTACCTCCAAGTAAATTAGCGTCAATTATAAGTGGAGAGAGAGAGAGAGAGAGAGAGAGAGAGAGAGATTTTATAAAATGAAAGCGAAAATTCTCACCCATACTGTATATACATTACAAAATAATGTTTATATTGTGATATTTTCAAGTTCATTTTATTTCAGAAGCAAACGCAAGAGGAAGCGAAAGTCATCTTTTTGTCTAAACAAACCCAAGCAAAACGCAACCAA
This sequence comes from Cyrtodaria siliqua, assembly GCA_037043455.1. Taxonomy (NCBI): domain Eukaryota; kingdom Metazoa; phylum Mollusca; class Bivalvia; order Adapedonta; family Hiatellidae; genus Cyrtodaria; species Cyrtodaria siliqua. Next base: position 80,143 of record JAWPHD010000152.1, read on the forward strand.
AAAACCCAACGTCTTTTGCCATTTCATTTCTTAGTGGGACGTAGGCATTTTGAGGGTGTGTGGGGAGGGGGCATACATATATACAAGAGCTGTCGGAGAACAGCACAGCTCGACTATTCAATTTTTCAGAGAATAATAAATAATATAGCCAGTATATACCGTCAGAAAACAAGGCTAAAACAATGTGGGGATGGGGTTGGGGGTTGGGGCGTGGGGGGGGGGGGGGGGGGGGGCGGGTATAGAAACTCGGGCCGATATATAAAAAAAATATCAGAATCTCATACAAATTATCGTAAACTTTGGGGCAAGGTGTAAATTCTTTTTTATTGTTTTTATCAGTTTTAATCCAAAATTGCAGTCATCTGTATGGTCGAAAGGCAACTCGGGGAGTGAGGGGATGAGAACCTAGCATTTTTTTTATTGTGGCCTCATTTCAGTTTTTTTATTTTATTGATATTTCATCTGTGTATCTGAATTTAATCTAAAGTGTTTTATATGTAAATGATTGCGTTCAAAATAATGGAAGGTAAAATGAAACAAATTGAAAAAAAACACAAAACATTCGGTGGTGGTGATGATGGGGTGGTGGGATGGATGGTGGGTGGGGGCGAAACATATAGATAAATTGATAAAACAAAACAGCACAGAGATATGTACAAAAAAACAACAACCTCGGCTGAGGGTGTTTCGCCCATCGCGACAAACCGCATATGCTTAAATGTCCACCAAAGACAACACTTCAAATGACCAAGTATCAAACAAATAAAAGCGAGGTAATCATAAGAAGTTAAGTTATTGAGGTTAAGTGGTTTAAACAGGTTGTAGTTTTGGAAAAATAACGCAAAATATGACCTTAACCTTGGTATTTTTTGTCGTTCATCGATGTCCACTATTGCCAACAATATATGACCAAGTATCAAAGACATAAAGTGAGGCAATCGCATATAGTTAGCGGAGGTTAAGTTACCTAACCAAGGTTAAGTTTGGGGAAAATAACGCAAAATATGACCTTGACCTTGGTATTTTTTGTCGTCCAGCGATGACCACCAATGCCAACAATACATATGACCAAGTATCAAACAAAGAAATTAAAGTTATCAGTAAAAGTTAACTGAGGTTAACTTACGTAACCAAACTGATGTTTAGGGTAAATAACGCAAACCCTGACATTGACCTTGGTATGTTTTGTCGTTCAGCGATGTCCACCAATGCCAACAATACATATGACCAAGTATCAAAGACATAAAGTGAGGCAATCGCATAAAGTTAACGGAGGTTAAGTTACCTAACTAAGGTTAAGGTTGGGGAAAATGACGCAAAATATGACCTTGACCTTGGTATTTTTTGGCGTTCAGTGATGTACACTAATGCCAACAATACATATGACCAAGTATCAAAAGAAATAAAGTAAGGCAATCACATAAAGATAACAGAGGTTAAGTTACCTAACCAAGGTTAAGTTACCTAACCAAGGTTAAGTTTGGGGAAAATAAGCAAATTATGACATTGACCTTGGTAATTTTTGTCGTTCAGTGATTTCTACCAATGTCAACAATACAACAATACATATGACCAAGTATCAAACAAAGAAAATGAGGCAATCACATACAGTTAATGAGGTTAAGTTACTTAGCCAAGGTTAAGTTACCTAACCAAGCTTACGTTTTGGGAAAATAATGCAACATATGACATTGACCTTGGTAATTTTGGCATTACGTGATTTCTCTTGACCCAACAAAGCATCTGACAAAGTTTCAGAAAATTCGAGCAGCGGTTGTTGAGATATAGTTGATTTAAAATGTGCCCGCCGCCGCCGTCGCCACCGCCACCGCCACCGCCGGAAAAGTGACTGCAATAGTGGCGAGGACAATAAGCAAAAACACATTCGGATGATAGTGATGATTGGGTTGTGGGATGGTTGGGATTGGGGGATGGGGGCGAAACATATTGATAAATTGATAAAACAAAACAACACAGAGATATGTAAAAAAAAAAAAAAAAAAATGCCGGTGGTGGTGATGATGGGGTTGGGGATGTTAAGGGGATGGGGTGGGGTGGGGTAGGCGGGGCGCATCATTGATATAGGCGGGGGAGGGGGCGCAACATAGTTATAGGTGCAGAATTGAAGAAAAAAATCAGGGTTTGGGTGGTGGCGTGGAGAGGGAGTGGGAGAGGAGGGTGCCAATGCCACAATATTGGTGAAGTATGAATAATATGAATAATGCTATAAGAAATCCCAAACCAAAATGTGGGTGACATGAGAATAATATTTTAAGAGACGTAGATATATATAACAGCTTACACGCAAACCTTGATCTGCCTTTATCGCACATTTTATGGGTCATCACAATTTTGGTTCCATGGGAGCCCAGAATTTGTAGAAGACCAAATTACTTACTCAACCCTTTACAACATACAATAAGGAAACCAATTCCCAGATTTAATTGAGCTAGGACAAGAACTGTAAGAGATATAGACCTGTGAACACAGCTTACAACCAACATTTGATGCGAAATGAGACACATTTTAAGGGCTATCAGAATTTGGATTCCATGGAAGCCCAGGGGTTACAGGAACCAAAATTACCTAAGCAGCCCTTAAGATAATGCTATAAGGAAGCTCATGGCCAAATTAAAAAAAATGGTTGTGCTAGGATAAGACATGTAAGAGATATAGACTTGTAAACACAGCTTACACGCAAAATTTGATGTGAAACAGTACATATTTTAAGGACTATCATAATTTGGTTCCATGGGAGCCCATGAGTTACAGCAAACAAAATTACTTATGCAGCCTTATGATAATGCTATAAGGAAACCCATGGCCAAATTGTGTTGTGCTAGGATAATATATGTAAGAGACAGACTTACATGCAAACCTTGATGTGGGACGCCGACGCCGTGGTGACTACATAATCTCTCTTATTTTTCGAATAGTCGAGCTAAAAATGGCAAAATAACTTTGTTTTTGGTGTTTTTTGGCAGGTTTTAGGGGTTCCGCGCGCCGGCTCCGTCCCCACTCCCACCCCCTGGATCCGCCCTTGGCTAAATTCATAAAAAAATAAATGCGATGTATTCTATTATAACGAACGATTATAGGACATTGTCATTTGTTCGTGAATACTAAACGAACTTTGATTTATGTACACATGCCTCAGGTTAGCGATCATTCTTCCTGCACATTAGAGCATCCAAAACAAAGTCCAAACTGACCAAAACTGTATATATCCAGGTAATTTGGAAATTTCGATTGCGGTAATCTATATATAAAAAAACTACATGTTTATGAGCCGTAAAACAACATTCAAACATTTTAAATACTTGGCCATGATATAAGACCCGACCATTGTGCACTTAAAAAAAAATCAACTTTTCTAAATGAGTTCTCAATGCGTTATTCGTCAATTCTGACGTCATGTGTTCACAACTGTATCAACCGTATATCGATTAACCTGAGGTATGGACTATATGCAAGAATATTTTGGTTTATTGTGGGTGGGTGTGTGTGCGCGCGCGCGTGCGGCGTAAGCAAGTAATCAGTTATTTAAATGTTCAGTTGCTCCGACCATCTACCAACCCATCCTTCCAACACTCACCCCACCCTTATCTGAAAAGCTCCTACGCCAACACTGTTTTATAGTATCAGGACAGACAAGCAACGTTTTACGCAAGCGTAAAATAGCTGCCGAGAGAAAATAGCATTATTTCTGGGTAGGAACTGGGAACAAAGTTTAACATAATAACAGACCAAGTCATGGGTGTTAAAACAATATTCAAAAAAAGAGTTGTCACGGAGACGTCAACACGCCATGACCGTTTTTTTACCAGACACTTTCTTCCCAATGTGTGCTACCAAACTTTTTGAATCAAGGTGGGCAAATCCTTGACATGCCTTACAAATTGATTACATATTCACCTTTGTAGCACGACGTGCTAAAGTACACATCAGCACAGAAATACAATTACTCACATGTATGGGATGCGTTTGCTTTAGCGTGCAACACAGATAAACTGTTCATTGCTACCATGTGTAATTATAAGATTGCGTTATCAAAGTGAAAAAACTCAAGAAACTATTCATTATGTTGTGTGGGGTTGCAAGGGTCTGCACATAGTAGACGGCCGAGTTGACCTCAGACGGTTCACTTTCCCAGTTAGTGAACTCTCCCTGGAGAGTCTTACCCCAAGTGTTTTTCTATTGATATTCATGTTACAGTCAAATGTATCAGGATGAGTGCTGTGTGTATCCTTATTGCTGTAACTACACCAAGCTTACTCTATAACTGAAGTGTAGTGTTCTACCTTCGTTGTTATGTGATTATTGTGTAAGCTATCCGTATTAATTATACAGCGTAATTACAAAACAACAAATATCCACTATTTATTTTTAATCATGTGATCAACTTTTAACCAATTGTAATTGTATTCATTGAATAATTTGATTTAATAATAAAAACCAATGAAAATTAAAAAAAGAAAAAGAAAAAAAAGAAAAAAGAAAGGGAAATCAGCGGACTTGAACCCTACCTTCCTGAGGCTTCTGAATGTTTCGTCGCTAATAAATGATTTCAGTAGACTGGTTTACGAAAGGCTTCTGAATGTTTCGAATATTTACGAAAACGTCATTTCAGCAAGTGAAATGGTAACCTTTCAACATACAAAATATGTGTTTATACCATTCAAGTTTTTCAGACGAGTTCTCTAGGAATTCAAGTTGTAAAGCATGTTTATAGCTGAAAAACTCAAAGAAACTATTCATTACTACCTTACCATGTGCAATTACTAAAGCAATATAAGAGTCGCAAAGTTTTACGCAAGCGTAAAATAGCTGCCGAGAGGAAATAGCATATATCTGGGTAGGGACTGGAAACGAAGTTTAACATAATAACATATCAGGTCATGGGTGTTAAAACAATATTGAAAAAAATAATGTTGACGTAAACACGCCACGACCGTTTTATTTCTTACCAGACACATTCTTCCCGAGTTTTACCATCAGTTGTTCCTACCAAACATTTTGAATCAAGGTGGGCGACCTTCGCTTCTCTCTGTTCAAATACCTTGATTTGCCTTACATACTGATTACAATTCAACTTTGGAGCACGACGTGCTAGAAGTACACATCATCACAGAAATACAGGTATTCACATGTAAGGGATGCGTGTGCGTTAGCGTGTGCATTACAACAGACGTCTGACTGCTACCATGTGTAATTATAAGATTGCGTTAACACAGTGAAAAACTCAAAGAAACGGTTCATTGCTACCTTACCATTACATGTGCATATAGGCAGCGAACAAGCAAGGTTTTACGCAAGCGTAAAATATCTGCCGAAAGGAAATAGCATATATCTGGGTAGGGACTGGAAACGAAGTTTAGCATAATAACATATCAAGTCACGAGTGTTAAAACAATATTGAAAAAAGAATGTTGACGTAAACACGCCACGACCGTTTTTTTACTTACCAGAAACATTCTTCCCGAGTTTTACCGTCAGTTGTTCCTACCAAACATTTTGAATCAAGGTGGGCGACCTCGCTTCTCTCTGTTCAAATACCTTGATTTGCCTTACATACTGATTACAATTCAACTTTGGAGCACGACGTACACATCAGCACAGAAATACAGCTGTTCACATGTAAGGGATGCGTGTGCGTTAGCGTGTGCATTACAACAGAGATAAACGTCTCACTGCTACCAGATTGCGTTATCAAAGTGAAAACTCAAAGAAACTGTTCATTGCTACCTTACCATTACATGTGCAATTATGAAAACCATATAGGCAGCGAATAAACTCATCGATTAGTGTATAACATGGCGGTATTTACGAGAATACCGCATTATAAATGGGTATTATTCCATAAAAAGATATTATTCCATTAAAATACAGATTTGCACTTATTCCATTCCAATACTTGCGGTTTCATTCAGTTTCACTTACGGTTTCATTATGCTCCGTAAAAAATCCCGGACGTAAAGATCCGGAAATATTGCCGCATTCTACACTTTAGTAGACTGCTCTACGAAAACGTCATTTGAGGCAATAAAACGGCAAGATTTGAACATTGAAAAATATGTGTTTATACCATTCAAGTTTTTTAAACGGGTTCCCTAGGAATTGAAATTGTAATGCATGCGTATTGTCGGCTATTTACGAGAATACCGCATTATAAATGCATATTATTCCATAAAAAGGTATTATTCCATTAAAATACAGATTTGCACTTATTCCATTCCAATACTTGCGTTTCATTCAGTTTCATTATGCTCCGTAAAAAATCCCGGACGTGAAGATCCCGGAAATATTGCCGCATTCTGCACTTTAGTAGACTGCTCTACGAAAACGTCATTTGAGGCAATAAAACGGCAAGCTTTGAACATTGAAAAATATGTGTTTATACCATTCAAGTTTTTTAGACGGGTTCCCTAGGAATTGAAGTTGTAATGCATGCTTATTGTCGGCTACATGCTTCACAGTCTGTTAACCATAGACATATTCTAAAGCCATATAAGAGTCAGCCTTCGGCAGCTGAATAACAGCTCAGTACTGGTCGTCATTTAAAGCTAAAGATGCGACATAGAATATATTTAATGGTCATTTAGGGGCCTAAACATTTATATAAAGCTGATGATAAAAATAAAAGATCGAGTTCAGTCTAGTTTAATGTTGATTATATTCACCAGACGATATATACATAGATGCTAGTCTGCATATACTATACAATGGTTTAATTATTTACGACAGAAAACATACTCCGACCCGAAGTTTTATACATGTATCGGTGAAGAAGCGTGTAGATATTACGTTAAAAAAATGCGTAACAAGCATGTGGTGGCCATATTGTAAAGGATGCGATACTCTAAAAAAAATACCAATAAATTGATTTTTATTCATGTAGCTGTCTCATTATTTGTTCTAAACGCAAGTATTATGTGATTTTGAATATATATACAAGGCGTGGCCTTTCTTAAAACGTATTTATGTCGATCATTTGATGGAAAACATATGGATTTTTCTCTCCCCTTTGTCAATATTTCCTGGCATTTGCGATACTTTTTTAACGAGCATCCTGTTATTTATCATTTGGTAAACGTAAAGCAGCAAATTAACAATAACATATCTGTGGGTTCCGTGAGACAACTTAAGTTGGAAAAAGAATATTAATAGACTAGCAAAATCCAATAAAAGCAAAGGCCTACCTCACGAATTGTGTCGAGAAACCATCTAGGATATGGTGTTGATTCGGTCAGGATAAAATCAACGTATCAAGCGAGGATACGTTCATCCTTGTCACAGTGAAGTGGGGATATATTGAATGAATGAATGAACGAACGAACGAACGAACGAACGAACGAACGAACGAACGAATGAATGGTGTTTTACGGCACGTCGACACATAAATAGGTCATACTGTGCGCAAAAACTGATGAAAAGTAGTAACTAAAAATTAATGTAAATATATAAAGATTAAAACTATTTACAAATAAGGGATGATATGGTAGTAATATAATCTATATATGTAAATCAACAATGGGTATATAAATAAGTATATATAAGAACATATTATAATGATTTATATAGTCTGATTTCTTTCAGGAAATCTAAAACAAGACTAAAATCTAGTTAGATTTTTGCAATTCGCGAAGTCGCTATGACCCTCCTGGCCGCAAAGGGCACAGACAGGATCAGCTCGCTTGCATCTTTCTCTATGGTGACCAAAGACTTGACAGTTAAAACATCGAAGAGGGTTTGGAATAAAGGGGTCAACTGGTAGAATGATATATGCAGTCTTGATGGTCTTTGGAAGATTTGGTGTGCTGAAAGTAAGCACAAAATTATTGGTAGGAGTGTGTTTGGCACCCCGCCTCGTACTGATGCGCGTTACCTCAGTCACACCTCGATACAAGATTATTTGCAGTGCTCCAGTTCCCTGGAGCGTACTACACCCTTTGAAGAATTGAGAGAAATGTGAACGGATTTTTACGAAGGTTTGAATTTTAAGGAGTGTGATTTTTTTGGCACTCTCAACAAGAAGTTTTCCATTATTGAGGTTTTTAACACTCATTGGCTCACCGGCGATGCCAAATAAAGCCTTGGAGATGGCAAAAAGAGAGAGTCTATTGATAGGTTTGTCGTCCTCAAGAGAGATGATATTGAGAAAACGAGAATTTAAATGAGAAATATCCTCATCAGATTCAGATTCGGACTCTTCTATAAATCGTTTAAAACCAGTAGGAGTAGTTTTTTGTGCGTGTTTGGGTCCTATAACGGGGAATCGATATTCATTCTCCATCTCACCCATCTCTGAGTCCAACAAGGGGACATTTTCTGTGGATATGCCAAGAATACGTTAAGAGTATACTCATATAAAACTATCGCATCAGACCCCCATACCACCCAGCGGACATAATCCCTTAAATAAAAAGTCGAAGAGCCGCATTTATGTTCCGCCTAAAAGTGGCACGAGTATAGCCATATAGCGTTCAGAAATACATTATTAGCCCACCGCCATAAGGTTCCTTTCTACATTATGTTTAAAGAGGAAAAAATAAAAGGGGAGCAAAATATCAAACGAGAGGGATTGAGAGAGATGTGAATTAAACAAGAAGCTAGGATCCCGTATAGCTGGCGTGACAAACCGATTGATCAGATCGGGCTAATCTGACCGCCAGTCTAGTTGAAGTCCGGACCAAAGCGGTGTGTTGTAACGTGGAGATAACTACCAGATCTCCACGTCACTCAGCCACCAGGATTCCCTTCTCGAGCGACACGGGTAGCCACCCACGGTCAACAGGTGGGTTACTTATTGATGGTGGGGATGGGGTGGGCTGGGGTGGGGTTTTACCCCTCTGCTAAGTAACGAGCAGTCGGTTGATAGTTATCACCCCACCACAGACTGATGGTGGGTGGAGGGGAGGGGGAGGGTATATTGAAGTAAAGGGAGATGAATTTGAGCAGAAGGAAAATAAAGAAAATGAAAAAGAAGAAATGAGAAAAAAGAGGGAAACCCAGAAACAAATTAAGTTAGAAAATCAAATATTAAAGAAGTTCAAGAGCTTGAAAAATGCGGAGTCAAATGGAAACACCTGCGATTAACAACTTGAAGGTGTAACATTCTGAAAAGAATGTTAGAGTATTTATTTCAAATGATATGAACAATAAAACATACACTTTTCATTATATGTAATGGATGTGTATGCTCTAGCGGTAGATCGTCCGTCTCGTATGCGGGAGGTCGTGGGTTCAATCCCCGGCCGGAGCATACCAAATTGTTCATAAATATGGTACTAGTAACTCCTTTGCTTGGCATTCAACATATAAAGGGCAGTTATAGGACTGATTGTCCCGGTGACAGTTTAATGTGACTGGATGCGGTATCGTGATATGACTGGATGCGGTATCGTGATACGACTGGATGCGGTATCGTGATATGACTGGATGCGGTATCGTGATATGACTGAAATATTGTTAAAAGCGACGTCAAAACCCATACACACATACTTGTCTTCTTCTATGAAAGGATGCGTCCAGTGTGGTTGTTGTCTTTACAGTTTTACCCGACTGTCGATGGATTTATTTTAAACAAAAATAAAGGCCCCAAGGAAAATGACACACTATAACTAGGTGTGAATGAGTGTCATGACTGGCATTGACAAATAAACACTGTCCACTCCGTGACCGTATTTAGAACGTAGTCTTTATTCAAATCACATAACACCTAAATACCATCGACACAATTTGTAAATAATACATTTGACTGCAGAAAAGCACCTTATTTCTAAAATGTCTTGCTAGTATACAAAACATAAATGTGTTTCTTTTTAATTTCAGGAAATAAAACCTAGCACAAAAGTTCCCAAGATTTATCAAGAAGACGAGTACATGGCGAGGCGTCTGAATCTTGCACATTCGTGCAGTGACCAAAACTCCACCAACGTTCCGTGTTTGATCCCAATGCAATGCAGAACTCACTCCAAGTGGAGCAAAAGCATCATATCATTTACTGTGGTATTGCAAAAGTTGGCTCCACATTTTGGCTACGTACTTTGACGGTGATGGAAAGCGGAGGATATTTAAAATCGCCATTTCAAATAAAAAGGGCACAATCAACGCTAACTAAATTCTCAACTTTAAAGAGAACGGCTAGTAAACAGGAACTGACGTCATTCTTGAACACATCAATGTCGTTTTTATTTGTACGCGATCCATATGCTAGGTTGTATTCAGCTTATGAAAATAAAATGTACAATCCAAATTATATGTTTTGGCATTCTATTGGGAAATCAGTAGTAAAACTCACCAGATCTAATGCATCCGCAGAAAGTCTGAAGAATGGCCATGACGTCACGTTCGCCGAATTAGTTAAATACATTCTGACGCTTTATGAAAAAAAGTTGCCGTTAGATGAACACTTTAAACCCATGCACGACAAATGTGATCCTTGTCGGATGCCGTATTATTTTGTTGGAAAATTGGAAACTTTTCAGCAGGATGCTGAGTACCTCTTAGATATGTGGCGAAAACAGTATAAGGATATTAACATCGCGTTTAATGACTTTGAGAAAGAAACAGCAATGGACACAGCAATAGGACATGTCAGATTTTTATTCCAAGTAAAGGAAAAGGCAGATATGACATACTTTAAATATCCGTTCTATAACTTAATGCTTCGAACATGGAGCGATCTGCAAATACGCGGATTTTTATGTAAAAATATATCAATGCCTTTCAATCGATCAGATTCCAAAACGGTAACTAAAGAAATGTTAATTGGAGCAATAAGCAATGCTCTGGACGTACCAGTAAATAGGACGGCAGTGAGGACACAGCGCGAGGACGCTTTGATTCAGGCCTACAGAACAGTGCCGTTGGACGATATGGAGAGATTGCGTAAATTTGTATTAGCGGATTGTAAACTGTTTGGTTACGATGATCGACCCACCAAACTTTTTAACAGGAGTCAACCGTATGTCGATTCTCATGTGTATATGGCCGGCCTATAGACGTGATTATCATGGCTCTTATGAAAGTACCATAGAGCCGTGAATCTTTGGGTTAGAATGCTAAGTAGGACCTCGTACCGACCCTCATACGATCTTTCGGAAGACATCACGCAATGACTGCATAAACAACCGCTGTATTTCAATAGAACAAAGCTTAAATACCAAACATTAAAGTCATTAAAGTCACCAAAGAGAAGATCATGCATTAAAGTCACCAAAGAGAAGATCACGACGATCGAGTATGTTTTTGAAACTCACTCTATAATTTCAGACATATTTATCATATTTGGCATTTATATGTGATCTCGTATTGTATTTGGAATCTTATTCCCGCCGAACTCATACACGTGACTATTTCCGGTTATCGCGTATAGCGGTTTTGTGTGCGTTGCAATTGTTTTCGTTGCATATGTTATAGTTAAGGATTGTTCTACAGAAATACGGCGGTTATTTATGCCCGCATTGAGTGATATCTTCCGAAACCTCGCTTGATGGGGTCGATCCAGATACATGTACCTATTTATTCTATAACGGTAGGTACACACCATAAGAGCTATGACTTTCACAGCTAGCCGGCTTATAGCTAGATATTGGTCGTGCAGGAGGTAACTGATTCTGGGTACGCCGTCACCCAACATAGACTTTTTGGGTCCAGACACATACACTAGACTACACTTATAAGTACTACGATATTAAATGCTAATAAAACATTTATTTTACACCATAATTGATTTGCTCACATTTCGAACACATTCTTTAAAGCGGTAACTGAATATTATCCGATTATCAAATTAATAATTTATTTTCAAATTTAGATGAATCTGTAAAATTTCATACGATTTTTTGTCAGAATTGTACATTCCATTTAAAAGATAGAAATAAAATGTAACTGTGGAATGTATGAATGTCGTCTAGCGTATGTGTAATTATATATATATGCCTATAGACATTGCATTTATAGATTAGATGTTTAGTTCTTTATAAAATTGCTGAATAGACGTAGAAACTAGAAACGGTGAAATTGTGTCTTTTTAATATTTTTAAGCCGTTTTTTTTTTACCTGAATGGAAATGATACAGACTTTGTTTCAGATATTAGTTGATAACAAAGTATCAAAGTGGATTCCGGCGCCAACGAGGCACAACAGACAATCTCATTCGATTTGAATCATTTATTAGGGAAGCTTTCATAAAGAAAGAACATCTAGTCGCTGCATTTTTTGACTTGGAGAACGCTTATGATACTGCATGGAAGTACGGTATCATGAAGGATCTTTATGCCCGTGGTCTTAGAGGCCGATTACCAATTTTTATAGAGAATTTCGTAGATGATAGACAGTTTTTTGTCCGAATGGGTTCGACCCTTTCTGACATTCGTGAACAGGAGATGGGTGTGCCACAGGGCAGCATACTCTCTGTCACCCTTTTTAATATACAAATTAACAGTATAGTTAAATGCATCAATCCTGGTGTGGATTGCTCTCTATATGTTGACGACTTTGTTAAATGTTATCGTGCAAAAAATGAGAGACAACTTCAACAATGTCTCAATAGACTTCAGACCTGGTCTGATGAAAATGGTTTTAAATTTTCTAAATCTAAAACTAATTGTATGCACTTTTGTCAACTACGTAAACATCATGAAGAACCTCATCTAACACCAATACCAGTAGTAGATGAGACAAAATTCCTTGGTCTTATTTTCGACCGTAAATTAACGTTTATACCACACCTTAAATACTTGAAGGCCAAGTGCCTTAAAGCTCTTAATTTACTTAAAGTTGTTGCAAACACTAATTGGGGAGCGGATCGTAAAGTACTTTTATAACTTTATAGATCTCTTATCAGATCCAAGCTGGACTACGGCTCAATAGTATATGGATCGACTCGCAAGTCATACTTGCAGATGCTCGATCCTATACATAATCAAGTATTACAACTCGCCTTAGGTGCCTATTGTACTTCACCAGCCGAAAGTCTTTAAGTTGAAGCTAATGAACCATCACTATCTCATAGACGGGACAAATTAGCCCTTCAATATGCCATTAAATTACAATCTAACCATTCAAACCCAACTTTCGATATTGTTTTTAATCCTAGTTATGAACCTCTTTTTGATCGAAAACCGAATGCCATTCGACCATTTGGTTTTCGTATTAAACCAAAACTTAGAGACACTGAAATCGACCTAAATTTGATTGCCAAGTACAAAGTACCACATATTCCAACTTGGAAACACCAACAATTATTTTTGATCTTTGTAATAGTAACAAATCCAGTACAGACCCTACTGTCTTTTAAAGCAAATTTATTGAAATTAAATCGATATACAGTAACTTTCAACATATATACTAGTACACAGATGGTTCTAAAGATGGAGATAAGGTAGATGCAGCAGCTGTTATTCACAAACACAGCATAAAGAGCCGCCTGCCTGACAAGGCCTCTCTCTTTTCAGCTGAACTTAAGGCAGCTGAACTTGCTTTAAACTGTATTCAGGACTCTGATGATGACCATTTTGTAATCTTTTCTGATTCCCTTTCATCTCTTCAAGCCCTGAGTAATATGAAACATGATAACCCAGTTGTGCTTCAACTTTTACAAAAGTACAATTCTCTTATAATTGATAATGTAATTATTTTCTGCTGGCTTCCAAGCCATGTAGGAATACGTGGTAATGATAGAGATGATAGTGCTGCAGCATTATGTTTACATATATCTAATGCCAAATTACCTTATACTGATTTTAAAAGTTGTATTAACACATATATTCGTAACTCTTGGTAAGCCGCTTGGGAATTGTCAGTTAACAATAAACTCCATTCAATTAAACCGTTACTCGGAGAATGGCGTTATTCTAGTAGACCCATTCATCGAAAAGAAGTTGTCCTAGCCCCCCGTCAACGGGTATATAAATAAGTAAATATAAATAAGATCATATAATAATTTATAGTCTGATTTCTTTCAGAAAATCTAAAACAAGGCTAAAATCTATAGTATCAAATAACTATAGTATTGACATTGTAGTACCTTTGACGCACAGGATCAAAGTCTACACATTCCAACAAGATGTGTTTGGCCGTTAACGGTGCAAAGCAGGGTATACATTCTGGTAATTGCTCACCTTGTAATAAATATAAATGAGTATAACGTGTATGCACCCATTGTTGATTTACATATATAGTTTATATTACTACCATAGCTATAGTTTATATTACTACCATAGCATCCCTTATTTGTAAATACATGTAGTTTTATCTTTATATATTTACATTAATTTTTAATGACTACTTCATTTCTACATCTTTCATCCGTTTTTGCGCACAATATCCCCTATTTATGTGTCGATGTGCCGTAAAACACTATTCATTCATTCATTCATTCATTCATTCTCTATTTATGTGTCGATGTGCCGTAAAACACCATTCATTCATTCATTCTCTTGAACCCCTGGCTGGATTTAAACGAAACTTTTTTGCGATGTCTAGTTATGCATATCATCGCTTTGTTCCGGTTGAATGATTTTTGGCAGAGTTATTGCCCTTTAAAGGTTTTAATACACACACTGTGTCCCGACTAGTTCTCCTGAACCCCTGGCCGGATTTCAACGAAACTTGACAACGATGATCAGTATCAAGCCTAGTTGTGTATATCATCGCCGTATTCCGGTTTAATGATATTTGGCAGAGTTATGGCCCTTTAAAGGTTTTAATACACACAATGTGTCCCGACTAGTTCTCCTGAACCCCTGGCCGGATTTCGAAGACTTTGATTAGTATCAAGCTAGTTTTGCGTCGTTATGTTCTGATTGACAGATTTTTGGCGGAGTAAAGGCCCTTTAAACGTTTTTGATACAGCAACTTTTTTCTGTGCTAGTTCTCCTGAACCCCTGGCCGGATTTCAACGAAACTTGACAACGATGATCAGTATCAAGCCTAGTTGTGTATATCATCGCCGTATTCCGGTTTAATGATATTTGGCAGAGTTATGGCCCTTTAAAGGTTTTAATACACAAACATTTTCCAGAATAGTCTCTTCAGAACACCTGGCCATGTTTCAACGAATCTTGGCAGGGCTGATGAATACCAAGCCTAGTTGCGTCTATCATTGCCGTGTTCTTGTTGAATGATTTTTGCCACAGTTATGGCCCTTTTACGGTTTTAATACACACACTTTGTCCAGACTAGTTCTCCTGATCCCTTGGCCGAATTTCAAAGAATCTTGGCAGGGATGATCAGTACCAAGCCTAGATGCGCATTTCGCGGCCGTGTTCCAGTTAATTGAATGTTGGCAGAGTTATGACCCCTTAAATGTTTAGATACACTTTGTATTAATTCTCCTGAACCTCTGGCCGGATTTCAACGAATCTTGGCAGGGATGATTAGTACCAAGCCTAGTTGCCTATGTCATCGCCATGTTCCGGTTGAAGGATTTTTGACAGAGTTATGGCCCCTTATACATAAGCTTTATCTTTAGCAAGCAGAGTGTCCACAGGCGCTCTTGGGCCTCTTGTTATTTAATTGGGAGCGTAGGGGCCCTTGTTGGATCAGTTTTACCTGGGATGATAAAGCCCTGGTTTTACATAGAGTTATAGGTCTTCGTCTCTGAAACTGCAGTAAATAAAGGTTAAGTATTTTTTATTTATTATCAGTTGATGGATCCTCTACCAATGTTGTTCAAATGGTGACCCTGGGGTCAAATTTGGCCCCCCGCAGGGTCACAGTTTTACATAGACTTATACAGGAAAAAACGTCAAAAATCTTCTTCTCTGAAACTATGAGCCAATAATTTAATATTTGTATTTGCCATCAGATTATTGTCCTGTACCAAGTTTGTTCAAATGGTGACCCTGGGGTCAAATTTAGCCCCGCCCCAGTGGTCACAGTTTTACATAGACTGATATAGGGTAACACTTAAACCATCTTCTTCTCTGAAACTACAAGAGCAAAAGGTTTAATATTTTGAATTTATTATCAGCTTATGTTCCTCTACAAAGTTTGTTCAAATGGTGACCCTGGGTTCTAATTGGCCCCGCCCCAGAGTTTCAGTTTTACACAAACATATACAAAGTGAACTTTTTAAAAAGAGCAAAAGGTTGACACATAAATAAGTCATTGTGTGCGCAAAAACTGATGAAAGATGAAGAAATGAAGCAGTACTTAAAAATTAATGTAAATATATAAAGATAAAACTATTTACAAATAAGGGATATGGTAGTAATATAAAATATTTGTAAATCAACAAATGCCCGTAAACGGGTGAATAAGTAAATATATAGTAAATAAGTAAATATATATAAGGACATATTATAATGATTTATATAGTCTGATTTCTTTCAGGAAATCTAAAACAAGACTAAAATCTATAATTTCAAATAACTCTTTCATATAATTAACATTGTAGTACCTTTGAAGCATAGGATCAAAGTCTAAACATTTCAACAAGATGTGCTTGACCATTAACGGACAAGGATCAACATCATTTCATGCTTAACATTTTAGAAAAAGTCCCGTATCAATACCACTTACAGTTTTCAAGAAGTAGTTGCTACAAACTTGTTTTTAAAAAATCAATTTTTAGCCATGGCGGCCATCTTCTATATCCGGCCGACATAAAATTGTGCTGAGATCAATTAGACATCAAGAACAACATTCCTGTGAAGTTTCATGAAAATAATAATAATAATAATAATAATAATAAATGCTTTATTTAATGATGGTAACTCAATCAATTTACAAATTGTTCTCCCTTGAGGCCATCAAATGAAGAAACATGTAACACACACACATGGTTATATACATACAATATTATACAATTCTGAAGAGTTTACTGTTGTAAAATCAAAAGTCCCTATATATAAATCTTTTAAAGTTATTTTAAAGTACTTAACCAAATGCAAGCAAATTAAAATTAACTAGTATTACCTAAAAGATAGGAATAATATTTCTTTTTAAATTCTTTGATATGTTTGGCTTGTCGCATTGGAGGTGCGATCGAGTTCCATATGACAGCACCAGAATAATAATAAATCCGTTACTATATAACTCTATGAAAACAAAGATGGCCGTTGGCGGCCATGTTTAAAGTAGAATCAAAATAATTTTCGACAATGATCAACATCATGTCAGTTGATCATTTTAGAAAAAGTCCCATATCAATATCACTTATATTTTTCATTTTTTTTAAAAATCTATTTTTAGCCACAGACCTAATAACAAATAGATTGGACACTACGAAAATTATCTAAATTTCACGTGGCACAGTTTGACAATTTCACAAATTATTTCCTAACTTTAAACACATATATTATAAAGAGTTTTATAGATACAAGTTTCATTCATGCCAAATACCATAACAAAATTTATTTTTCTTTCCAATGATAGTATTTTTCCTTCTCTTACATTTAGAGCGAAAAAGGCCCGGAGTTTGACGGAAACTTTGACTATGTCAAAACCTTGATTTTTAAGAGAAAAGCGAAAAATTATGACATTTTTAACTTTAAACATATTTTTATACAATTTCTTAATTTCAAAATAAACATAAATTATTACAATACCATTTTGCTATTCACTATGAATCATTTGAATGTATTCTCATCAAAATCAGTGAATAATTGAGAGAGGAGATAGAAGGAAAAGTTAAGGTGCCACGTGATATGTTGGTTACTTCATTGGTTAAGATAGGAAGTTTCCTATCTGTTAATATGTCTGTGTTTTAGCCTTGGCGGCTAGGATCAACTAGACTTCATGAGCAACATTCCTGTGAAGTCTCATGAAAATCCGGCAAGTAGTTTCAGAGGAGTAGTCGCTACAAGTTTTTATTGTCGAATCAAAATAATTTTCCACAAAGATCAATATCATGTCACGCTGATCATTTTAGAAAAAGTCCCATATCAATATCACTTATAGTTTTCAAGAAGTAGTCTCTGCAAACTTGTTTTTAAAAAAAAATCTATTTCTAGCCATGGTGGCCATCTTGAATTTTTTCCGACCGACCTGCAATTTTGCTAGGATCAACTAGACATCGTCTATTTGGAAAAAATTGAAAAGCCCTGGTTGGCATATAAAACCCTTTTACACTAATCAGATCCTTTTTCGCTAAATGTTACTCTGTGCTTTTAAGTAAATAACAACGACAAAAACACCAGAAATTGTACTTACTTGTAAATATATTGTCGCACTAAGTTTTCCCACTGTTCCCATTGAGTAATGAAGAGTCACATCTCCATAGAAACATCTTGTCCTTTTTTTTTTATATACCACAACTTTTTTCCCTAGAATATAATAGGAAAACTCAGTGGAGATATTACATAGGTCTGGTATAAAGTCACATGTATGTCTCATTGTTCTAATATTTGTGAGTGTCTATGTAACATAACTTTCTTTCAGTATAAATATATGTAAATCATCCACTGTTTTTTTTTTGAAAAGAAAAGGTTTGTTTGCAATTTTAGAATGAATGCAAAAAATAATAAATAAGTAAAGTTTATCATTTGAAGATTGTGAAATTAAATGTCTTCCGAGTTTTAAAGGGATACATGCCAATCATGACATATTATCCACTAAGATATTTTGAAATATATACATATTGCAATGCCTCCCTTTAACAAATTTAGCCAATATTCATATCATTCTGAAATCGTAAAGAAAGAAAAAAAACTCCCCATTTGTTTATGTCTATATTAAGATATGCTTTAGTCTAGCTTCTGTAAATATTTGTTGTATTATATTTAAATACATATTTGACGCATATTTTATCATATAACTGTACGGTTTGCTGAGGGGTGGCCCACCCCGACCCTCACAAACCTATGACAGGGTGAATAAATAGACATCAAGAGTAACATTCCTGTGAGTTTTCGTGAAAATCCACCAAGTAGTTTCAGAGATGTAGTCGCTACAAAAGAAATGTTTACAGATGGACAGACGACGGACGCCGCACCACGGCATAAGATCAGCAGAGATAAAAACTAGTCTGATACTGCCATATCTGACACACAATTTTCTCTTTCAGGAAATCTACGGCATAATATCAGCAGAGATAAAAACTAGTCTGATACTGCCATATCTGACACAAAATTTTCTCTTTCAGGAAATCTACGGCATAATATCAGCAGAGATAAAAACTAGTCTGATACTGCCATATCTGACACAAAATTTTCTCTCCCCAACATCCCCACCCCACCCCACCCCACCCCACCCCAACCTGGACACGATATAGCCAATAGAGCGATATAGGCCCTCTTGTTTGTGTACAGTGGCCTGGGTAGAATTAGATAGTACAGAATAATTAAGTATTGGTTTAACAGTTTACAAAGTAATGGTAAGACGTATTGTGAATGTAATGAATGAATGAATGAATGGTGTTTTACAGCACGCCGACACATAAATAGGTCATATTGAGCGCAAAAACTGACGAAAGATGAAGAAATTCAGTTGTAATTAAACATTAATGTAAATATATAAAGATAAAACTATTAAAAAATAAGGGATGATATGGTAGTAATATAAACTATATATGTAAAGCAACATATATAAACAAGAAAATATATATAAGAACACATTATAATGATTTATATAGTCTGATTTCTTTTAGGAAATCTAAAACGAGACTAAAATCTATAGTATCAAATAACTCTTTCATAGTATTAACATTGTAGTATAGGATCAAAGTCTACACATTCCAACAAGATATGTTTGACCGTTAACGGTGCAAAGCAGGGTATACATTCTGTTAATTGTTCAGCTTGTAATAAATATGAATGAGTATAACATGTATGCCCTATCCTGCACCGGGTTATGACAAACTTCTTCATGACGAATGGGTCTATTAGAAGAACGCCATTCTCCAAGTAACGGTTTAATTGAATGGAGTTTATTGTTAACTGACAAATCCCAAGCGGCTTGCCAAGAGTTATGAATAAATGTGTTAATACAACTTTTAAAATTAGTATCAGGTAATTTAGCATTATATGCATGTAAACCTAATGCTGCTTTAGTAGCACTATCAGCTCTATCATTACCACATATTCCTACATGGCTTGGAAGCCAGCAGAAAATAACAACATTATCAACTATGTATATATAACATGTTGTAGCATGGTCGGTGACATTTCCTTTGATGAATGCAGAGCATTAAATCGTTTCATTTAGGGTAACTAAAGGGGCGTGGCTATACCATACTACAACTACCAGATATTGGAATTTAGAGTACGGTCACTATGATGTCACAGTGTTACTAAGTACACCATACTACAAAAAAGAGTCTGGTCTCAGCTCATTGGTTATTTAAACACCTTGATGGGCTATGCCTATCTCGGTGTTTAAATAAGCCAACTCGCTGAGACCAGACTCCATCTATTACCGACTGAATAATAGTGAACAATATCCATATAAAGTATCACGGGTCACTTTTTACCATAAGTTGTTGACCTCCTTGTAATGGGTTTTCAAAATGTATAGATTGCTCAAGGTGTAGGTAATATTGAAGCTTTTCTCTGTGTTTTTAAACGCCTTTACAGCTTTGGCATGAACGTGTTGAAAATTCATTTTAATAGAAATAGTATTGTTAAACTACCTGTTCTTTCTTCAATGTGTGAATATTCCAAAACTGCTTTTGTTTTTTCAGTGAACCCAGTGTTCAGATATTTGCAAAGCCAGATATTTAAATTTAAGTTGCTTTCCTTCCAATGTTCTCATTATAATTACTACACACTGCTGTGGCCGCAACATACTGCCACATGCCAATAGTGGGGACATTATTAGAGGCACGCCATTAAATGGGGGAAGCAGAGGACAGCAGTGAACAGTGGCATTAAACCATTGGTGAGAAAGAACTGTATAAGGTTTCATGACCATAGGTCAATATTTGGCCATGTTATGAGCTAGGTAATAGTTGCAGGCTAACATTTTATGAAAACGGGAATAACTCTGCCAAAAAAAAAAAGTCAAGGGTTTTTGGACATGTGCAACGACATTCATTGAGGTAACATGAAGATATAATAAGTGAAGTTTCATGAACATAGGTCAAACACTTTTCAAGTTATGGCCAGTTATGAGCTTGGTTATGTTGCAGGTTGCAGGTTAAAATTTTATGAAAAGGGGCATAACTCTGCCAAAATGAAAGTCACGAGTTATTGTACATGTGTAACGCAATCCCTTGAGGTAAGACGAAGATGTGTGTGAAGTTTCATGAACATAGGTCAAATACTTTTCATGTCATGGCCAAGGGGTTACGCAGGCTAAACAAAAATTGAGGGGATGCCGTGAGTTTATTCCAAAAGGTGCACAAAGCCTTTTTTAATAGGAATGTGTTATGATTGTCAATATATATGTATGCGTGAATGTAAAGATCTCAAGATAAATAGTCTTGGATACAAAGCTAGAAGCAACATTAATATTTTCTGACACAAAACATAAGGACTCGCGCCATTGTTACAACTATGTCAATGCTTTTGCTAAAGTGGCTCAATAAAAATAAACAAAATATACGTGAACGTTAGCCTTTATTACGTTTATTTCCAAATACAAGGGAAAGATAACATATAATTTATATTGGAACACAAACACTTTATTTTCCCTAGCAAAAAAGACAAAACTAAAGGATAAAAATTATTGTCATTATATTATGTAATCATTACAAAACTAAAGGACAACAATCGTCATTGTATTACATAATTATGGTATATGACTCTATCAAACACGGCAAACTTCATTTCAAGTATAGTATGACCTATATGTGTCCGTTTCGACATAGTTGTCTATTTCGAACAAGTGTCTACATTTTAACTTAGATGTTTTTCTGTTTCTACATAACACCCAAACACAAACTGATTTCATCCCACAATATATGAAGTGAAGATAAGGAAACCATATATGGCTTTATTCCTCTGACACATATAAGAAGTAACACAATACAGCCAACCACATACAGCTTTCATCCTGCCATATACGTAGTAAACACAATACAGCCAACCACACAGCTTTCATCCTGCCATATACGTAGTAAACACAATACAGCCAACCACATATAGCTTTCATCCTGCCATATACATAGTAAACACAATACAGCCAACCACATACAGCTTTCATCCTGCCATATACGTAGTAAACACAATACAGCCAACCACATATCGCTTTCATACTGCCATATACATAGTAAACACAATACAGCCAACCACATACAGCTTTCATCCTGCCATATACATAGTAAACACAATACAGCCAACCACATATCGCTTTCATCCTGCCATATACATAGACACAATACAGCCAACCACATACAGCTTTCATCCTGCTATATATGTAGTCCATGTAACAAGACACAACTCTTTCGTTCAAATACAATACCTAAATTAGAAAAATGCTTTAATTACGAATATTAGAAAATATGACCTCAAATAAGCAAACGGTTAATCACTCAGCTCTGATGCTCTACTCCGAGCCAAATAACAAAAATCTACGCAGCAATTTACCTGATGACCTTAGCTAATGAGAAATGAATGAGAAATCAAATGTCAAAATACACTTACATGTCAACTTATGAATATCTAGTACTGGTTCATAAATAATGCCCATTGTGGAATATTTTCAAACATATTTTATTTCTACGATACAAAAATACGATGTTTGTTATAGAATATACAGAGACTATTCAACTGCAAGGTCCGATTATAAGGAAACCCTTTACAAGATGGTAGGCAAGTGGTTCCTTTTATGACCGAAGGAATACAAGTCACTGAAAAAACAAAACATGCCTACCATCGAGCGAAGGATTTCTTTATAATCAAACTGAGCAGTTAACCCGTAGCTCGCTACATATATATATAATGGACTGTTCTTTCTTTGAATTAAGACCATTCCATTTATGTGACAAAGGGATGTTTTGGGAAAAATGAGTTAATTTTTTTATGTTCGTAGTTATTTACTTTAAATGCTAGTATTAGCGATTATAAATTTTCTCTTTCATTGAGAAATCCTGATCATTCACCCCATATAAATGCAATAAAATAAACCTATTTTAAGTCTATAACCCTAACCTTCCTATGTATTTCTATGAAAAACATGCACGTCTCTTAATGGTTGGTAAAATATAATTGAATTTAATTGGGTTTTACGGCGCACCAACACATGGAAGGTTATATGGCGCCTAACAGGAATGAACATGCCAGGCTCATCCTCCATTTACATCAAGATAAAATATGGAGAATGGGCCTCGAACCTTCTAACCTGCAGAACTGCAGAGTTGCTGCAAATTCTATAGTAGACACTCAATTTACGATGGAGCCACGTTTCCACGTCTGCATACGCGGTGTCATGATGAAGACCTTGAATGAGCATGATAAAAAATGACAAAATGAACATGAAGGTGGGGTTCTACCCCTCTGCCTCTAGCGGGATTTGCAGCGGTTGTATTCTACCCAGGCAACCACACGGGGATGGTAAAATATAAAACAATGACTTATTTTACCAATAGACAATGTTTTATGAAGGTAAATATATTTTACCGGACAAGTCGGTAAGATGTAGTGGTCCTACATAAATACTACCATTATTATAATGCTAGCACAACATAAATTAACCTTTTCAGTTAAGCAATATTTTTGCGTTGTATTTGTACTACCCCCATGAGTAGTCTGTAAAACAGACGAGGCAAACGAAAGCTACATTTAGCCAAGTTTTGAAGTCTCAACTGCAATCCAAGTCTGCGAAAATGAAATTAAAGCCGTCCTTAAAGTGATTTTTTAAGCATTATTTATTAACACAATTCTCGATACAAATAATCCACACAATATATAGGGATTGCTTATGACATAAAATCAATATTTTATCAATTCTAGAACACAGATTTTAATTAACGCAATCAGCAAGTGTTTTTTTACAAACTTCAAAAAAATAAAAATAACAAAAATTATTATGATATCAATACATAAAAAATAAAACTTATTTACAAAATGTTTTAAACAAGTAAAGTTTCTCTCCATTTTTTATTATTTTTTTTTATTCATTAAAGAAACAGTAAACAATACATTAACAAGTCACGTCAAAATGACTAAGAAGAAATATTGAATCTATAGCCTACATATTTATATTAGATACACATGTCGACTCCTCGTGTCCGCACACCGCGGAAATTGTACGAAGTATCAGATTTGCTTTGCACTGTCACAATGTTTCTGGCAAAATCTGTTAACTCCAATAACAACGACAGAAACTTTCTGTAAAAACTCTGCATACCTCACTAGATGGCATCACAACCCGAAAAATCCAAGCATTCTGTTGCACATAGCTTCTTCACTCTTACCCTACAACCCGTTACATATCATTATATAGTGTTACAAAATGAGCATCATTTATTGTGAGAGAATATCAAAATGTGTAAACAATGAAAAATTTTGTTCAGAGTCTGAATTGGCAATTTTGTATAATTTTAATTTCAAAGGTTGGTTTATCGTTTATGCTATTTCTACTAACAAAGTACCAGTACCAGATACAATGCCTGCTTTTTCCATATACCATGTTTAGACAAGGGTGCCATACAATTGAATTGAATTGGATTTTATAGTCGCACCAACAGCTAAGGTCATATGGCGACTTTCCAGCTTCCACTGGTGGAGGAAGACCCCAGGTGCCCCTCCGGGCAATTTTCGTGCACGGGCGGGCACCTGGGTAGAACCACCGACGTTCCGCAAGCCAGCTGGATAGCTTCCTCACATAAAGATTCCTAGGCCCCTGAGGGATCGAACCTACAGCGGTGAGGGGCAAGTGATTGCAAGTCAGAGACTAACCACTCGGCCACAGACGCCCCGGGTGCCATACAAACACAATATCAAGTTGTTGGATTACATGGTAGAAAAATTGCTGGCATCTCATTCAAACTGGTATTTTAAGGGGACAATATGGCAATCCTGATTTTTTTTTGTAATTTTAAAACTTGCAGCAGAGTCCCATTAGGTTTTTCTAGATACACATCCATATTTTTAATGTTCGAAAATAATGCAAAAATAATATATTTATTACTATGGCAGAATAATGAAAACTACCCATTTTATTATCTTTTTTAACACACAACATTCAAGAAATTCATGAACTTTTGGTCTGTATTGTGTTATTTACCCCAACATCTTAAACATCCAAAACTCGCGCAATTTGATCCAAGGAGTTGATCGGGTTTTTGGAACTTCAGTTACGCAACTCATTTGCCTCTAGTATTTGGATAATTTTTTGTAATTTCGTAACTCTTTTAATGTTTAAAACTTTCATCAGAAAAATTGGATCCCAGAAGCTGACTGGTCAGTTGGAGCTGGATATTATTGCAAGTCCTTGCCTCTGGTATTTTCTAAGTGTAATACTCAAGAAGACCTACTAACCCTATGCCAAACTTATATAATTTAGCCTATACAGTCTAACTTGCTCATGTGACCACGCTCGTGCAACGGCCATTTGCCATAAGAAACCATGTGCACTGAGCGACCATTTGCCATAAGCAACCATGTGCACTGAGCGACCATTTGCCATAAGCAATCATGTGCACTGAGCGACCATTTGCCATAAGTAACCATGTGCACTCAGCGACCATTTGCCATAAGCGAACACTTTTTAAAAGACGGGAGTTCTGGTTTGATTTGTCTCGCAAGATTCGTGATAACAATAATTGACCATGACTTGCGTAATTGAACACAAATGAAAACCTGTACAAATTCACACGTAGACGGTTTTCATTTATCAACGTGCACTTCTATAACTATGTTATGCTTGTTAGATATTCGTGTATTAAAGATTTTTTCTTCTTCACTCACACACAATTACTGTCCAGGGAAAAAATTGTCAAGAAACAGAACAAAAAATCTGAACTGAAACTATGAATTTCGCCGACAACAATACCATAAAACATGCATTTATGATGTATTTTCAGTTGAAAGTTTAGTCAAAAACTTTTGTTTTAGTCCCCCTTCTTTATAGGTAGACTCTCGATAGCGCTATATCAATTTTATACTCATTTTTATTCAACGACCATTTTAATACGTGACCATTCTAGATCCTCCCTTGAGCAGTTGCTTAATACAAGTTTAACTGTACACTGACTTGTGAGTTTTCAGACACACACATATGTTGTTCTAATTTTACATTTTACGTCTTGTGTTTTCTCACAAATAAATGTTGCTCAATTGATCATAAAAACATGCAACACCATATTAACAGTCAAACCACTTTCTGTCAACACAGAACTATGCTTTATTTCAACCTAGCCATCGTAAGGTGCCGCGACCTCATCATACCACCTCGCTATACATAGTACAACAATGGTGGATTTTCCTGTATACAAATGTTACCCCATTCATCAGCTAAACTCTCACATATTAGCCCTCTGGCCGGGCCCGAGAGTCTGTAGATAGCTATGATGGTTTATCCATTGCCTTGTTTCCTTCTATTGTGATCGTGTGATCCTCAGTACCACGCCTGTGGCGTCTTGAAACACCTTGCACGTGCACCGTGATGTAGATTGAGCCCTGTTACTGTGGCATGCTGACTTCACACCCAGGGTGTCCATCCTTCGTACAGTACCGAGAGATTATCTAGGCTTGTAGCGTCTTTGATCACATAATCAACCTGCAATGGAGTCAGGAAACACATAATAAACAAATTGTGCCAAATGAACATGTATGGAGTATACAGAGGCAAACACAGCATTAGCAAATTCTGTCATCTGAACATGTATGGGTTATATGGGGCAAACATAGCATTAGCAAATTCTGTCATCTGAACATGTATGGATTATATGGGGCAAACACAGTATTAGCCAACTGTGTCATCGAAGCATATTTAATGACATTTCATGAGGTATTAAAGATGAAGTCGTATGTGAAGTTTCATGAATATAGTTCAAATACTTTACATGATATGGCCAAGGTTAGATTGCAGGTTAAAGTGTGACAGCCGATGAACAAAGGCATATGGATGGACGATGGACAAAGTGATCCCTATGTGTCTGCCATTTTATGTAGGCAACGCAAAAATGACCCATCTCAACATATTAAGCATCTTTTACCATGGTTAGGTATGTAATGTTTGATGGATGTTTACTCTGCAACATATGACCTTTATTTATTTACAGAGACATTGAGAAATCTGATCATTTGTCCACCAATGTATCATGATCAACATATGATCAATAGGATTGTGTTGGTTTTCTGACCTGTTCTGCTACAGAGAGACGCTTGTTTATATCTGGGTCTCTACCATCTAGTTTCATCTTCACACGCCTCCACACGCCCACGGCATAGCTGTTGCGCTCTTGTATAGCTGTGTAATACAAACAATAAACAGTTTGAAATAAACATTTAAATTCTTGTTTTACATTACACTAATAAATGCAAACAAACCTTAAGTTATTTAGAGCTGCTTGCAGAGGAATGGAGAATGTATGTTAATAGGAAACAAACAGTAGATTTTGCTTCTTTAACTGGCTGCAATGATAAGATTGTACAAGGGATCACTCTGCTTATGTTCCCCGTTATTAAATGGAGCAATGAATTAAAGCTCAATTTATACTCCTTTTATGTAAGTTTGTATACGGCTTTTATTCTGTTCACAGACACCATGTAGCTTTTAAAGCTTCTATTATATAAACACATCTGCACCATCACATGGTATTTGTTTTCACCATCTTGCACCATCATATGCTATTTGTTTGCACCATCAAGTGGTATTTGTTTGCACCATCAAGTGGTATTTGTTTGCACCATCATATACCGTAGTATTTGTTTGCACCATCAAGTGGTATTTGTTTGCACCATCAAGTGGTATTTGTTTGCACCATCATATAGTATTTGTCTGCACCATCAAGTGGTATTTGTTTGCACCATCAAGTGGTATTTGTTTGCACCATCAAGTGGTATTTGTTTGCACCATCATATAGTATTTGTTTGCACCATCAAGTGGTATTTGTTTGCACCATCATATGGTATTTGTTTGCAACATCAATAGTGGTATTTGTTTGCACCATCACATGGTATTTGTTTGCACTTTTTGCACCCCATCACATGGTATTTGTTTGCACCATCAAGTGGTATTTGTTTGCACCATTAAATAGTATTTGTTTGCACCATCACATGGTATTTGTTTGCACCATCACATGGTATTTGTTTGCACCATCAAGTAGTATTTGTTTGCACCATTAAGTGGTATTTGTTTGCACCATCACATGGTATTTGTGTGCAACATCATATGGTATTTGTTTGCACCATCACATGGTATTGTTTGCACCATCAAGTGGTATTTGCACCATCAAGTGGTACTTGTTTGCACCATCAACTGGTATTTTTTGCACCATCAAGTGGTATTTGTTTGCACCATCATATGGTATTTGTTTGCACCATCACATGGTATTTGTTTGCACCATCACATGGTATTTATTTGGACCATCAAGTGGTATTTGTTTGCACCATCAAGTGGTATTTGTTTGCACCATTAAGTGGTCTTTCCACCATCATGTGGTATTTTGTATGCACCATCACATATTATTTGCACCATCAAGTGGTATTGTTTGCAAGTGGTATTTGTTTGTATCATCAAGTGGTATTTCTTTGCACCATCAAGTGGTATTTGTTTAAACTGCATAACGCATCTATCCTGTACATCTACATTTGATGTAAGTTTACCTTTGCCAGTTCTTGGATCTCTAGAGATTTTTTCCGATTTCTTGACAGGTGCTGAAGAAATATAAATGAACAAGGTTACTATTCAAGTCAATATCCATACTTAAACTGACAGAGGGCCTAGAAACCTTAGAGGCTTACACAACATACTTTATAACATTTTAAAATGCCATCAATATGCAGATGTTACAGTATTCCTATACCCTGGTCATGTATATGACCGAATCGGAATGTTTCTGTATATATTTATAACGACGTTATTTTGCATGACAAAATATTTTTGAATTGAACAATTCATCAACATATTATATGTTATTAAGAGCTGCCCCAGAGATAATGGAAGGATACATAGGAATCCAGGAATATGACCTACTCATCACTATCAAATATATTCCTATGATTCTTTCGGAGGATAGACTCCAATACACGGGTCCACCCGGTTTGCGTCCCAATCCAATGGAAGAGGCTGAGGTAAAGTGTTTTGCCCAAGAACACACCGATGAAACTCAGTGGCACAAATGAGGCCTGAACATGGGTCCTCAAGTTTCAAGTCCACCGCGCTATCCACTGGGCCATGCCAGCCCCCTGTAATCATTTGAAATTTACATATCCTGTTATAATATATCTATTGACCTAATGATTCTCGTTCTCAATAATTAAATATTGGCTTTTGTTCTCTATCTATCTCAGTATACTGCCACTCACTTGACACTGTTGTCTTGACATTAGTACAAGTTGCCTGTGGACTACCGGTGGGTGGGGTACATGTAAGATGTTCACGCTGCAACACTGAGGGTCGCCTCAACTGCACGTCCTCCTCACTTGTCAGGGTTGTCTTCTTCAGAGCTGAAATCAGAACCAGACTTGTCATATACTAGAACAGGGCGTTCCTTACATGTCACCATGGTAACACTAGCTGAAATGTCTTATACTAGTACAGGGCATTCCTTACATGTCACAATTGTAACACTAGCTGAAATGTCCAATACTAGTACAGGGCATTCCTTACGTGTCACCATGGTAACACTAACTGAAATGTCCAATACTAGTACAGGGCGTTCCTTACAGGTCACCATGGTAACACTAGCTGTCGTATACTAGTATAAGGTGTTCCTTGTGTGTGACATGGTAACATGGCAACACTAACTGAAATCCGAACCAGACTATATAAGTACAGGGCGTTCCTTACATGTCAACATGGTAACACTAGCTGAAATGTCTTATACTAGTATAAGGTGTTCCTTGTGTGTGACATGGTAACACTAGCTGAAATGTCTTATACTAGTATAAGGTGTTCCTTGTGTGTGACATGGTAACACTAGCTGAAATGTCTTATACTAGTGTAATGTGTTCCTTGTGTGTGACCATAGACACACTTCTGTTCCTTGTGTGTCACCATAGTCACACTTCTGTAACAGGCTGCTGAGACTGGATTTGTTTCTCGGCATGTTAAATAACAAACAAGAGGTCAATGACCTTGAAGCTCTACTGATAGATTTTTGATAGCTAGGTCAACATTCCTCTGAAGTTTCATGAAAATCCATCAAGTAGTTTCATAGGAGTAGTCGCTACAAGTTTTCATTATATAACTCTATGTAAACAAAGATGACAGCTGGCGGCCATGTTTAATGTCAAATCAAAATATTTTTTGACAAGGATCAACATCATGTCATACTGATCATTTTAGAAAAAGTCCCATATCAATATCACTTATAGTTTTCAAGAAGTAGTCGCTACAAATTTGAATTTTGAAAATCTATTTTGAGCCATGGCGGCCATCTTGAATTTCCGGCCTGAAATTTTGCTAGGATCAATTAGACATCAAGAGCAACATTCTTGTAAAGTTTCATGAAAATCCGTCAAGTAGTTATAGAGGAGTAGTCGCTACAAGTTTTTACTAAATAACTCCATGTAAACAAAGATGGCCGCTGGCAGCCATGTTTAACGTTGAATCAAAATAATTTTCGACAAGGACCAACATCATGTCATACTGATCATTTTAGGAAAAGACGCATATCAATATCACTTATAGTTTTCAAGAAGTAGTCGCTACAAACTTGTATTTTTAGCCGTGGCGGCCATCTTGAATTTCCGACCGACCTGAAATTTTGCTAGGACCATTGAGACATCAAGAGCAACATTCCTGTGAAGTTTCATGGAAATCCGTCGAGTAGTTTCAGAGATGTAGTCGCTACAAGTTTTTACTAAATAACTCTATGTAAATAAAGATGGCCGCTGGCAGCCATGTTTAACGTCGAATCAAAACGATTTTCGAAAAGGACTAACATCATGTCATGCTGATCTGACATTTTAGAAAAAGTCCCATAGCAATATCACTTAGAGTTTTCAAGAAGTAGTCGCTACAAACTTGTTATTTTTAGCCGTGGCGGCCATCTTGAATTTCCGGCCGACCTGAAATTTTGCTAGGACCATTGAGACATCAAGAGCAACATTCCTGTGAAGTTTCATGGAAATCCGTCGAGTAGTTTCAGAGGAGTAGTCGCTACAAGTTTTTACTAAATAACTCTATGTAAATAAAAATGGCCGCTGGCAGCCATGTTTAACGTCGAATCAAAACGATTTTCGAAAAGGACTAACATCATGTCATGCTGATCATTTTAGAAAAAGTCCCATAGCAATATCACTTAGAGTTTTCAAGAAGTAGTCGTTACAAACTTGTTTTTTAAAAATCTATTTTTAGATTTGGCAGCCATCTTGGATTTCACATCAACATGAATTTTTGCTAGGATCAACTAGACTTCATGGGCAACATTTCTGTAAAGTTTCATGAAAATCCATTCAGTAGTTTCAGAGGAGTAGTCCCTACAAAAAAAAGTTTACGGACGGACAGACGGACGCCGCACCACGGCATAAGCTCTGCTGATCTCTGATCAGTAGAGCTAAAAACACACATCAAGCTGGTGAAGATATTCCGTCATCATTAACATTTCATTGAATATAAGCATAATTTGTTTAAAATTCTTTCTTTTTTCAGACAAGAAATTTCTCAGTTTGTTTTTACTGCATTGTAAGAAGCAAATGGTTTACTGTTTTAAATTGAAATAGGCCCATGCATTCAGACCCATCATTTTATTAACTCATAACTAGAGGTTGTTTTTAGTGAAAACAGATGTCTCCCCCACTGGGGAAAGGGCCATAAATCCACCAAAAATCATTCAACTGGAACACGATGAAGATATGCGTAACTAGGCTAGGCAATGATAATATCTAACAAGTTTCACTGAAATCAGAAGAGATCAGAAGAACTAGTCTGGACAAAGTTTGTGTATGAAAACTTTTAAAGGACCACAACTCCACTAAAAATCATTCAACTGGATCATGGCGATGTTATGCACAACTAGGCAAGGTACTGATCATCCATGCCAAGTTTCAGTGGTCGAAATTAGCACTAGCCCGAAGGTGAAAAACTAGTAAATATTAAATCGGGCTAGAAAAATCTAGAAATTTAATATAGCCGGGCTTATGAAAATTGTAGTAGTCCAAATGATTATATAATGATTCAGACTAGTGAACAAAAATCCTGATTTCTCTTGACTAAAGTTCCTTTCAAATTGTTCCTTTGAAATCCAGCCAGGGTTTCAGGAGAATTAGTCAACAAAATGTTTGCGTATTAAAACCTTTAAGGGGTCATAACTCCCCCAAATATCACTCAACTGGAACACGGCGATGATATGCCCAACTAGGCTTGGTACTGATCATCCTTGCCAAGTGTCGTTGAAATCCGGTCAGGGGTTCAGAACTAGTCCAGACAAAGTTTGTGTATTAAAACCTTCAAAGGACCATAACTCCGCCAAAAATCATTCAACCGGAACATGGCGACGATATGCGTAGGCTTGGTACTGACCATCCTTGCCAAGTGTCGTTGAAATCCGGCCAGGGGTTCAGGTGAACTAGTCTGGACAAAGTTTGTGTATTAAAACCTTCAAAGGACCATAACTCTGCCAAAAATCATTCAACCAATGCACAACTAGGCTTGGTACTGATCATCCCTGAAAAGTTTCATTGAAATCTGGCCAGGGGTTCAGGAGAACTAGTCCAGACAAAGTTTGTGACATACAGACAACAGACAGACAGACGGACAACAGACAGAACAAAAACAATATGTCTCCCCTCCACAAAGTGGGGGAGACATAAATAGAAGAAGAGTATCATTACCTGTAGCAAAGTTAAGTGGGCTCGAGCGTTCTGACCCTTCATTTAGACTGATGAGAGGTGGCGCCAGCATAACCAGGTCTTCATAGATTCTGTAAGAGTACATTTAATTTCAATGAACAATTATACACACAATAATAATATCTGTTCAATATAAACAAGACACGTAGCAGTCATATGGAAAATATGTGTTCTAAAAATACAATGTATACACTTACATTTTATAATGATTTTATGAAAAAATAATTCTGGTGTGTGACAGTTGTACTGTACAGGCAGTTTCAATGTAATCTTTATATCAGCTGTATGAAGGAGGTGTAGTGTACAGGTAAAGTTTCAATGCAATCATTATTTTGTTATGAGTAAAATGTAACAAGAAAGGAAGTAAAACCCGCAACAACTAAATACTACAAAGAAAAATATTCACTTACAGAAAATACATAAAGTATTTCTTTAAAATCCAATATACGAATAAAGTCCAAATACTATTAGCAAGTGCCCCTTTAATCTGAATTGATAAGTGTCCCTTTAATAATAGTTATCAAGTGTTCCTTTGATTCAATTTCACTTCTCGTTTTTCCTGGTTTATTAATTCACAATAGTCCAAATAATCCAATAATCCAGTGTCACTAGATGAGCACAATATTTGTTTATATCTCCTCATTTTATATCCTTTATATTTTAATTCACAGCATCCAATATTTTGTAAATAAAAATAATGAACCAGATATTACACTTAATACTGAAAAACCCTGCAAGTTTTTCTGAAGTCAGCTCTATACACCAACATGGAACATTCTAGATTAAAGGTTGTTCTGTAATAATCTACACATCTCATTATGTAAACAATAATTTAGCAATGACTAGAATATTATATAACACTGGATGTCAATCAAACAGTCTGTCCTAAAAATAGAACACAATCCAGCTATTTATATATTACGTGCTATTAATAGAAACAACTTGAGAGCCAGAATCAATAACCTTGTACACTTATATATAGCATTTTATACATGAGAGTAACAATATGAGCTATGTATGAAAGAGGTTACAGTCTTCCTCATTAGATAAATTAGGTTTTCAAACAGATGTCTCCACCACTGGGGGCCATAAATCCGCCAAAAATCATTTGACTGGAACACGACAAAGACATGCGCAACATGGCTTGGTACTGATCATCCCTGGAGAACTAGTCCAGACAAAGTTTCTGTATAAGGCAAGGAAATCGAAGACTTATAGTGGAATCTATTGCAAGACAAGGGAAGATCTGTGGAATATGTTGCAAGGCAAGGGAAGACTTACTGTGGAATCTGTAGCAAGGCAAGGGAAGACTTACTGTGGAATATGGTGAAAAGCAAGGGAACACTTACTGTGGAATCTGGTGCAAAGCAAGGGAAGACTTACTGTGGAATCTGTTGCAAGGCAAGGGAAGACTCACAGTGGAATCGGTTACAAGGCATGGGAAGACTTACTGTGGAATCGGTTGCATGGCAAGGGAAGACTCACTGTGGAATCTGGTGCAAAGCAAGGGAAGACTTACTGTGGAATATGTTGCAAGGCATTGGAAGACATACTGTGGAATCGGTTGCAAGGCAAGAGAGACCTACTGTGGAATATGTTGCAAGGCAAGGGAAGACTTACTGTGGAATCTGGTACAAAGCAAGGGAATACTTAGAGTGGAATATGTTGCAAGCAAGGGAAGACTTACTGTGGAATCTGTAGCAAGGCAAGGGAAGACACAGTGGAATACGTTGCAATGCAAGGGAAGACTTACTGTGGAATATGTTGCAAGGCAAGGGAAGACTTACTGTGGAATCTGGTGTTGCAATGCCTCTATGATAGACTTTGTCTCAACAAGACTTTCACTCATTAAATCATCGCTCATCATCATCTTAATAGCCATGGTGAGGTTCTCTGAGAACTTTTTATACAGGCTGAGATAATCTCGGATTCCGCCGGAGTTGACTTGCTCACCATGCTCTTGCTCTTCTTGCTATAAATTACACAACATACACAGAACTTAGATAAATCTGCCAACAGGTTGTTTGAATGGTGTTTATTTAGCACAACAAAGTATAGAAGTGTAAACAATGTTTTGTATATTTTAATTACGAAACAAGAATTTTAAGTATAGAATTACGAAGGCCAATAACTCTATTGTCCATGAAGATGGAGTCATGGTATTAATTTTAAGTATAAAATTACAAAGGCCAATAACTCTATTGTCCATGAAGATGGAGTTATGGTTATTGCAATCTTCACTTCGTCTACTTGCCCTCTATCATTGTGTGATGTTTCCTTCCAGTCTAGTAGTTTTTGAGTTATGCTCCAGACAAGAATTATAAGTAAAACATTACAAATGGCAAAACTCTCAATTAAATGAAGACAGAGTCATGGTTCTTGCATTATGCACTTACTCTCATAGTGTTCTATCATTGAGTGAAATTTGATTGCAGTCCCATTAGTAGTTTTCATGTTATGGAGAAGACACAAACTTACAAAGGGCAATAAATCTAAATTAAATGAAGACAGAGTTATGGTTATTGCGCTCTGCACTTTCTCCCATTGCACTCTATCATTGTGTGAAATTTCATCGCAGTCCCATTAGTAGTTTTCCAGTTATGGAACAGACACAAATTATCAGTATAAAATTACAAAGGGCAATAACTCTAATTCAAATGAAGACAGAGGTATGGTTCTTGTGCTCTGTAAGTCCTCTCATTGCACGCTATCATTGTGTGAAATTTCACTGCAGTCAAATTAGTAGTTTTCGAGTTATGGAGTGGTCACAAATTATAAGTATAAAATTACAAAGGGCAATAACTCCGATTTAAATGAAGGCAGAGTTATGGTATTTGCGCTCTGCACATCCTCTCTATCACTGTGTGAAATTTGATTGCAGTCCCATTAGTAGTTATCTAGTTATTGAGCAGACACGAAATGGGACGGACGGACCGACAGATGGCATTACTATATCCCACTTCCACCTGCGACGGCGAGGGATAACAAGGTTCACAGCACATACAAAACTTGATGGTGTAAATGATAGCATTCACATGGTTTTGATGTAGAAGACCACAGAACCTGGGTAAAACCAACATGTTTGAATGGGCTGTGTTCCTCCCACTTAAAACACTGGTTGAATTGGTAAGAAGCGTGATATGTTTGAATTAAAACAAGAAAATGTATCCATGGGACACGGAAGTCCCATTTTAGCGCGGTCAGCCACATAAAATAAAACTTCAATGTAAATTAACAAAGCGTGAAAAGTAGGTCAGGTTATTCATTTGGAGGTCAAACAGCTTGCGCACTCTCGACAAAGTTATATGCCAGTATTGGTTACTTCTTCGTAAATATTTGTATTTGTGTTAAACTTAATTCTTCAGCACATTTTAGGCTATTTATGATTTTTGGTGGTGGAGGCAGACAGCCTACTTATTTCTGGGATAACCAGTACTGCATACCTTCTGCCATCAGTACAAATCGAAACTCTCTCTTAAAGTCAACAAATTGGATTCAAACCAAGAGTTGTGAGGAGCGAGAAGGTTTCAAATTCAGTGTCTTTACCCTCTCTACCACGGATGTGCTTCTTCATAAACATACTGAAACAGATAAATTCTCACCTTTGCTAGAGATTTAAGTACAGCCCTGATATCTGACATTAGTTTGTGGTGGGTGGTCAAAAGTGCCTTGATGGTGTTTACTTCTGTCTTTATTCCATCCTGAAGGTAGAAAAACAACAATAATTAAGTATACAGTTTTACACATTGTTCAACACAACAGACAATTTTAACTTTTATGAAATAGTGAATGACAGAAAACTGTTGGATATTTATTATATTTGGATCAATTCAGAAGTATTGTAAATAACGATGAAAAACTATTAAAATAATACCCCACCCACCTATTTTCTAATGATCATGTTTTGCCAACAAAAATCATTAAATTGTCTTATGTTTTTTGCTTTTGCTACATATAATTTATATTCCGACAAAATTTAAAATTATGAATGAGCTTGAATCGTTTCAAATACTTCAATTTCAACTCGGCAGCCAAGATTTTGGCAAAGTTAAGTTCCTGAGCCTTGTCTAGTAAAACTGCTGCAAAACTTTCAATCCATCACTGATTTGAGACTACTGGTGTTTTTGTAATGTAGAAACAGTACCTTAGCTTTATCAATGTGGATTTCAGTGAGAGAAATAACTGTACCTTAGCTTCATCTATGCTTGTTTTCAGTGACAAGAGTTTCTTGTCCGTCTCCTTCAGTTGATGATTTATTTCCTTCAAACAAGATTTCAGCCATGTCATGTCGGTTCGCTGATTTTCGTCCAGAGGCTGAAATAGGAGCGTTAAGCTTTTTGTTACTTCAAAGAAACAGACAATTCCCGGTACCTTTCCGAAGGATGGTATTTATAGTTTCATAATGTGGAACATTGTTATCATTTACATCATAAAACACTATCCTGTGCAGGTAAAAGACTTTGTTCTTGCATACCGGACAAGGTTATCCCCATTTTACATGGGTGATGGAAAGCCTGATCTTACACATGGGGGAAGATAAAAGTCA
Source organism: Cyrtodaria siliqua (assembly GCA_037043455.1). NCBI lineage: Eukaryota > Metazoa > Mollusca > Bivalvia > Adapedonta > Hiatellidae > Cyrtodaria > Cyrtodaria siliqua. Next base: position 117,541 of record JAWPHD010000152.1, read on the forward strand.
TGCGCTGATATCAACAATGAAAGTTAAATGACGTCGATTGTGTTAACAAACATGAAAAACGTTGGTAATTTGCAACGTCATCGCACAAACTATCAATGATATGCAAGAAAAAGAACCAAACATGGATATCTGGTTCGGATAGGGAATTCCAACCTGAGGTACAACTGTTTTAATCGGAACCTCGGCAGAGCTTCGGGGTTCTGATAAAAACAATTATACCTTGGGTTGGAATTTCCAAACTTTACTGGATATGCATGAGAGATTTTTATATTGAACAATTTGGAAAAGTGGGCAGGTAACCCTGCTACACAGCATTACTGCCCAGAAATCTTGCTTATAATTGGACCTACTAGTATGTATAGCGTGAACCCTTGGTTCTGTCCAATATAACTATTTAGTATGTTAATCATAGTAATTGCTTCATTATTCAAATTTACCGCTATTTAAAACATAAGTGGGTGGGGTAACAAGTAAGTGTAACATTATTTAAGAATTCAACTTTATCTCGAATTGTCGACAGTTAAACCTCGTTGAACATTGATGTTTACATCTTAGTTAACCGATAGGATTACCTGGAATTCGTTGAGGTATCTTGTTTACATCGTTATTCCGTGTTTTATGTAGGAATTACACATGTTTATTTTATCACGACTAACTCGCCAGGGGGCGCCTTATATCGACTACGTCACAGGAGGGCGTAAGCACAGGAGGGCGTGAGCGTTTAAATTGTAAACAAGAAGGCTGAAAGGTTTTGTGTCGGAGGTTTATCATATTGCGGAGATCGATTTCTTCTACTCACACGGGTAATTTATGTATTAAGTATCTGTCTTGTATCAAATGGTAAAATTATTATAACTTTCATTCAACTGTATTGAGATTTCTGTGGAATTCTGCCGAATTCTGCCAGCATCATTCTGGTATTCTGCGACTCCGCAGAATTTGGCTGAATTCTGCGAGCCGCGGGTTTGGAACTTTGGCACTATATAAGCTTGGATTTTGTCAGTTCAAAGGGAGAACGATTGGGTCAGTAAAACTGGGTAGTCTATATTTTGGGTATGTGTTCTGTGGATTTGGGCTTAATTATAAATAGAATCATTTGAGATTTACCAGTTGAATGAAAAGGAAATTAGAAATTATATTTGTCTTTATGAAAAGATATTCACAATATATTTAGGAATCAAATTATGTTGAGTTAGAAATGTTTCTAGATCTTTATGATAAATAAATTATCATTAAGATTAAACTGTAAAAACAAGATTTGGTTGTTATTTTATCTTTGTGGTTAAACCACCTCCGAAAAGCATGAAAGTCGCCACAATAGATAGTTTAAAGAAGAAGAAAAAGAAGAAAAGTAGAAGAGGAAGGCAATCTCTCTGGTAATATAACTATTTTATTTACCTTGGTTTCCATTAGCAACACTTCTGTTTCTGTCACAGAGCAGCTAGCTGATGACTGTAACATGCAGCTTTCCGTACACCTGTTTATTAAATATTGTATCATAAAAATTATAAATACAGCTTACGTTACCTTTACTATGGTCTTAGTGATTACATTACCTTTACTATGGTCTTAGTGATTACATTACCATAAGGATGAATATATTTTAGCGATTATATTACCGTAAGGATGAATAGGTCTTAACAAGTATGTTCCATAACAAATGAATTGGTCTTAGCGATTCCATTACTGTTATGATGAATAGGTCTCAGTGATGACATAGGTCTAAATTACATATGAACAGCGATCATGTACCATAATGATGATGAGGTCTTAGCAATTTTGTACCATTATGATGAATAGGTCCTAACAATTGCACTTGAAAGCTTTGGATACTAAAACAAAATGGCATATTTCTCCTACTAAACATATCCTCACTAACTGCATCATACAAAACAAAAGCATGTCTCCGCACTAAGCAGTTATGCCTAAGACTTAAAGTGCTCAAAACTCTCAATATTATAATCTGTTTTCAATGTACAATATGAATAGGCTCTGAGTGCTCCTACCCAGGCCAAGTGCTTTAATAGGATAAATGTCACATAAGGTAGATTCTACAGACTTCTTATAGATAAATATGCCATGTTTGTATGCCATTCTTTAGAAAAAGTTCTTGACTATTTGAGCATGCTTTGTTTATTATTATTTATAATTACGTCTCCATGACAATGACAAAACAACCTACTTGTTTATAAGTGCGAGGAAGTTTGTGTCGGAAGCCATGGCCTCGGGTGTCCTCGTCCTTAGCGCCTCCAGGTGCAGTATCCCCTGACACAGCCTGATCACCTCCTGCGAGTGTTTCGTCTCTTCCTGTCATAAGAAACAGTAGTATTTGTATGGGAATAGGTCAAACAAAACTAAATACATGTGGGCTCCTTATATCGTGGTCTGCTATATTGCCGACCTGTATAAAGAGACATCTACAGTGAAAAGTACAACTAGTCTCTTAACACAGGTGGTTTCTTAATCAGGGCTTGAATTTAGAACTCGCAACTTGAAATTGCAACAGCTGGCAAAATATTACGTACAAAATAATGGTAATCAGTGATACCGTCCAGCAAATTTTTGTCAGCTGCTAACTTGGCCAGAAAAAAAAAAAGATCTCGGAAAATAACGATTTCATAGTAATGGTCAGTAGATTTCTAATTTGATGAGCTTGATTTTTATGCACTGGCCAAAGTTTGGGAGTGCAGAAAAAAAGTTGTTAACTTCTACCCCTGTTAATACAAAGTCATGTGGATTTTAGTTTCATAAAAGTGGAACATTGTTTGATCAACAGCAATCGGGTTCTCAATTTTATGAGTTTACATACACTTTGCCGGTTTATTACGTATATTTCCTGTTACATATGTCACTGGAGAATTTCTAAGACAGAAAATCAATAATATAACTCTTCAGCTTTTTATTAGTAAACACAACTTCTATATTTTTATTGTGGACCGAGAAATAGCGAACAAAAGGGTGAGTGTTCTTATTGGGATTGTCCTTTATTACTTCCGACTCCTGTATTTCATCTTCTGTACCATACCATACCAATATTTCCAAGTTTGAACCTTTACAATAAATGAAATGGAGATTTATGTTCCGTTAACACATATAAGGTTATATTGGGACACCAACCTCAGTGGGAGATGACATGAAGGATGACGTTTCCATCCAGACACGCCTTCGACAGGGAGCGAACCCAGGTTGGGCAGAGGTCTGTTGCTTTAATGCCAAGGCCTTCTGCACTAAGCTTAATAAGTACGATGGAAACAAGAACCAAGATGAATACACTTTAATTCTAAGTCAACAAAGGGCCATAATTCTGTAATAAATTAGGCAATTAACAATGGGTGATGTAGAGGAACATAACATCATCAGTTGTTATGTGTATATGAAGTTTCAGAAGAACCCATTTAAAACTTTAGAGGAATGCGAGTAATAAAAATGTGTTACGCGACGGGATGCGACAAACGTGTTACCTGACGCAACAGGCCGTTACGTTAACATAATTCCTATATAGCCACCATTTCATTTTGTGAAAGTGGAGTTTATAACAAACATCTAGAATTTGAGCAAATTTTTCAACCTTCCCTTAGACCTGGAAATCGCACGAGCCTATTTACCTCAGCTAGTTGCTTCCTAATCATGCTGGCCTCCTCAAACTTCTGCAGTATAAGGTTGAGTGACGGGTTGGCCCCTGCTGCCCACTTCAGTCTCTGTGTGATACTGCCCTCCAACTGTGTATACTGACTCTGACATGAGGTGAGACTTGCCTCCTGGGTCACCAACGCCTGCATGCACTGTAAAACAAAAGCACCATGAATACAGATATAAAATAGCCCTGACCCTCACCTATCTTCACTTCACTTCCTTTTCTGTGAAATTGTAGGAGGAGTTGAGTGGAAATGTTTTACACTTCACATCCCGACAACATGCACTACAAGACTTCATGCCGATAATTCCTACCACGTTTCATGAAAATCTAAACAACAATGAATGAAAAGTTGAACAAAAATGGTTTACTTCTGAAAAACATCAGTCCCATTTACTCTGCCTAAAATCATTCAACTGGAATGTCCAGACAAGTACGTACTAGACATGATACTGATACTTCATGGAATGTCCAGACAAGTACTTGACATGATACTGATATTTTATGGAATGTCCAGACAAGTACTTGACCTGATACTGACACTTCATGGAATGTCCAGACAAGTATTAGACATGATACTGATACTTCATGGAATGTCCAGACAAGTATTAGACATGATACTGATACCAAGATTCATTAAAATCTGATTAAAAAACTTAAGATCTGAGCAAACAAGGAAAGCAAGACAGACTTCCTGTTCAGATTTTTGTTCAAAAATTGACCACACATCTAATGATACGGTACCTTAAAACACAGCATGACCATCAGAATTACCCACCTTCTTTATCTCAGACATGACTGTTGCCCTATTGGCCACCATCATGTGGCTGGGCTGTCTCCCGGCTTGTATAAACAAGTCCTCATGTAGCCAGTGTAGGCGAGTGATGTGAAGCTGGGACCGCTGTAGACTGCCACTTCCCTTCAACAGGTCAATATTAGAGTCCAGTCTCCTGTGGCATCAGATTTCAATGTTGGTAATTGTTAGAGATAATTTATCAGCAATATTTCCTAATGCTTTTTTGAAGTTATTTAAACTCTCTACAATAAATATGCTTTACATCTCTGCCACTTCCCTTAAGCAGGTCAATACTGGAGTCCAGGCTCATGTGGAATCAAATGTCAATGTAATTTATCAGCAATATTTGAAAAATTCATGACGGTACATATTTTCTAATACCTCCCTTGTTCCTCTTTTTATGGACTAGATGGATTGGTGCTTTACCCTTTATCAGTTGGCAGGATCTTATGGCTGGATGGTTGGACAAGCAGACCAAATAGATTTACCTGGTGAGATCATGTCTTCTCCACGTAGTATCTTGACCACTGGTCAGTGTGCTGGCCTGGGTGAGGTGGACCTGCTGGAACTGACCGTTCCTCAGACACATGTCAACTGCCTTTTTACAGAGGTCCTCCAAGGGAACCTTCGATTCAGCGCCCACATCCTTGAGCTCTATCTCGGCGGTCACGTCCAGGCCCATGGAGTGAATTGTCAGACATAGGATGTAGCCCAGAACTTGAGATGGAAACCCAATAACCTGTAACAGGGTGATATGTATATATATGTACCTATACACAAGTCAATGGCACATGGTCATATCGCGTTGTCTTTTAACATCTTGTTTCTGTCCATTTTCTTACATGCATACGCACATTGCAGCACCTTTAGACTAATGGACAACAGATCAAACTAGGTTATTAATAGTTCTCTTCATCTTTCCCATTTAGGTAAGAATACACTGGTATTTCTTCCTTTTTCTTACAATTTCTCTGGAAATCTCAAAATTACTAAAGCTATCAAATATAAATATACCAGCTCTCTAGCAAAGTGAGTCAAATTTACCTGTTTCCTGACATAATCTGCTATAAACCGCTTGATGGGCCGGGAGAGCTGTTCGTCGTCGTAACAGTTTCCTCCATCAAGGCCCTGTATAGCGGCGGCAAACTGAGTACACATGTGGAAGAACTCTTGCATGACCTGGAGGCGTCGGATGAAGAACAAGCTCAACAACAGGCTTCGGGTGTTCGTGGTGAAGGAAGATAACTGCAACAGATTTGTTTTATGAAAAGATGAAGTTACAAATTGATTTGCAATTTTATTGATCAAGACAGTTTTTAGTTGCAATATAAAGTACTATTCCTCATGACAATCTGACGATAAAATACAACAAATTGAAAGAAGTCAATCCATCGGAAATTATTACTATTTTTTAAAAAAACAACAACAAACTTTTGGTGACCTTTTCATGCAATTGAGTTCCCAGTTCTGATGTCAGATGACCTCTCAATACAGGTGACCTCTCCATACATATGATCTCTTAATATTGGAAACCTTTTAAAAACAGATGATCAAAATGCAGGTGACCTTTTACTGCATAAAACCTGTCATCATAGATGATCCCTCAGTTCAGGTGACCACTCCCCCAAGAAAATTATGAAAATTAGGAGGCAAATGATGCGTTCTCAAGCTATATTTCAGCGTTAATATGGCATTTTGAACTTGTATTTTTTCACTTTTGCTGACGAATTGTACGCACTGGCATACGGGCGTATGCCTGTATACGCGCCTGACTGGTGACCTCTCGGTACATGTGACCACTCGGTACATGTGATCCCTCAGTATTGGTGACCTCTCGTTACATGTGACCACTCGGTACATGTGATCCCTCAGTACTGGTGACCTCTCGGTACATGTTACCACTCGGTACATGTGATCCCTCAGTATTGGTGACCACTCAGTACATGTGATCCCTCAGTATTAGTGACCTCTCGGTACATGTGACCACTCGGTACATGTGATCCCTCAGTATTGGTGACCACTCAGTACATGTGATCCCTCAGTATTAGTGACCTCTCGGTACATGTGACCACTCGGTACATGTGAACCCTCAGTATTGGTGACCACTTGGTACATGTGACCCCTCAAGGTGACCACTTAATTCAAATACATCCACATACTAACAACAGCCACATACCTGAAGTGATTTGGCCTCTCGTACAACGTCCACCTTCTTCCAAATCTCAGGCACCTTCATATTGTCGACACACTCCATCAGAAGGGCGAACTCATCGTCCAGCCTTGTAAACAGGCCGTTAAATCCCATCAGCAACATCTGCCCCGGGCTGAGGTCACGTCCCCCACCCCGTCCCTCCAACAGCTGCACAAACTGCTGCTGTATCCTCTGAACGCACGTAATCAACTCACTGTTATCATTCTGCAATTAATTCAGGAATGAAACATGATGTTATGTAGCCCCTAACGATTTCATATTAAATTCTGACGGAAATGAGATGTTTACTATTAAAATTTTTTAAATTCATTTCATTCCTTTACGTTAAGTTTCTTTCAAGATGTCACTTTTAACGATCATGTGAACATACTAGTATGTTAGGTTAAACTAAATAAATAGTCAAGTCTTTTAAATAGCACACCCTAAGATAAGCCGCCATAACTTCTTTTTTTTTGTCGTCACTGGTATTGTTTTAATACCATGGATACAGGTAAATAATGACTAAAATTTATGCGGGTTTGTTGCAATGTAAAAACAGATTTTCAGTAGTTTTGTTTACCATGGTTGCAATGTTTACTTACCATGGTTACAGCGTTTATTTACCATAGTTACAGTGTTTATTTACCATGGTTACAGTGTTTATTTACCATAGTTCCAGTTTAATAACACCTGTAAGCAGAATCATCTGGGAAGGAGGAGGGGAGCAATGTGCAAGGTAACTATTACATGGAACATTTCTCCGTAGCAGATCTTACCTTGATACCCATAACAGCGTTCCTATGTTGAACTTCCAGCTGATTGATCATGACATCCAGCGGCTGACCAGTCTCCAACAGAATTGTCTCCAGTTGGGACAGGGCCGCAAACACAGACGGGTCCTGACTCTGGATAATCTTCAGGGCCTCGGGCAAAATGATGGTACGGAAGTTCACATTCAGGTCCTATATAACAGTGTGTTTTGAATTAATTACAATTACACAACTTATTCAAATAATCTTCAGGGCATCAGGGAAAATGATGGTATGGAAGTTCACATTCAGGTCCTATATAAGCATTTTAATATAAAATAAATTTACACAATTTATCTGGATAATCTTCAGGGCCGCAGGGAGAATTACGGTACGGACGTTCACATTCAGGGCCTATGTTACCTTGTACTTTTAATTTTTACAATTACTACAATTATGCAATTTATCTGGATAATCTTCAGGGCCACGGGGAGAATTATCGTATGGAAGTTCACGTTCATGGCCTACGTTACCTTGTATTTTTTAATTTTTACAATCACTCAATTTATCTGGATAAACTTCAGGGCCTCAGTGAGAATTAAGATATGGACGATCACATTCAGGTCCTGTGTTACAGTGTATTTTTAATTAATTACAATTACACAATTCATGAAACGAACCATGCATGGAAAGAGCAGCGAATGTGCCACTTCTGAGTGTGATATGAATCAAAATAATGCCAGACTCACAACTTTGATTTTGGCCCAACTCTATTATTCCAAAAATTATCAATGTTTGTTAAATGAATTTTAATGATAACAGTTTTATCGACTAAAGACAATGGACACATTTGTCATTGCTAGGTCGGACATAAAAAACAACGCTACACGTGGACAATTTATGTTAATATCATACCTGTAAGGCCGTGTAAACATGGTGTGTGGCCGTCAGACCCTTGCAAAGCACAGAAAACTGGACACCATCCTCCACCTGAAACAAATACAATTATAACATTATACAACTCACGTGCAGTCCATTTCATGTTTCTTAACTTTAAAATATCAAAGACATACTATTGCGTTAATTTTTAAACATCTTATAAACTTGAACAGTAGGTTAATATGACTTTGCATAAACACATAAATAATAAATAATGATAAAGGTGTTCCTTTGGGAGCAACAAACACAATTAAGAGAATAAAGCAGCAGACTCGGTTTTATTGAGTCATAAAGTGTCCAACATTTTTTTACTGAAAGCAGACCTAAATGCAAAACTTGTGGTTGCAGGTGATCAGAAATATGAAAGAATGTATTTTGTATAACCTCAGTCATCAAAAATAAAATAGAAAGATAAATCGTGAAAACATTTCGAGAATATGAGTAAAAACGACAGACGAACAAACACTGTCCATGTAGATATTAAATCAAAGAATGCCCATGGACACATGTGTAACATATTACAATCAACTATAAAGTCAGATTTCTATCAAGGAATCTAAAATTGAACTGAAATCTTTTTATCTAATAATTCTTTCACAGAGTTAACCTGGTAGTGCCTTTGTCACATAGGATCAAAGTCTGTACAGTCGGTAGTGCCTTTGTCACATAGGATCAAAGTCTGTACAGTCTATATTAGTATATGTCTGACCATCTGCTGGTGCAAATCACGGCAAACAGTCTTGCGACTGCTCACCTTGTAGTATAGCATGAATGAGTATAATTTGTATGCCCTCTTCAACATCAGGCTAAGACACAGGAAGTATCACATGCAACATGGTGATGGTGGGGATTTCTTTTGTACAACTGTAAGCATGAAGTTCCGTGGCCCATCCAGAAGGCGATAGACAAGGGATATTATAATTATACCTGCTGGCATGACTTGATCATGTCTAGAAACTGTGACACATTTCCACTCATGCTGCACAGCTCCTCCAGGAACCAGTCTCCATCCCGCGAGGTCAGGTCCATCAGCCTATCACCAGCACCTGTGTATGCAAATATAGGTCAAATCAATCGTGACTATGGCAAGAATGACACTGGTATAATGGTTGTTGCCTCGTCAGATATTGGGAGAAAAAAAAACCTTCCTCATGTTTCATGTTTTACACATCAAACAGTTTATTAAATGCAAATATTGTCTATAGACAACAACAGTTACTGATAAAGGGAGTGGAGGACAAATAGACAAGTGATTGGGGTCAATCCAAATACAAAAGAAACGTTCATAAAGTGCTTCAGTTTCAAATCAAATGTGCATACGTACATAAAATTAGCCGCATATTACCTTCTGGTTAAAGGGACACTGTCCGTAAGTAAGCTGATATTGAGCATAATCAAATATCTGTCTGACTTTTATTCAGTAAAATGTATACATGAAAACATGAGCATAGACCCAAATAAGTATTAGTAATACATTCGTGAGTTTGAAAAAAAAAAGTTTTAATTATTATTTGTAAATAATGTGGGAGCCACTTTATATAATGATCACGTGACTTCCATTAGCGCATTAGGTTTTCTACATAGTATGTATTGCGTAATATGTATGGCCCGCATAGCTCAGGTAGGAGCGACGTCGTCTATTACGCGCACAGTCTTATTACCCGTGAGTGTAATTTTAGTTTGGGCTGCTGGTTCAAACTCACAAAGCGGTAGTTCCTTTTTTTGTACCGCGATTGAATTCCGTCAAACAATCTTGCTTTTAATTAGTAAATATTCAATACGGTTAGTGCGTAATGTTTGTGAACGTAATTAGTGTGTGTTTTATAAGCTAAAAGTTACGGACATTGTCCCATTAATTGTTCTTAATGAATATGTTCACTTGGTTGCGTTTTATTGCTAAATCATAAATATTAATATGTACATCAACATTCAAATAAAGTGTAACTATGTCACAAAACAAGAATGTACAAGAGCCTTAAAGCATCGTATGCATTACTATGATTTATACAACAACACTAGCTGAGTTCTCTTTTTCCAGACCACACAATTTCATTAACAATAACTAAAGCATACGCATAACTGGTTCTAGTTTAATGCAAATGCACACTGAATATAAATTTGAAACACATTAAGACGGTTGTCTTCATTTTTGGATTGTCACTCATAATGCCTGCACCTTCAAAATGTTTTAATCCCAACATTTCCAAAAGTATGTTTCATACTTCATCAATTTCAGACTCAGATTCATCAGTTGTCGACATTTTGAACTACTGACTCTATTACAGTTCGCTAACATAAAATCTTGACATTTAATGACAATACCTGAACAGGAGACGAAATGCGAGCGCGTGATTGGAATTTTACACCCCTGATTCAATGATAACACCTGAACATGAAAGGAACTCAATAAGCTTTGTCTCTCGTTTCGATCCCATTATGTACTAATATACTTCGTAGCTTATTTGAAATAAAATATGTTTGAACTAAAATCTGTACAGATTATAAATACAGATAATTTTCATTTCAACACAATCTGTACCTGCAGCAGCTGCCTCCATCTGTAGATTACGTTTGTTGAGGGCACACAATGCCGTCACTATCACCGCTGTTAAACTACTCATTCCGGGCTCTCCATTATCTGTAATCATTAGTAAATAAACAGACTGGTCAAGTAAACATTTCTCAAGTAAACATGGGAACATTTACCAAGTAAATGTGCAAACCAAGTAAATGTGCGTATAGACTGGTCTAGGAACATGTGCATATAGACTGGTCTAAGAACAATTATCAACTAAATGTGCATACAGACTGGTCTAGGAACAATTATCAAGTAAATGTGGGAACATTTATGAAGTAAAAGAGTAAAAATTAAAGATATTCTCATAGTGCTTGAACTGCTGAGATTTTCATATTTGAACTTTTCAGTGAATCTTTCTCTCCAATCATAATCATGACACATATCAGATATGAATTGAATTGTATGGTGTTTTACGTCATCTTTAACACATGTAAGGTTATATATGACTGTCGAATTTTTTTGGGTGGAGGCAGATCACCCATTTTTCCTGGGTAGAACCAGAACTGTACACCTCCGGCCATGTGTAAGAATCAACACTTCCACATTTACAAGTTGAGCTTCCAGTGGGATTCACAAGCTGGATAGCATATCTGTTCTCCAATATTAACATTTATCTTCTAATAGCATTTTTTCTGTTTCATTTTGACATTTCATGATGTTTAACCACTTGCTAATCACCAGGATTTCCTTTGATTAAAATGCGCCAGTAATACACTATACAAAATTAGCTATTACAAAGCAAATGTGAAAGTGATAACTGGAAAAAAGAACTAGAAAACTGATCTGAAATCAAAGGAAGATATTCCTACACACAGCTCCCACAAGCCATCCAACTGTCTGTGTTCATATTTTTAATTTTAAACAGTGATATATGTATGGGCTAACTACTAATGGTAGAGGCATGTTCAGAGAGATGATTTGGACGTTCACTAACCTTTAACAAAGCTATCAATTGCCGCTCTACTGTCCTGGACCTGCAACTCTAACACTGCAACATCTCCCTTCTCCTGACTTCTACGTTCCAGTAACTACAAGTAAAACTCAAATGGATATAACTAAACTTTTTCATTTGTGGCTGGATTTAAGAACACTGGCTGTATTTGTTTTTAATTTTGATCAACTCTACTTGTGGTAGGTTAGCAAATTATATGGAAATTTGTATTTATTGGCGACATATGCCACATGTTATTAATTATAACTTGATATATGCCATGTGTAATTTTAAATGACATATGCCACAGTTTTAATTTGCTATATGCCACGTGAGATCCAGTGGGCATTTGACGTTGATAAATGTCATGATCCAAGTTCTGATGTTGGATTCACAATCAAAATGGAAGTTTTTTAGACATTATATTCCAACGTGAAACAGATGTAACAGTCCATGTTGTATTGATGTCAAATCCCAATGTTGTATTTTTAGACGTCATATTCTGACATCAGACACAATTTCACCTTGATATTCCCCACACGTAGTGTTTACCATGAAATACAGCTCATGAAAGTTTACCTTGATGAGCCTGGCATTGGCCTCCTGTACAATATTCTGCAGTTTCATCTCCGTGCTGACCACCAGCTGTATCTTGGCCTGGGAGTAGGTCACGTCACCGTATATGTCGTGGAAATGGTGAATTATCTCCGCACACCTACAGCGACATTGGAAATTAGTGAGGATATAACAACAATAAGGTCAGGCTGTACAATACAAGTGAGCAGCTAACAACACTAAAGTCAGAATGTATAATATTAGTGACCAGATACCAAAACTCAAGTCGGAATATCAGTGAACAGATACCAACACTAAGGTCAGAATGTATTTTAGTGAGTAGATACCAACACTAAGGTCAGACTGTATAAGTTAGTGAGCAGATAGCACTAAGGTCAGACTGTATAATATCAGTGAGCAGATAACAACACTAAGTTCTGGCTGTACACTATTAGTGAGCAGATAACAACACTATCTTCAGGTTGTATAATATTAGTGAACAGATAACAACACTAATTTCAGACTGTATAATATTAGTGAGCAGATACCAACACTAAGGTCCGACTGTATAATATTAGTAATAAGATACCAACACTAAGGTCCGACTGTATATTATTAGTGAGCAGATAACAACACTAAGGTCAGACTGTATAATATTAGTGAGCAGATAACAACACTAAGTTCAGACTGTATAATATTAGTGAGCAGAAAACAACTCTAAGGTCAGACTGTATAATATACATCTCACACCACACAGTCCTGGGATGGAGCACAACTTGTTACATCTAAGACCAAAGCATTGGTTTAATGCGCAACATCTGCATACCTGTCCTCCGTGAAGTCAGACACAAGCTCCTGTAGCCACTGTAGATAGTTACTGGTTCTCGTATTGTCAGCAAAACTGGCACCGAACTGAAAATATTGCAGGAAAACGTTTTTTTTCTAATAGGAATAATACAGTATATTTTTTAATTGCATTTTATGTAGACCTACTTAAGCGTGTTCTTTTTTTCTTATGTACAAAATGTTATCAGAAAAAAAATAGTATAATCTTTATTTTGTATTCTATAAGTATTTATAGATAATAAATATATTTTTCCAATTTTAAGATCAAACCTTTACATTTTAAAATATTTAGTATACATGTACATTGATGTAACACTTAAATTTATGAAGTGAAAAGAAAGGTACCTGGGAGACAATGGTCCCATATGTGTGTAAGATATCAATGACCCTGTGTAGATTAACCCTCTGCAACTGTAGGTTTGACGTCAACTCACTCTCAACCTGCTCACACTGCAAAAAATAACAAACTGATATTTAACACTGGAGATAGGCAGATAGTTAACAAGAAAATAACCTAAAGACATGGACTGTAAACAAAATTGTTTGCTGTTCCAATTTTTTGTTAATAATAAAAAATACATGTAGTTTAAATAAAATATGTATGAATACAAGAAATCCGTGGATTCACATGTCTCGCCTAACGGGGGCTGGACTTGAAACTAAAAAGGTCAATGATGCTTACATGAAAATTTGTAAACATTGTAGTAACTAAAAACAATCGAGTTTGCCGTTTGCTGAGATGACATTTAAAGTTCCACTGACACCCTTTAAAATGCATATTGTTATATATTTTTATATTTAAATCAATACAGTGAATTGAATGGTAAAAAAACTAAAATAAAAAAATATTTTGAAAAAGAAATACTTGTAAAAACAACAGGTATATTTCCCTCCAAGATGGAGTTACCTCCCCTTCATGTTAATTTTGCCCTGTAGATGGCGCTCCACGCTGATGACGTAGATTCCGCCATGCGGAAATTTCCCCGTTGAGGTACAGATACGATTTATCATAGACCTACATGGATTTATCATATAACTATTCTGACACAAATAACATGGAGCAAGAATTACTGGACAATGTGATCGAGAATGAGTACAGCCGTACATGTATGAGCCACGGCCTGTTGCAAAACAGCAAGCTTATCAGTCTGAATCTAAAAGTGATGACCGACTTCGACGCTTTGCCTGATTGCAGAGCGAATCGGACATACCGACTGGTAATTATATTTTGTAATCGCGTATGATAATTACGTATTGTTTGCTAATCCATTTAAGTATGACAGGGACGTAAGTAAGTTCTGTAAAATGAAACTGTTCGATGACTGTCTTATCCCACCCACCCACCAACGTGACGATGCATCGTACATTTCATTCTTGTTCATTGCCGGCATATTGTCAAGGTTTATATGTTTTTCTATACAGTAGCATTAGTTTAAATAACTGGTAGGCCTAACATGTATGAAAAAGAGTCAAATCGCAATCTCTAGATTTTATGTCTGCTGTGACAATCGACTGTTCCCCACCCACTAAAGTCACGACGCATCGCCCTTTTAGTTATTGTTTATTGCCGAAGTATGTGTCACTGTGTTGTGTTGTTTTTTTTGCATATAGTACCTTCATGTTTTTAGATAGTGACCTAGTATGACTAAATGAATTCTGGACACCGTAATCAAATGCCTGCAAATTGATTTCTTTTATTACAAAGTGCCTGTCTAAAACATTTTCATTTTGAAAAACAGTACTTATTTAAAATATGATTTTGCTTGGTCTACAAAGATTAGTGTTTCTTTCAATTACAGGTGTGGCATGAAAACACAAAATGACGTTCTGATTTGTAGCAGAGATTACAGGGAAATAGCTTAAAGGGTCCTCCAAATTGAAATAACTTTCCTTTGTATTACAAAGATAATGATTAGCAGTTTCTAAAAATACTTCGGTCAAAATCGTAAACCTATTCGTTCATCGGTAAATCACGAATCCATACGGCACATTTGCCCCTAATACACACCTGTCACGGAAACGTAACTGAGGTTTCACGGAAACAGCCGAATGGAAAAAACCCGTTGACGTCACGCATTACCTATGGTTCGTTAGAAACCAAAATGGCGGACACAAACCAAGTAAACAATGCGAGCAAAGTGGACAATCAACATTTTGTGTACCCCATCCACTTTGATTCTGAGCGTATAAAGTATAAATGAAAACAATAAACGAATAATACAAATAAACTCATGATATTAGATTTTTCAATGTCTTCATCCTGTGACTGTGTCTCCGTCTGTGGGTCTGCAAATCGGAGAAACGGTGAATTGCGTCAGATTTCAGCATTGGTTTTAAGTTTTTATACCTACTGTATTTACTCAATGAGTCCGGACACTCATTAATTCCGGACACCTTATTAATTGAAGAAAATAATAAAACTAGTGCTCGGACATATTAAGAAATCAATCTTATTTCAATAGTTTTGATGCTTTTATAAATTCGGACATCTGGAAAAGATGAATTATTCGCCGAAAATGACAGGTTAAAATTACGATCAACGACTTCTAATTGCTGATTGCATCTCGATAATTACGAACAGAGGCAGCAGAATATACTTCAATGAATTTAATTGTAACTTGTTTGATGCAATTAAATAAAAAGTTTTTGATCGTGATTTTTTGCTGTTATTAACGAGCCATTTTGAAACAATTACATTATTACTGACCCATGCTATAATTTTGTGTAATCGGTCAGGCGTGTGTTGAAACAATTGTCTAAACCAGGTAAAACCATTCCAATGTAGGTGTTACGGGTTGTTTTGTGTTGTCGCTGTCATAGCTAGTGGGCCATTCCATTATCTGGCATTACCAGCAAAAAAATACGGTCTCGCTCACACAGGTAAAGTGCTGTGCGATTTGTTGTCTGTTTGTACAGACACATGAACTATTTTTTATTTCATACTATAAGCATGGCATGCTTTGTTTTTTAGCTTCGATTTGAGGAATAACATGATGGTGCAATTAAATGGATAAAGAACACGACTATTTTATAATTTTAATTTATTTTCTGCAATACCTTGTATGTTTTTATTTTGTAATAAAATAATCAACATGTTTTAAAATTGCATTGTCTCATTATTCAATAAAGTTCATTGCTACATTTCAAACAAAACATAATAATTTAATATAATAAACTAGATGTCATAATTGTTCATTAGTTCATTGTTTACACATTTTTTATTAGTTCACTGTTGTGGATTGAATCGCATATAGCCCAGTATACTATTACACAGTCCGCATTAGCCAGCATATAACTACACTTGTGACTAGAACGTGACAGTTCACAGATCAAACAGTGTACCGCTCACTCACCGCAAAATTCAAAGGAATATACCCACTCTACCCGCGTGTAAAGTGTGTCTCGGTGTACTGATTTCACAGGTTTTACAGTTTGCCCATGTTGAGTACCGTAATTTTAGACAGTTTATAGAATAGCCGCATAATTACCAATAAGTGATCATTAATGGATGGATTTTCGTAATTACCGTTAACAACGAAGGTGAGATTGCCCCGAACATCACAGTTAAAAATACTTAACCGTAGAATGTTAATTTACCGTTCCCTCTCAAAATATTCGGACATTGACATCTCTTTTTCGTTTCATAAGAGTCATCAACATCTTTTTCAGTAAAATGGTCCGAACATACGCGAGAGTGCTCTGAAAAATTCCATTTCACACCGTTTTGCAAAACAAGTTCAGTACATTTAGTTCGATGACAGCAACATTGAAATGTGTGTAGACTTACACTGCCTTCCTGTTTACTTTTTCTACAAAAGCTTATTGAGCACCTTTTCACCATGATGAAGACACGAACACATCAATAATATTCCAGGGTTTAAAACACTTAGGCTATATGAGAAAAATGGACATCCAACAAGAGTAACGGTTTGTTTACACATAGATACGCGCCATAATTGATTATGTAAATTAGGTAGTTTGTACGGAAGATGTGATTGGTCGTCCCTTATGACGTCATTTTCCGAAGATCGATCGCGCACCAGTTTTTTTTGTGTACAGGTAAACTTCATACCTGTAAAACTTGCATTTATCAACGTTTTTTGAGAAAACGGACGATGACATTGACATTCTTTTATAATAAGCTTTCATTTAAAATCACTTTATTTTTCAATTTGGAGGACTCTTTAAAGTGGCAGTCTGCATCGCAGAACTGAAGGAAACTGCCTCACACCTGAGGTTCTTGAAGTGGCGGGAATTGCAAAATGTTGTTGACATTTTGAAATGATACTACAACTATATTTGAATATATTCTTACTTGAGAAATAAAACCTTATATTTTACTGCGCTGTATTTTCATTGTTTATTTTTCTCCAATATATGGTATTTATAAGGCCAGCAGTATTTTAGGATCAACGGATGATGGAACAAAATGTTGTTTCTAAATTTATAGAATGATTGCGTTGTAAATAGCTATAATGCGCACCAAAAGTAACTGTCGTAAAAAATAATTAAAAAAAAATGTCTAGGGGCCGTTACTCCATCAAAAATCAACGAACCAAAAAAAAATGCAATAGGCACATTGCAGCAATGCTTCCTGCTAACACGGCGTTAACACCAAAATTTTTTTTTACAAAAAATGAAAAAAAATAATGAAAAAAATAATGAAATAAGAAAATTAAAAAATAAATACAAATATTGAAATAAAAAACTTAAAGAAACAAACATTTTAAACCAAAAAAATAAAATAAAAATTAAAACCAAAAAATATATATATATATATATATCTATTAAAAAAAAAAATAATAAAAAATATATATACTAATAATAAAAAAAAAAGGCAAAACATCTGATAAAGTTTGGTAAAGATCAGATGAAAAATGAAAGCCCTATCGTATTAACGAGGCAAAATATAGCATTTTTAACTAAATCAAGGGCCATAACTCCGCTGTTATTGGTTCGATCTGGCTGTTTTTCAAACTTGTGCGAGCTTTCATTGATATATAAAACAATCTGGTAAAGTTTGGTAAAGTTCAGATGAAAAATGAAGGCCACTGGCCAGTAGAGCTAAAAATCATCAGCTCCAAAAGTAGGTCAAGGTCATAGATGAAATCCAGGCATCCAAAAAAAGATGCACTACCGAAGACACAACTATGTCAAAATAGAATATGTTTTCTTCCAAAGATTAAGCTACAAATTAGGTTTAAAACATCTAGTGCATAATTCTAGTTCATGAGAAAGTGATGTAAATGTAACAATTAAAATTATCTGCCCTTTGCTTGGATGGTGAAGGTCACATCCACATTTGCTTTGTCACGTTGCAATGTACCACTCAAGATACAACTATAAGCAGAGTTTGAAAGGTCTTAGTGCATACAGTTTGTGAAAAAGTAACCTAAACGCCAAAGTTGAAGGTAAAAATTATAAGGCTATCTGTCCTTGCTTGGACGGTCAAGGTCACTTCCACATTTGCTTTGTCACGTTGCAATGTACCACTCAAGATACAACTATAAGCAAAGTTTTAAAGGTCTAGTGCATACATTTTGTGAAAAAGTGACCTAAACGCAAAAGTTGAACCTAAAAATTATTGTTATCTGCACTTTGCTTGGAGGGTCAAGGTCACTTCCACATTTACTTTCTCACGTTGCCATGTACCACCCAAGCTACAACTATTAGCAAAGTTTGAAAGGTCTAGTGCATACAGTTTGTGAAAAAGTGACCTAAACGCAAAAGTTGAACCTAAAAATTAGCAAGTTATCTGCCCTTTGCTTGGAGGGTCAAGGTCACTTCCACATTTGCTTTGTCACGTTGCAATGTACCACCCATGATACAACTATATGCAAAGTTTGAAAGGTCTAGTGCATACAGTTTGTGAGAAAATGACCTAAACGCAAAACTTGAATGTTGACGCCGCCGCCGGAAAAGCAACACCTGTCTCTTTTTTTCTTCGAAAAGGCGAGACAAAAAAAAAAAAATTGAATAGAAATTGTTTAAACATATTTTACTGCGAATAAATATTTACATGGCAATAGGGTCGGGCCACGTTTTCACAACATTATGGCCCTTCCCATTGAATAGTATGAAACTGTTAATATTATTAACATCATCTCTATTAGCCGAGGCATGCACCAATATACATAATGGTAAATAGCAGATTCAAAATCCAACCGAACAGTATACAGTTATCACATGTGTGTTTGGGGAACAGTCAAAACTGTTTTCCGAGGTGGAGGGGATGGCAGTGTGAACTGTTTCCCGAGGCCGATAGGCCGAGGGAAATAGTTCACACTGACATCCCCCGACACTAAGGGAAAACAGTTTTGACTGTTCCCCAAACACACGTGATAACTGTTTTATTACCTGATTAATGTTACTGTACGAAACAGTGAAAATGATAATTTGTTTTATAATGGGAACCTACGGTGAAAAAAGCGACATGACGTCACGTAAACGAAATTCCAGCACGTGAGGGAAACAGTCGAAACTAAATCCCGGTAACAGTTCGTTTTCACCGGGAACAGTCTTTTCCTTAGTGAATTAGCAAGAAATGACGATATAGCATTTATATAGGAGATCAGGTAATAATAAAAACTGTTTCTGATAATATATTAATGTACATGTATGTGGGCTTAACATCGCTTTTAACAATCTTTCAGTCATATCACCATGGTGTCTGCTTGTAGCAGTGAACTCGTTGCTCAACTTTATAGTGCTGTCACACTGGAATACCATGCTGTAGACATGCCATGATACCCCACCCATTCACCTTATATGGCCTACGACCTGACCAGCCCTAGCACTACTCTCTAACATCAAGCAAGAGACTGCTAGTATCATTTTTATGAAGTCTTTGGTCATATCCATCTGGGGATCATACACATAACCTCCAGCATGCCAGGTCGACACTCTACCAATATGGCACTGCAGCTGTCATTAAAATAATGTGCAATAATATATTCAACGTGCAAGTTTAATTCAGTGGAACATTGAACAATATTAGAATAAGAAAACTCCTGTGTCACTACGGAGAGTGTAACACCTCAATAACCCCAACTCACCTGTTCGACAACAGATCCCTGCCCAGGCCTACTCCCCTGTTACTCAACAGATCCCTGCCCCTCAATAAGGTCAACTCACCTGTGACACAACAGATCCCTGCCCTGCACTCTGCAGGAATTCCTTTGCCGAGGCAAAGCTGGGTGTCCCGAGGTTCAGGGAGGAGGCGATGTCCGCACACATTTTCTGGAATGCCGACCCCTGGATCTTCTGCATAACATGCTGTAAACAGGACACATTTATCTCAGGGTTAGGTTTTATTTTTCCTTTAAAACAAAATAGCAAATTCAAAATGCCAGAATTGTATTATTGTTTTCAGTATAAGTAATGTTGTAATAATAAAGGCACTAAACCACCAAAATTGTTAATCCAAAATCCTATCAAGCGTGTTCAGGTCATAAAATAATGTATATGTGCTGATTAAAAGTATAGGTTTTATTCATTATTCATTATTTACTTAAAATACCCCGAGATTGAAAAGCATAAAATGAATTATGAGCAGGCAACTCTTAATTCAACATAATTCAGGCCTTTTTTTGGCTGGTTAAAGCCATTTATAGTTCGGATTTTCAAAATATGTATTATATATATAACTCATCATCAGTATGTTTAGAAACAGAACACCTCTGTTGTTAACTCTGCCTGTTGATGGCGGGATAGGGACTTCAATAGGAATGTTAAATATTATATTTTGGACATTTTAACTTTTAGTCAATAAAACACCAAGTTTGTAAATGGACATTTTATATATCAATAATATGATCCAATTTAATAATATTCTAAGACTGTCTCATTGACCCTTTCTTTTTCAAGCATCCATGAAACCCTAGTTGTGCACTGCAAGACCTGACCAACCTTATGCATCTGTTGCCAGTTGACACACTCGTTAATCTTCTCCTCCACCACTTTGTTGACGGCATCCTGGGTCGTCTTAATCACAAGGTACTCCTTGTATCTATAGCGGAGAACATAAAGTTATCACTTAGGAAGTATGAATGGTCATACTGTATTTTTACAAAGGAGTCTGTGAACCTGCCCTACTCATACTAACAAATAGATTCTATGGTTCTTTAACGTGCTCGGACACGATACATGGAACTTCCAAGTTAACATCCTCATTTAATGGACAAGGGTCATCCAGTTTAAAGTTCACCGTGCTATCCATTGGGCCACGCCATGCCCCCTACACAGGTATCATAGAATCACCATCAAAAACTAATCTGAAAGTATAAAGTCCCTGGTATTGGGAAAAACAAATGTCTGTTTCTGCCCAATTTTATTGTCTTACGCAATAATATCAAACCAATGATTTATATACCTACCTCCATGCAGAGTAAATATCTGATTGCTGCTATTGGCCTGTGCCTCCATCACCACCTGGTGTATATAGAGTGTACCTACCTCTGATGTAGAGTAAATATCGGACTGCTGCTATTGGCCTGTGCCTCCATCACCACCTGGTGTATACAGAGTGTACCTACCTCTCATGTAGCGTAAATATCGGACTGCTGCTATTGGCCTGTGCCTCCATCACCACCTGGTGTATACAGAGTGTACCTACCTCTCATGTAGCGTAAATATCGGACTGCTGCTATTGGCCCTGTGCCTCCATCACCACCTGGTGTATACAGAGTGTACCTACCTCTCATGTAGCGTAAATATCGGACTGCTGCTATTGGCCTGTGCCTCCATCAACACTTGCTTAAGTTCCTGCAGTTTCTCCTCGGTCATCATGCAGTCTGCATACTCTTTCACTCGCTCATTACGTTGATCTAGGTGCGTCTGTACACGGGGCAACACGCCCACCATCTCATCTCTGAACATAGGATAGAACAGATAAATCTGAATGTTGTAGATGAAAAGCACAGTAGTTGTACATGTCAAATCCCTTTCTAACCTAACCTATTAGATGAACTGCTATGTGATTTCAACAATGTAAAGAAAGAATGGGTGGACAAATGCTAACTTTAATTAAACGATGTTAATTTTATGACTGTTGCTGTTTTTATTGAATGATGATGGTTAGAATATAAAGAATGTAATCTTTAATTTAGATAAGTGAATTTGTCATGCGTTTTCTTCACATGACCATAATGATAGGGATATCAAACCTGAGGACATTACCGGTAGATAGGACATTAAACCTGAGGACATTGGACAGGGATATCAAACCCGAGAATATAAAACAGAAATATCAAACCTCAGGACTTTAGAGGGTCATTAGGACAGTAGATTGGGATATCAAAACATAAGGACATTAGATACGGATATAAACCTGAGGACATTAAATAAAGATATCAAAACCTGAGGTCATTAAATAAGGATATCAAACATAAGGACATTAGATAGGGATATCAAACCTGAGGACATTATATAGGGGATATCAAGAACCTGAGGACACTAGATAGCGATATCAAACCTGAGGACATCTGATAGGGATATCAAACCTGAGGACATTAGATAGGGATATCAAACCTGAGGACATTATATAAGGATATCAAACCCGAGGATATCTGATAGGGATATTAAATCTGAGGACATTCGATAGGGATATCAAACCTGAGGACATTAAATAAGGATATCAAACATAAGGACATTAGATAGGGATATCAAACCTGAGGACATTATATAGGGATATCAAACCTGAGGACATTAGATAGGGATATCAAACCTGAGGACATCTGATAGGGATATCAAACCTGAGGACATTAGATAGGAATATCAAACCTGAGGACATTATATAGGGATATCAAACCCGAGGATATCTGATAGGGATATCAAAACTGAGGACATTCGATAGGGATATCAAACCTGAGGACATTCGATAGGGATATCAAACCTGAGGACATTAGATAGGGATATCAAACCTGAGGACATTAAATAAGGATATCAAACCTGAGGACATTAAATAGGGATATCAAACCTGAGAATATTAGGAATATTAAACTTGAGGACATTAGATAGGGATATAAAAACCTACGAATATGAGACATGCCCCACACGTTGGGTTCAACTGCTCACCTGTTTTGCAGCCAGGTCATTTTCATCTCAGCTACACGTATGGAGAACATACTGGTGGTTATCTCTCTTTCCATATCTATCTTGCTCTGTCTGCTCTCCGCTGCACTTGTCCCCGTGTTGAGGCCCCCACCATAGAATGCCCCAGTGTAGCCTCCTTCATTTCCAGTCGTCCAGTCTATCAGTGGATCATAGACGAAGGCTTCGAGTAGGGTGAGCAATGTTTCACGACCTTTGCGCATCGTCTTCATTACATGCTCACTCGCTAGTCTGAACGTTCCCTAGAAATGTAACAAATACGTCACGCTAGTCTAAACATTCCCTAGAATTGTAACAAATATGTCACTCGCATGTCTAAATGTAACAAATACGATCACAATTACATTGCAATATTACATTATTTTTTTTATGATTTCAAACTGAGCCTGGCACATCATCTTCTGGATATGCTTAAAAAAAATTACTCCTTTACTTATGGGGTTGACGTAGCTTCCATGGCAGTTCTGCATATGTTCCTGAAAAACTGTTTTAGCCTTACAGAGTTGGTGGATGGCTTCTTGTGGAATGACTTATATTTTCAATCACTGTTGAAATAAACATTTAATGGCTCATCCACAGATACTGTGGAATCATTATTATAAGCTGGGGATTAATTTTTGAGTAGTTCGTGGTTGCCCGAAGCACAAACTCAAATCCCTGTGAATGTTTTATGTCCAAAAGTTTGAATGTTTTATACAAAGACGATCGAAAACTCACTTTCAATACCCATATAGTATTATATTTTTATCGATGCATGTTTTCTAAGGCAATAAAAGTGTCAGTTGAACAGTTGTTTACTGCAAACTGGTACTGACCGTTTTTAAGTGCCATCAATTTAGCGGAGTCATTTTCAGTATGTAATTTCACTCCGCAAATGCGATCTGACGCAATTGCTTTTCTATTAATGTTTATGATAGGGCTTGCATTAAACAGTCTTGATCATTAACAAGATCAACCGCAACTGACGTAGTTTGCTCACTCTAGTTTGTGGTTGAACAAGGAACTAACAGTTTCCCATTTGTGTTTGCTTATCACTTAATACTGTTATCGAGCAAACAAAACAACCGTTACCTTTGTCTAACACCCCTTTATACATTTGTAGTTGCATCGCCAGTCGAATATGTATGGAGAAATCATAGCTGTTCAACAATCAAATTACAGAGAATTGACACTCCTCAATACAATTTCTGTGTCCACCATTTTCTCTGACACCCAATGGTGTCAGACGAGGAAAAGAATTAAAAAGATAAGATGTTCCCACTAACGGTGACTATCAGTGTTTAGTGGCTCATGGGTAATTGTGTAATTTGACATGTGCCATGAATGGTCCGAGACTCAACATACACGACGTAATCGCAGGAAGAGCTCTGCCAATATTGAGGTTGTAATATGGGAAATTTTCTCACTAATTTACTCCCAAAGCGTCGATTTTTTTCAAAATCAGAAATATGCAAATTTAAGTCCCCTCCAAAATGATGTTTTTGAAAGAATCGCAAAATTAATTGCCAACTAAATAAAATGATTTCAGAATATTTGTTTAATCAAGAGTCACTTGAGAGAAAAGAAGAGGACACAGAAGAATCGAGGATCTTCCTTCTTTTATAACTAAAATAGATTCCGCTGGATTTTTAACACGCCCAGAAGAGAGACCCATGTCTACATGGGAATGCTGATTTTCACAGACCAAGAGCTAATATCATCCCACAACAAGCCACTTTCATTCCAAGTTGATAGAGTTACCATCTTTTTATACTAGTTGCCAACTTTACCTCTATGCCAGTAATGCCAAGGGCGTTCTCTATATTCTGTGTCAATCTGAATGGAACATTCTCAGGAACTCTCAAACCCTTGCCCTTCTCAAAACAGACGTTGTAGTCGATATGTACAACCTGATGAAGAGAAACATATTTATCATTAATTGAATAGCAATTAAATAGAAAAACAGCTGGCAAAATAAAAAGCTGGAATTTATTCAACAAATGACATCTAACACCTTTATCAAGAACTTTGAAACCTTTAAGTTGTCCAGCTTCAAAACAAGGTGGGCAGTTCTTTGACGGAGCATGTTATATTGCCATGAAGACGTACATGGGTCCCCAGGAAGACATACATGGATCCCGATGGAAGACGTACATGGATCCCCAGGAAGACATACATGGGTCCCCAGGAAGATGTACATGGGTCCCCAGGAAGATGTACATGGATCCCCAGGAAGTCATACATGGGTCCCCAGGAAGATGTAAATGGATCCCCAGGAAGACGTACATGGGTCCCCAGGAAGAAGTACATGGGTCCTTAGGAAGACATACATGGGTCCCCAGAAAGACATACATGGGTCCTCAGGAAGACGTACATGGGTCCCCAGGAAGACGTACATGGGTCCCCAGGAAGACATACCCCAGGAAGACGTACATGGGTCCCCAGGAAGACGTACATGGGTCCCCAGAAAGACGTACATGGGTCCCCAGGAAGACGTACATGGGTCCCCAGGAAGACATACATTGGTCCCCAGGAAGACATACATGGGTCCCCAGGAAGATGTACATGGGTCCCCAGGAAGATGTACATGGGTCCCCAGGAAGACACATGGGTGCCCAGGAAGACGTACATGGGTCCCCAGGAAGACGTACATGGGTCCCCAAGAAGACATACATGGGTCCCCAGGAAGAAATACATGGGTCCCCAGGAAGACGTACATGGGTCCCCAGGAAGACGTACATGGGTCCCCAGGAAGACGTACATGGGTCCCCAGGAAGACGTACATGGGTCCCCAGGAAGACGTACATGGGTCCCCAGGAAGACATACATTGGTCCCCAGGAAGACGTACATGGGTCCCCAGGAAGACGTACATGGGTCCCCAGGAAGACATACATGGGTCCCCAGGAAGACCTACATGGGTCCCCAGAAAGACGTACATGGGTCCCCAGGAAGACGTACATGGGTCCCCAGGAAGACGTACATGGGTCCCCAGGAAGACACATGGGTCCCCAGGAAGACGTACATGGGTCCCCAGGAAGACGTACATGGGTCCCCAGGAAGATGTACATGGGTCCCCAGGAAGACATACATGGGTCCCCAGGAAGACGTACATGGGTCCCCAGGAAGACACTTTTGAAATTTAGCAACACTGAGTTTAAAGAACAAAATTCAGAAAAAAAGGTTCACCCATAGATGTTTATTAAATTGCCCTCCTGGATTACAGGGTATGATTTAAAGTGATAGCTCTTTCTGATGTTGACAGATTTTGTGAAGCCTATTCGATATGGTCTACGCTTTATTTGTTACTGAAATGTGTTCTATACAGGTTAAACTGTAATTTTCGATAAATGATACAATAAAGTCAGTATTTTTACTTATAAGGTCATATTGCAACGAGGGATAAAACATTCAACCCCTGGTTGACTAATACAATGCATTAACCACTGGACCTAGTTAAGCAAGATTATTTTTTTTAATGTCAGCTCCCCAGTTTTAAAACAGATTGATTTTCTTATAGTCAGTATTATTCCATGTATCTCACCTCCCCCGTAGCGAGATCCACCAACACGTTATCCAGATGTCTGTCCCCCAGACCAATGATGTAGCCTATCATTGACATGACGGCTGTAGACCGAGCGTACGTCTGGGTGACGTACCACCACTCGTTGGGTCCTGTACTGGCGCACCAGAGCTCCTTGGACAGTAGGTCACGGGGTGTGTCCGACATCAATTCCTCTAGAACCTTCCGCTGAACGCTCAATGGCCAGTCCTTGCGATTGTCCAGGTCCTTTATACTCTGAAAACAATATATCACAATATTAAACATCACAATATTAAACAGGTATATGCATACATGTATCATCATGGTTTAAAAAATAACCATAGTACTCCTTCACCTAGTCTATCTGTATTGAATTGAATTCGGGTTTTACGGTACACCAACATAAAAAGGTTTCATGGCACCAACAAAAAGAAACATTCCAGACCCACTCTCCATTTACATGAAGAATGTGTATAGAACTTCTTCACTTGCAGAACCGCAGATTTGCTCCAAATTCTATTGTAAACGCTCCATTTTTCGCTAGAGCCTCGATAAAAAAAATTCTGCCACCACTCACGTAGCATCTGAAACAATACAGGGATGATGATGAAGATCTTTAATGAATATAGCAAAAATGACACAACGAACATGAATTGGGGGATTTTACCCCTCTGTCTGGATAAGCAGTGGCCCTTTTCTTGCCTGGGAATCACACAGGGCCTAGTTTATCTGGATTTAACCTTTACTGAACAATGATCAAGGCTCTGCTTTGATTTGTCATTAACTAAAATGGAACTCTGTACCATTCTATAACTTTTACACTGTTGAATATCTTACCAAAATACAATGATTTAAAGACTGGGAGAACTAGACAATATTCATAAGCAACAAACCTTCTCTCTAAGAGCTGGTGTAAGTTTGTTGTAGTAGATTTCACTGGGGCGCGGAATGTTGGGCTGTGCCACAGCGCTGGACCCAGACGTCGCTTGTTGTTTCAACATCTGTATCTGTACTTCCCTCTGTTGCCAGCGCTTGTACAGTGCAAACAGGGGGGTCACCCCGTCCACCCATTGGATCAAACCCGAACGGGGTCCCAAGGGTGTCACAGAGTAATGACGGGCTCGGTACAGCTCGTGGCTCCCTCTGGTGTTATAGATGACAACAGCAGTTAGTTTTTGATGATTAAACATGTTATTTAGCAAATAATTCAAGGATACATATTTAACATTTATGGTAAATTTATTTAAACAACAAAGGTAGGTTATTAAAGTGTACAAATATTTTCGTAGCATTTAAAATTGATAAATTAATAAGAACTAACTTGTTGGCACAAGCAAACATGTTGTTGATGATATTGAGAAACTGCATGATACGTTCATCTAGATGCAGATCCTCCAATCCCTTGAACAGGTACGGATATCTGCAAATATAAGTAATTAACATATAATTATGAACAGGTATGTGATTATGTCTGCAAACAAAGATGATTTTTTACTTGATATTTGTTTGTTTTGTGTCCACATCATTTTTTCAGCACATTCTAGGCTATGTATGACGGTCAATTTCTTAGTGGTGGTCCACCCACTAATTTTTGGGTAGAACCAATACCCTTATACCTCATGCCATCCATAAGAATCAACACTTTCTCATTTACAAAGCAAGCTCCAAGTGGGATTCAAACTTGATAAACTAGGTTCTTCCAAATTGAATATTAATGTATAAGTTCAAACCAACCTAGCTTGATTCAAATTATCAATTTATACTTCGAGTAATGACCGTTTATACTTCAATTGAGTCGAGTCTAGTCCATTTTTATAGATGGCAATGGCAGTCCATTATGCTTTAAAACAACACTTGATCCAAGAGAAGCTTTTCCAAAACAAGACAATATTATCTATTGTAAAATATTCACTTACCTCTTCCCATCTGAGCCCTTGAAGACGAGTTTCTTTGGTTTGGTCTTGGTGGGCAGTATCTGCACGGTTTTGGACACAGATTCTATGGTGACCAGTTGTCCCACCGTGCCCAACCCGGGCATGGCAATAACGGTGTTACGCAGGGAGTGCAACTTTGGACTGAGCTCATCCATAGACAATATGAGGCTGTTACGCTTTTGGGCCTTGGCCTGTAGGCTCACATGGATCTGGGGAATATAATACACAATACAGCTAAACCAGAAATAAAAGGTCACTCAAGCAAACAAAGATGAACAAAGATGGGTGACATCTTACATGTGTTTATCCGGAGGAGAAACAAGAATTTGTTTTATAGACTGGTGACCTCATAAAATGGGTCCAACAGAAGGTAAAAACAATGGTCTTTTTATAGATGGGTGACCTCTTATATGGATTCAACGATGGATGACCTCTTCTAGGGGTTCAGCTGTTCTGAAAATACATTAAGGAATTTGTGGCCTCAACATACATAAGACAAATATCAATACTTTAATGCAAAGGAAGTTATTACTATTGAGCTCAACTCCAGTAATGGAGCGAGCTGCTTGCAAACATGTGGGCCATTATTTAATCCACAAGAGTGAATATTTAAAGACTGTACATGTTGTTCCTGCAGAAAAAACACCTCTTACTTGTTTGAATGGGTGCCAGCTAGCCCGCGGGTGGTTAGGGTTGGGTGGATTTTTCAGTTTCTCGAGGGCGTTGGAGATCAGCAGACCGTACGTGTCCTGGAACCACTTCTCGTGTGGCGTCTCAGTCAGCTGACTCGTAATCTCGTGTAGACGCTCCATCGTGTATACAGTCTAGAGAAAGATATAAATAGAGAACATGTATATATGAAATTTACGCCAACAAAAATATTTATTTTTTTTCCAAACAAGCTGAAGAGCTCATTAAAATTCCCTCAAAGATAGCCAAGCCAAATGCTTTTACTGGTCGTGTGCTCCTTGGCATCCCCTTAATCCCTACCCACACCTCTGATTTTATCAGAAAGACCCTCTTTTATTTATCACAAACTGCTCTATTCATTACTCCGAGATAACCATATATGATTAAGAAAACACATATACCTAACAATACAAATAATAATCAAACTTTTAAAATCCTCTTTATCGAAGATCATCAATAAATCGTGTACGTACAGGTTTAAGGACAGTCTTGTGTTTCTCCCTGATGATGGCCGCCTTTTCCTCCTTACTGAGGGAAGAGTTATTGTTGACCTTCTTGATCTCGTTCTCTAGCTGCGAGATACGTCGCTCCACGTCCTGGTGTTGCTGGTTCAGTGTGCCCAGCCAGAGCTCGTCCCACAGCAGCGTGATGCGACGTAACTCCTCAATCAGTTGTTTCACGTCAGATATCATCCTGCAGACACACATAGTTTAAACAGTTTTAATCATTTACATGCACTGACAGTAGAATTCGACATATTGTACAAATGCTAAATGTCAGCGCCACTGCTGTGTCGATTTTCCTTGATCAATATCTGTGACCTAGATCTTTGCCTCCAAATCAAAATGCTTTTGTCTATACACAAAGTGGACACCCAAATGAAATATCATAAAGATCTGAACTTGAGAAATTAGGTAGGAACCAACAGCTTTCTGTTGTCTCCAGAATGCATGAGTAGCATCTAGCTCTTACCATATCCCTAACGACAATATGTATAAGAAACGAGGATATTGCATCTGCCACTTACTGTGGAAAGTTGGCTGCAAGTGTGTTGAGCATGGACATGATACAGTTGTGTAGCATGGATTCAGCCTCGAGGGTGGAGGGCATGTCCTCGTCGTCCTGTGACGTGACATCCTCCGTGTTCTCTATACAAACGGCCTCACTGTCCACAATCTCCTCAGTCAGGTAGTTGTTTAGTACCCCTGGAATAAATGTGAATTTAAGACTTTTTCTTAACAGTTTTGTCAGTTCCTGAATCGCTTGTTAACCTTGAGATTACACACAGTCACTCATTACATGTCTTGTTTAATGGAGACAGGTGGATCGATTGGTGTATGGCATTGACATTGGGATAAAATAGGTACATGAACCGGCATGTCGATGATACTGGTTCATGGAACTGACATTGGAATGAATGAATGAATGGTATTTTACGGCACGTCGACACATAAATAGGTCATATTGCGTGCAAAAACATGAAGGAATGAAGTAGTAATTAAAAATAATGTAAACATATAAAGATAAAACTATCTACAAATAAGGGATGCTATGGTAGCAATATAAACTTTGTATATATTTAAATCAACAAATGCCCGCCAACGAGCTTGTAACAAGATAATGGAATGAAGTCCATGCAGCTTAAAGCCCGTACTTATACATACCAGTCTCAGTTTTGGTGTCCAGTTTGGTTGTAGAACTGCCCACCACAGCTGGATACACAATCAGATGTGGTGCATCTTCTGCCACCCGACACAGCAGGTCAGATATGCTCTGCCTCACGTACGCCTCGGGATGACTGAGGCGGGAGAACAGCTGGGGGATTATGCCCTTCCATGGGGTGGTGGGCGTGGCAGCCAGCCCATCCTCCAGGACATTGCGCAACTCCCAGGCATGCTTCACTAGTAGTCGGAGGAGTCGCAGCGTGCTGATCACATTACAATCCTCGTTGTTCTTCTCTTTCAGCGGGTCAGACTAAGGAAGGGATAGAAATATGTCACATATCAGCGGGTCAGACTAGGGAAGGGATAGAAATATGTCACATATCAGCGGGTCAGACTAGGAAAGGGATAAAAATATGTCACATAGCAGCTCAGATTGGGGAAGGGATAGAAATATGTCTTAAATCAGCAGGTTTGATTTGGAAGAGAGAGAAATATGTCATATATCAGCGGGTCAGACTGGGGAAGGGATAGAAATATGTCACATATCAGCGGTCAGACCAGGGAAGGGATAAAAATATGTCGCATAGCAGCTCAGATTGGGGAAGGGATAGAAATATGTCTTAAATCAGCAGGTTAGAACTGGAATGGGAGAGAAATATGTCGCATATCAGTGGGTCAGACTCGGGAAGGGATAAAAATATGTCACATATCAGCAGCTCGAATTCGGGAAGGGGTCTTAAATCAGCAGGCTAAAATGAGAACGGGAGAGACATATGTCACATATCAGCGGGTCAGACTGTGGAAGGGATAAAAATATATCACAAATCAGCAGGTCACAAATCAGCAGGTCACAAGGAATAAAAAGATTTCTTAGATCAGCGTGTCACACTTGAAATGGCAGAGCAATATGTCACAATAGCACAATGTATTTTCCTGTGAAGTTTTAATTTAGGTAGTTTCAGGACGGACGTTAATTTTAACTAGGTGTTGCACAGGCTTAAATTCAGTAAACAAAACCTTTTTCCTTTCAACAAAGTCATAATGAAAAAGGACTTTTTTTTTAACATAATATAAGGCTTACTTTACTAAAACTGCTTCCTTGATTAATTAAGGATTTTAGACAAGTTTATTAAATTTTTTACCCCTCCATTTAATTTAAGAAACTTGAAGTAGGCCATGGCTGATAGCTGATAGTAGTGGTAGATCCTGTACACAACGCCCCGCCACACGTCTAGTAGACTATCCAGCCCGTCGTCAGTGGATGTCAACAGTGATGGACAGCTGGAGAGGAGCTGACGTCGTGTTGTCTCTGTGCCATCATCGTACTGACTCTGTGAGGAAGAAAAGCTCAAAATTAAACCTATTCCATTCCCATCATCATACTAACCTTGTGAAGGAGATAGGCTCACAAATTATACCTTCTCCATTCCCATCATCATACTGACTCTGTGAGGGAGATAGGCTCACAAATAACACCTTCTCCATTCCCATCATCATACTGACTCTGTGAGGGAGATAGGCTCATTAATTACACCTTCTCCATTCCCATCATCTTACGGACTCTGTGAGGGAGATAGGCTCACAAATTATACCTACTCCATTCCCATCACCATACGGACTCTGTGAGGGAGATAGGCTCATTAATTACACCTTCTCCATTCCAATCATCTTACGGACTCTGTGAGGGAGATAGGCTCACAAAATATACTTACTCCATTCCCATTATCATACTAACCTTTTTTTAGGGAGATAGGCTCACAAAATATACTTACTCCATTCCCATCATCATACTAACCTTGTGAGGGAGATAGGCTCATTAATTACACCTTCTCCATTCCCATCATCTTACGGACTCTGTGAGGGAGATAGGCTCACAAATTATACTTACTTCATTCCCATCATCATACTGACTCTGTGAGGGAGATAGGCTCACAAATTATACCTACTCTATTCCCAACATCATACTGACTCTGTGAGGGAGACAGGCTCATTAATTACACCTTCTCCATTCCCATCATCATACTGACTCTGTGAGGGAGACAGGCTCATTAATTACACCTTCTCCATTCCCATCATCATACTGACTCTGTGAGGGAGACAGGCTCATTAATTACACCTTCTCCATTCCCATCATCATACTGACTCTGTGAGGGAGACAGGCTCATTAATTACACCTTCTCCATTCCCATCATCATACTGACTCTGTGAGGGAGATAGGCTCACAAATTATACCTACTCTATTCCCAACATCATACTGACTCTGTGAGGGAGACAGGCTCATTAATTACACCTTCTCCATTCCCATCATCATACTGACTCTGTGAGGGAGACAGGCTCATTAATTACACCTTCTCCATTCCCATCATCATACTGACTCTGTGAGGGAGACAGGCTCATTAATTACACCTTCTCCATTCCCATCATCATACTGACTCTGTGAGGGAGACAGGCTCATTAATTACACCTTCTCCATTCCCATCATCATACTGACTCTGTGAGGGAGACAGGCTCATTAATTACACCTTCTCCATTCCCATCATCATACTGACTCTGTGAGGGAGACAGGCTCATTAATTACACCTTCTACATTCCCATCATCTTACGGACTCTGTGAGGGAGATAGGCTCACAAATTATACCTACTCCATTCCCATCATCTTACGGACTCTGCGAGGGAGGCTCACAAATTATACCTACTCCATTCCCATTATCATACGGCTCACAAATGATACCCTACCGACTCTGTGAGGGATGCTCACAAATTATACCTACTATTCCATTCCCATCATCATACTGACTGTGAGGGAGATAGGCTCACAAATTACATCTACTCCACCTAATATCTGCCATGCCAACCATTCAAATATTTGAAACTTTTGACCTATTTGAACATATTATTGTAAAATTAGAAAAAAAATGTTATTTAGCTGATTTTCTTCTTCAATTTATCTGTCTGCAAAGTCATCAAATCACACAAATTTAACTGACAAGTATATGGACAACTACACCATTTATGACCTTTATGTAGCTCTGAGAAGATGACAAACCTGGTCCTGGTCACTGATATCTTCCTCGCTGGTCATCACCGAGTGAATCTGACTGAGAATGGTCAACACACTCTCCCTGTCTTCATGGCTTGTACCCTAAACAATAAATGTAACACTTCAATGCACTGCTGATCCAAAATACGATAACTGATTTGACGCTTTATGCTGTCAAATGAATATCATCATAGATTTCCAGAAAAGTTTGTCCATGAAAAGTTTATGCAAAAGTTCCATTAACAATTTGTAATTAAATCCTAATTTGTTGATAGTTTTATGCCATTGAAATTGAGTGTTGTTTTAACATTCAAATTTGAGATGCCTTTTTGCAATATTCTATATCGTGCCACGACACAGATTCAAGATTTATCAATTCAAAATATCAAACACAAATGATTATTTCCGAATGAAACATTTCAACAGCTAAAAAAAAAATTGAAATACAAATTTAAAGTTGGACCTCTCCTGGAAAATGTCGATCCATAAAAGTAGAAAGATATAATAAGAAGAGTTA
The DNA here is from genome assembly GCA_037043455.1 of Cyrtodaria siliqua. NCBI lineage: Eukaryota > Metazoa > Mollusca > Bivalvia > Adapedonta > Hiatellidae > Cyrtodaria > Cyrtodaria siliqua. Next base: position 152,236 of record JAWPHD010000152.1, read on the forward strand.
ACAACAATAATGAACACAAATATATTCAATACTGTATACAGATATATAAGTGCATGTATTTAAAGCCATTTGACTCCGAAGGACAACAGTATTAAGCTCAGTATCAGATTTTTTGCAAATACAATTATATCTCCCAGTGAAACCTATGTGCACATTTCTTCACACACTCACCTGTGGCAGTATAGAGAGAATCTGTGCCTTCTCGTCCGTAAACAGTTGCACGCTGCCATGGCTGAATAAAGGAAATTTGCATCCATTTATTTGTGATGCAAAATATGGATCAAAACATATCAATATGAACAGTGATAGGAACTGAATTATTTTATGTTCTCTAGTCGAGATATTTCAGCTCTTCCATCGTACAAACCTTTTAGAATTCATATGTCAAGAGTTAGTGCAATAAGGTCATGAAAATTAATTTCACTTCATTTGGAATTGAATTGAATGTTGATTAACGGCTCATCAACACAGTACAGGTTATTTAGAGCCGCCCCAGAGAGAGGGGAAGGATACATAGGAATCCGGGAACCTGCCCTACTCTTATTATCGAATAGATTCCTATGGTTCTTTAACGTGCTCGGTTGATAGACCGATACACGGGACCGCCCGGTTTACGTCCCCATCCGACGGACGAGGCTAAGGAAAAGTGTCTTGCCCAAGAACACACCGACGGAACTCAGTGGCACCACGGAGGATTGAACCCGGGGCCTCCGGTTACAAATCCGCCGCGCTACCGACTGCGCCACGCCAGCCCTCTACTTCATTTGGAACATTTATCGTAATTTTTGATTAGAGAAAATCCTGGCTGTTTCTTCAGTTTAAAATCTACTGCTACTGTTGAAAATGATCTTAGACATAGCTTGTTCATAGTTTGTTCCACAGTATATATATAGATTATTTAACTGCTGTGATCGATTATAGGAAAATCTTTCACGAGATGGTAGAGGTTTCATGAACGAGCAGATGCCATCTATTTATTACATTTTAAATATGATTTTAACTAAAATGTTTCACTTTGTCGAACATTCATAGCCAAATGACGTCGACAACAACACTTTATTGACGTCATGACTCAACGTCAAAGTTAGTTTTGTATTCAGAATTAGTAATTCATATTCAGCAATTATGAATTATCTTTCACTGAGAAATCCTAAACTTTTACCCATAGAAATGTAATAAATACAGTACACTGTTTACATGGAGGTAGTATAAGAACTGTAAGAGAACTGGAAACAAAGGTTGATGAAATATGAAGTTCTGGCATACTAAGGATAACAAGAAATGACACGAATGCCCCCACTGCAAACCACCTGCCTAACTGTGACCTTGACCTTTGAGGCACTGACATGATTCTTGCACACGACACACCTTCTCACTGTGATTTGTGTGAAGTCTGATGCATTAATTCCCTTCAGTAGTTTTGGAATAATGGCCAACATGAAAAAAAATACCTTTGACCTCCAACTGTCACCTTGACCTTTAAGGCAACAATGACATGATTCTTGTAGGCGACACACCTTCTGAATTTGATAACGCAACTGACTTTAGTAGTTTCCAAGTAATGGCTGACACATTATTTTTTTTACAATTTTTTGACCTTTGACCTCCAACTGTGATCTTTACCTTTGAGGCACTGACATGAATCTTGCACGCGACACACCTTCTCAATGTAATGAACATTTGTGTGAATTTGACGCAACTCACTTCAGTTGTTTCTTAGGAATGGCAGAGACATTTTTTTAAGTCTTTTTTTATTTTTGACCTCCAACTGTGACCTTGACCTTTGAGGCACTGACATGATGCTTGCACGCGACACCTTCTCATTGTAATGAACATTTGCATGAAGTTTGACGCAACGCACTTCAGTAGTTTCCAAGTAATGGCGGAGACATGAATTTTTCACGATTTTTTGAACTTTCACCTCCAAATGTGACCTTGACCTTTGAGACATGGACACGATTCTTGCGCGCGACATACCTTCTCAATGTGATGAACATTTGTGTGAAGTTTGACGCAACTCCCTTCAGTACTTTTCAAGAAATGCCTGTGACACTAATTTTTTGACAATTATTTTACCTTTGACCTCCAACTGTGACCTTGACCTTTCAGGCACTGACATAATTCTTGCACGCGACACACCTTCTCAATGTGATGAACATTTGTGTGAAGTTTGACGCGTTCAGTAGTTTCCAAGTATTGGCTGAGACATGATTTTTTTCATGATTTTTTCAAGTGTGACCTTGACCTTTGAGATATGGTCATGATTCTTGCGCGCAAAACATCTTTTCATTGTGATAAACATTTGTGTGCAGTTTGACAAAATTGACGAGACACAATTTCGGATGCATGGACAATGCGATTACTATATGCCTCCCTGTGGGGGCATAAAAATCAAATGGGTACTGTCAACGTCTTGGATTCATTGCATGACTTTATGTTAACCATTCGGTTTCATGCAGCACAAAATAAGGTCACACTTACCTAGCATTGTCCACAGCCTTGCGTCCCCATTTATAGCACCATCCTGCGAGGGCATACCAGGCCTTGGGCAGAGTCTCACACTGTATGGTACTGAGGTGTAGGAGTCGGCCCACTATACGATCTGTGTCCGTCAGGATTGGATTGTCACCAATCTTTAGATCTGAAACAAAAGCAAGTTTTTGTAAGATAGTTCTCTACAACCTACTGCAGACCAGCCAGTGTGACACAGAGTAAGGTATTATTTGAATGGTGTTTTACATCATTGTTAGCACTTTTTATGTCATATATGACGGTCAATTTTTTTGTGGCAGATGCAGACCACCCCATTTTTCCTGGGTAGAACCAGTACTGTATACCTCCCGCCATCCATAAGAATCGACACTTTCTCACAAGCTGAGCTCCCTGTGGGATTCGAACCCACAGCAGTGAGAGGCGAGAAGGTTTACAATGCAACGTCATTAACCCCTCAACCAAGGTAGTAGTCATACGAGGCGCGTTCATTATATAATGCAACTAGCCGTTGTATTCACGTTGTGTGAGGTTTACACACGAAATTTGAAAATGATCTTATAAAATGAACCTTTAGTGACACTTTCTGAAAGTTTTATTAAAATCAGTGAAGATATAAGTCTATGACGACTGTTTGTTTGGGACATATTCATATACACTGCCTTTAAAAGAAAGTTTAATGAATTTGCATAGGTCGTAATGTTGGATTCATAAAAAAATGCATTTTGCAGCAAAGTGACTTATTCAAACTTTTGTTGTAACAAGAAGTATGTGTAAATATTACGTAAATGATGTTTTCAATACAAAACATCGATATAGTCCAAGTCAAGAAATGTCGTTTTCTTGGATATATAAAAGTCCTGAAAATATCAAATTCCAATAAAAACAAGAGGTCAATGACCTTGAAGCTCTACTGATAGATTTTGATAGCTAGGTGAAGTGAAGTTTCATAAAAACTTTCAAGTAGTTTCAGAGGAGTAGTCGCTACAAGTTGAAGTTTTTACTATATAACTCTAGGTAAACAAAGATGGCCACTGGCAGCCATGTTTAATGTCGAATCAAAATAATTTTTGACAAGGATCAACATCTTGTCATGCTGATCATTTCAGAAAAAGTCCCATATCAATATCACTTACAGTTTTCAAGAAGTAGTCGCTACAAACTGGTTTTTAAAAATCTATGTTTAGCTGTGGTGGCCATCTTGAATTTCCAGCCGACCTGAAATTGTGCTAGGATCAACTAGACATCAAGAGCAACATTCCTGTGAAGTTTCATGAAAATCCGTCTAGTAGTTTCAGAGGAGTAGTCACTACACATTTTTACTATACAAACCTTATGTAAACAAAGATGGCCACTGGCAGCCATGTTTAACGTCGAATCAAAATAATGTTTGACTAGGATCAACATAATGTCATGCTGATCATTTTAGAAAAAGTCCCATATCAATATCACTTATAGTTTTCAAGAAGAAGTCGCTACAAACTTATTTTTTAAAAATCTATTTTTAGCTGTGGCGGCCATCTTGAATTTCTGGCCGACCTGAAATTTTGCTACGATCAATTGGACATCAAGAGCAACATTCCAGTAAAGTTTCATGAAAATCCGCCAAGTAGTTTCATAGGAGTAGTCGCTACAAGTTTTTACTATGTAAACAAAGATGGCCACTGGCAGCCATGTTTAACGTCGAATCAAAACGATTTTTGACAAGGACCAACATCATGTCATGCTGATCATTTTAGAAAAAGTCCCATATGAATATCACTTATAGTTTTCAAGGAGTAGTCGCTACAAACTTGTATTTTAAAAATCTATTTTTAGCTTTGGCGGCCATTTTGGATTTTGCATCAACATGAATTTTTGCTAGGATCAACTAGACTTCATGGGCAACATTTCTGTAAAGTTTCATGAATATCCATCCAGTAGTTTCAGAGGAGTAGTCGCTACAAGTTTTTACTATATAAATCTATGTAAACAAAGATGGCCGCTAGCGGCCATGTTTAAAGTCGCATCGAAATAAATTTCGACAAGGATCAACATCATGTCATGCTGATCATTTTAGAAAACGTCCCATATCAATATCATTTACAGTTTTCAAGAAGTAGTCGCTACAAATTTATTTATTTTAAATCTATTTTTAGCCGTGGCGGCCATCTTGAATTTCCGGCCAGCCTGAAATTTTTCTAGGATCAACTAGACATCAAGAGCAACATTCCTGTGAAGTTTCATGGACATCCGTCAAGTAGTTTCAGAGGAGTAGTCGCTACAAGTTTTTACTATATAACTCTATGTAAACAAAGATGGCCACTGGCAGCCATGTTTAACGTCAAATCAAAACGATTTTTGACAAGGACCAACATCATGTCATGCTGATCATTTTAGAAAAAGTCCCATATCAATATCACTTATAGTTTTCAAGGAGTAGTCGCTACAAACTTGTATTTTAAAAATCTATTTTTAGCTTTGGCGGCCATCTTGGATTTTGCATCAACATGAATTTTTGCTAGGATCAACTAGACTTCATGGGCAACATTTCTGTAAAGTTTCATGAATATCCATCCAGTAGTTTCAGAGGAGTAGTCGCTACAAGTTTTTACTATATAAATCTATGTAAACAAAGATGGCCGCTAGCGGCCATGTTTAAAGTCGCATCGAAATAAATTTCGACAAGGATCAACATCATGTCATGCTGATCATTTTAGAAAAAGTCCCATATCAATATCACTTATAGTTTTCAAGAAGTAGTCGCTACAAAATTGTATTTTAAAAATCTATTTTTAGCTTTGGTGGCCATCTTGGATCTCGCATCAACATGAATTTTTGCTAGGATCAACTAGACTTCATGGGCAACATTTCTGTAAAGTTTCATGAATATCCATCCAGTAGTTTTTAGAGGAGTAGTCGCTACAAATAAAAGTTTACGGACAGACAGACGGACGGACAGACGGACGAGGGACAACGGACGCCGCACCACGGCATAAGCTCTGCTGATCTCTGATCAGTCGAGCTAATAAGAGTCAAAATCAGTTTGAAGTTATGACGGAAAATGGTTTTAAATATATGGTAACGAAGGGATACTCTAAAGATTTAATATAAAATCAATAATTTTAGTTACACCGCTCCAAAGATATTAAAGCCGGAAGTTGCTTGCTTTTTTAGCATATGCCAGAGTTATTGACCGGACACGATTTGACCTTTGACCTCTAAGTGTGACCTTGACCTTAGAACCACAGACCTGGATTTTGTGCGCGACACGTTGTGTTATTGTGGTGAGCACTTTTGCAAAGTTATTTGAAAATCCGTCCAGAAATGCCGGAGTTATTGACCGAACACAATTTGACCTTTGACCTCTAAGTGTGACCTTGACCTTGGAGCCATGGACCTGGGTTTTGTGCGCGACATGTCGGCTTGTTGTGGTAAGCATTGTGCCAAGTTATTTAAAAAATTGTCCATGAATGTCAGAGTTATTAACCGGACACGAAAGCAGTTTATTTTGACCTTTGACCTCTAAGTGTGACCTTGACCTTGGTGCCATTGACCTGGATTTTGTGCGCGACACGTCGTCTTGTTGTGGTGAGCAATTGTGCCAAGTAATTTGAAAATCTGTCCATTATTGTCAGAGTTATTAACCGGACACGATTGTACAGACGAACGAAGATCCTGACGGACTGACGGACTGACAGTGCGACTACTATATGCACCCCTTCGGGGGCATTATAAAAACTACTAACATTTTCATATGGAAAATATAAAAGTTTGTGGTTTAGGCAAAAATATTGGCCTTCGAAATCAGATTTTTAGTCAAAATAGTTTTTTCCGTTTTTGGCGTGTTCAGTATCATTTACATGTCTTAAAAAAATGCCCTCAAAACACATTTTTTATTGGATGGGAGTATCCGAAACTTGATAAATTAATGGGGGAAAGTTCATTTTAACATAATCCGTATCAATAACTACAACAATGGACCATAATTAAATTTTAGGACCATAGTCGCATTATATAATGAACGCCCCTCATACTATGTCTGCCAATACGGGATTGTTCCCAAACTTCAGATCTGAAACACCAGCAAGATTCTGTCAGATAGTTGTCTACAAGCTACTGTGGACCAGTTCTGTCAGATAGTTGTCTACAAGCTACTGTGGACCAGTTCAGTCAGATAGTTGTCTACAACCTACTGTGGACCAGTTCTGTCAGATAGTTGTCTACAAGCTACTGTGGACCAGTTCTTGGAATGTATTAATCATTTGCATCTTATACCACACACCTCTGATGCATTCAGGGATTTACAAGGCAGCTGTAGGGATAAAACAATACATGCAATAAAAGGATCATTTAAATCAAATATAATTGGCTGGTGGGAGATTTTAGACTCAAGTCTGTACCAAAGGCAAGAAGACCACTGATTCAGACTTGACCAAGAAGGTGGTATGTTTGCAGAGCTACGCTCCCACACCTCCTGCAATATAGGAGAGTGCATGTGGTAGGGGACAAACAAATGACTAACGCATAATTACCGGACATTGCATCCACAAGTACGAGCCCCTTGTAATATAGGGGAGAGCATGTGGTAGGGGACACACAAATGACTAAGGCATAATTACCGGACATTGCATCCACAAGTACGAGTCCCCTGTAATATAAGGGAGATCACTGGGTAGGGGACACACAAATGACTAAGGCATAAATACCGGACGTTGCATCCACAAGAACGAGCCCCCTGTATTATAGGGGAGAGCACTGGGTAGGGGACACACAAATGACTGAGGCATAATTACCGGACGTTGCATCCACAAGAACGAGCCCCCTGTAATATAGGTGAGAGCACTGGGTAGGGGAAACACAAATGACTGGGGCATAATTACCGGACATTGCATCTACAAGTACGAGCCCCCTGTAATATAGGTGAGATCACTGGGTAGGGGACACACAAATGACTGAGGCATAATTACCGGACATTGCATCCACAAGTACGAGTCCCTTGTAATATAGGGGAGAGCATGTGGTAGGGGACACACAAATGACTGAGGCATAATTACTGGAAATTGCATCTACAAGTACGAGCCCCCTGTAATATAGGGGAGAGCACTGGGTAGGGGACACACAAATGACTAAGGCATAATTACCGGACATTGCATCCACAAGTACGAGCCCCTTGTAATATAGGGGAGAGCATGTGGTAGGGGACACACAAATGACTAAGGCATAATTACCGGACATTGCATCCACAAGTACGAGTCCCCTGTAATATAAGGGAGATCACTGGGTAGGGGACACACAAATGACTAAGGCATAAATACCGGACGTTGCATCCACAAGAACGAGCCCCCTGTATTATAGGGGAGAGCACTGGGTAGGGGACACACAAATGACTGAGGCATAATTACCGGACGTTGCATCCACAAGAACGAGCCCCCTGTAATATAGGTGAGAGCACTGGGTAGGGGAAACACAAATGACTGGGGCATAATTACCGGACATTGCATCTACAAGTACGAGCCCCCTGTAATATAGGTGAGATCACTGGGTAGGTGAAACACAAATGACTGAGGCATAATTACCGGACATTGCATCTACAAGTACGAGCCCCCTGTAATATAGGTGAGATCACTGGGTAGGGGACACACAAATGACTGAGGCATAATTACCGGACATTGCATCTACAAGTACGAGCCCCCTGTAATATAGGTGAGATCACTGGGTAGGGGACACACAAATGACTGAGGCATAATTACCGGACATTGCATCTACAAGTACGAGCCCCCTGTAATATAGGGGAGATCACTGGGTAGGGGACACACAAATGACTGAGGCATAATTACCGGACATTGCATCTACAAGTACGAGCCCCCTGTAATATAGGGGAGAGCACTGGGTAGGGGACACACAAATGACTAAGGCATAATTACCGGACATTGCATCCACAAGTACGAGTCCCTTGTAATATAGGGGAGAGCATGTGGTAGGGGACACACAAATGACTGAGGCATAATTACTGGAAATTGCATCTACAAGTACGAGCCCCCTGTAATATAGGGGAGAGCACTGGGTAGGGGACACACAAATGACTAAGGCATAATTACCGGACATTGCATCCACAAGTACGAGTCCCTTGTAATATAGGGGAGAGCATGTGGTAGGGGACACACAAATGACTGAGGCATAATTACTGGAAATTGCATCTACAAGTACGAGCCCCCTGTAATATAGGTGAGATCACTGGGTAGGGGACACACAAATGACTAAGGCATAAATACCGGACGTTGCATCCACAAGAACGAGCCCCCTGTATTATAGGGGAGAGCACTGGGTAGGGGACACACAAATGACTGAGGCATAATTACCGGACATTGCATCCACATGTACGAGCCCCCTGTAATATAGGTGAGAGCACTGGGTAGGGGAAACACAAATGACTGGGGCATAATTACCGGACATTGCATCTACAAGTACGAGCCCCCTGTAATATAGGTGAGATCACTGGGTAGGGGACACACAAATGACTGAGGCATAATTACCGGACATTGCATCCACAAGTACGAGCCCCCTGTAATATAGGGGAGAGCACTGGGTAGGGGACACACAAATGACTAAGGCATAATTACCGGACATTGCATCCACAAGTACGAGTCCCTTGTAATATAGGGGAGAGCATGTGGTAGGGGACACACAAATGACTGAGGCATAATTACTGGAAATTGCACCCACAAGTACGAGCCCCCTGTAATATAGGGGAGTGCATGTGGTAGGGGACACACAAATGACTGAGGCATAATTACTGGACATTGCATCCACAAGTACGAGCCCCCTGTAATATAAGGGAGATCACTGGGTAGGGGATACATAAATGACTGAGGCATAATTAACGGACATGGCATCCACAAGTACGAGCCCCCTGTATTATAGGGGAGAGCACTGGGTAGGGGACACACAAATGACTGAGGCATAATTACCGGACATTGCATCCACATGTACGAGCCCCCTGTAATATAAGGGAGATCACTGGGTAGGGGAAACACAAATGACTGGGGCATAATTACCCGACATTGCATCCACAAGTACGAGCCCCCTGTAATATAAGGGAGATCACTGGGTAGGGGAAACACAAATGACTGAGGCATAATTACCGGACATTGCATCCACAAGTACGAGCCCCAGTTTCTGGTCAACAGCCTTGCCCTCCACCTCTAGTAACAGCTGTATATTCTGTGTTACTGTAGACTGGCCATCACCCTGACCCGCTTTATTGGCCAGACTGGACAGTATCTTGTGATCCACCTGCAATATATGTCATACATATGCATATACATGTATACTTAGAGACACCCCATATGTTTTAACTTCAAGATATAGTTTTACATCATTTTGTGATAGTGTAAGTGAATGAATTTTACTCTAAGAGCTGAATAAAATAAATTGCAGAACTTCCAAAAAAGTAGGTCAAGGTTGGTTATAGTGACCTACTTTTAATAGGAATTACCTGGAGCCATTTCATGAGAGTGAGTAAGGATCTGGAGGAGAGTTCATTACATAAACTGTGTACCTGGAGCCACTTCACGAGAGTGAGTTAGGATCTGCAGGAGAATTCATTACATAAACTGTGTACCTGGAGCCACTTCATGAGAGTGAGTAAGGATCTGGAGGAGAGTTCATTACATAAACTGTGTACCTGGAGCCACTTCACGAGAGTGAGTAAGGATCTGGAGGAGAGTTCATTACATAAACTGTGTACCTGGAGCCACTTCACGAGAGTGAGTAAGGATCTGGAGGAGAGTTCATTACATGAACTGTGTACCTGGAGCCACTTCACGAGAGTGAGTAAGGATCTGGAGGAGAGTTCATTACATAAACTGTGTACCTGGAGCCACTTCACGAGAGTGAGTAAGGATCTGGAGGAGAGTTCATTACATAAACTGTGTACCTGGAGCCACTTCACGAGAGTGAGTAAGGATCTGGAGGAGAGTTCATTACACAAGGCAGACTTGGGCTTGTCTGAACAAACATAGCCAACCACGCTGCCAGTCAGCAGGTCCACAGATTCACGATGCTCGCCTGAAATACAAATACATAACAGATATCAGTCAGTGAAATACAAAGACTAACAGATATCAGTCAGTGAAATACAAATACATTATGGATATCAGTCAGTGAAATACAAATACATAACATATATTAGTCAGAGAAATACAAATTTCAATGGGTTTGGTTTTGCCCGGAACAAGAATTTTCTATTTGACTACCAAGTATGAAATGCATTAAAATACAAAGGGCCATAACTCAGTGGAATATTATTGAACTGGAACATCATGACAGTATGCATATCTCCACTTGATATTGATACTTCCTAGCAAGTTTCAATAAATTCTAACAAGGAGTTTTAGAGAAATAGCATGCACAAGAATTTTCTATTTCACTACCAAGTATGAAATACATTAAAAATACAAAGTTTTAGCAAGTTCCGCTGAATTCTAAGAAGGAGTTATTGAGAAATAGCCCGGACAAGAATTGTGTCTACGGACAGATATTAGAAATGCAAAGGGCCATAACTCAATGGAAAATTATTGAACTGGAATATCAGGACAGTATGCGCATGTCCACTCGATATTGAAACATCCTAGCAAGTTTAGTGAAATTCTAAGGAGTTATTGAGAAATAGCCCAGACAAGAATTGCATCTATGGACAGACGGACAATGTGATTCCAATATACACCCCCACCAACCCACTGACCTTGACAAACTGGCCTGAGTTAAGTTTTCGTATAGAGAACATTGAGTATTTAACCCATATGATGACCTTCAGTGTGACCTTGACCTTTATATTTTAGTATGGCCATGTCAATGTTGTCATGACAAGTATTATGGAAAGTTTGATGAAGAAATATCAAGAAACAAGAACGTTTTAACCAATGTTAAGTTTTCGTGAAGAAAAAAACGAGTATTTAACCCATACAATGACCTTCAGTGTGACCTTGGCCTTCATATTTTAGTATGGTCATGTCAATGTAGTCATGATGAGTATATACTGAAAGTTTGATGAAGAAATATCAATTGAGAAAGTCATAGCCAACGTTGTTTTCGTGACGGACAGATGGACGGACGACAAAGAGATCTGTATGTATCGCATTTTTCTTCAAAACGGCGACACAAAAAGCAATCGGAACTACCTCGTGGATGTTACCGATCAGGAAAATCAGATGATCAGGAATAATCGGAAACTGCAAATTGTCGAAATTCTGCGGTGCAAGTGAGAGCGCTAAATTAAATTAAGTATATGGCCGAGCGCTAATTCATCATTGTGCTAATATGCTCGAAACCACTGAAAATCTTCTACTGCGCAAAATTTTGACTACGCTAAATAACCATTTCTTACAGTATTCACAGAAACTTTTGGACCTGTACATGTATTAACATCAAGCCATACTCACCAAAGCTATGGCAGATGTACAGAGTATAAGAAGAGCACCACCTAGCAGGGCATATACACCCAGCCCCCACCACACCCCAACCACACATCCCTTGTCATATATTGTTTTAAGCTTGACAATTTACAAACACACAGGTCCTACTCACCAACACTATGGGTGAGTTTAGCACACTCCTGCTCTGTCCTGATGATGTACCAACAATATGGGTGAGTTTAGCACATTCCCGCTCTATTCTGATGATGTACAAGTCATACTCACCGACACTATGGGTGAGTTTAGCACACTCCTGCTCTGTCCTGATGATGTACAAGTCATACTCACCGACACTATGGGTGAGTTTAGCACACTCCCGCTCTATTCTGATGATGTACAAGTCATACTCACCAACACTATGGGTGAGTTCAGCACACTCCCGCTCTATTCTGATGATGTACAAGTCATACTCACCAACACTATGGGTGAGCTTAGCACACTCCCAGTCTGTCCTGATGATGTACAAGTCATACTCACCAACACTATGGGTGAGCTTAGCACACTCCCGCTTTATTCTGATGATGTACAAGTCATACTCACCAACACTATGGGTGAGCTTAGCACACTCCCGCTCTATTCTGATGATGTACAAGTCATACTCACTGGCACTATGGGTGAGTTCAGCACACTCCCGCTCTGTCCTGATGATGTACAAGTCATACTCACCAACACTATGGGTGACCTTAGCACACTCCCGCTCTGTCCTATTGATGTACAAGTCATACTCATCAACACTATGGGTGACCTTAGCACACTCCCGCTCTATGTTGATGATGTACAAGTCATGCTCACCAACACTATGGGTGAGTTTAGCACACTCCCGCTCTGTCCTGATGATGTACAAGTCATACTCACCAACACTATGGGTGAGTTTAGCACACTCCCGCTCTATCCTGATGATGTACAAGTCATACTCACCAACACTATGGGTGAGTTTAGCACACTCCCGCTCTATCCTGCTATCCTGATGATGTACAAGTCATATTCACCAACATTATGGGTGAGCTTAGCACAATCCCGCTCTGTCCTGATGATGTACAAGTCATATTCACCAACATTATGGGTGAGCTTAGCACACTCACGCTCTATTCTGATGATGTACAAGTCATACTCACCAACACTATGGGTGAGCTTAGCACACTCCCACTCTATGTTGATGATGTACAAGTCATACTCACCAACACTATGGGTGACCTTAGCACACTCCCGCTCTATCCTGATGATGTACAAGTCATATTCACCAACACTATGGGTGAGTTTAGCACACTCCCACTCTGTCCTGATGATGTACAAGTCATACTCACCAACACTATGAGTGAGTTTAGCACACTCCCACTCTGTCCTGATGATGTACAAGTCATACTCACCGACACTATGGGTGAGTTGAGCACACTCCCGCTCTATCCTGATGATGTACAAGTTATATTCACCAACACTATGGGTGAGTTTAGCACACTCCCACTCTGTCCTGATGATGTACAAGTCATACTCACCAACACTATGAGTGAGTTTAGCACACTCCCACTCTGTCCTGATGATGTACAAGTCATACTCACCAACACTATGGGTGACCTTAGCACACTCTTGCTCTGTCCTATTGATGTACAAGTCATACTCACCAACACTATGGGTGAGTTGAGCACACTCCCGCTCTATCCTGATGATGTACAAGTCATACTCACCGACACTATGGGTGAGTTGAGCACACTCCCGCTCTATCCTGATGATGTACAAGTCATATTCACCAACACTATGGGTGAGTTTAGCACACTCCCACTCTGTCCTGATGATGTACAAGTCATACTCACCAACACTATGAGTGAGTTTAGCACACTCCCACTCTGTCCTGATGATGTACAAGTCATACTCACCAACACTATGGGTGACCTTAGCACACTCTTGCTCTGTCCTATTGATGTACAAGTCATACTCACCGACGCTATGGGTGAGTTGAGCACACTCCCGCTCTATCCTGATGATGTACAAGTCATACTCACCAACACTATGGGTGAGTTGAGCACACTCCCGCTCTATCCTGATGATGTACAAGTCATACTCACCAACACTATGGGTGAGTTTAGCACACTCCCACTCTGTCCTGATGATGTACAAGTCATACTCACCGACACTATGGGTGAGTTGAGCACACTCCCGCTCTATCCTGATGATGTACAAGTCATACTCACCGACACTATGGGTGAGTTTAGCACACTCCCACTCTGTCCTGATGATGTACAAGTCATACTCACCAACACTATGAGTGAGTTTAGCACACTCCCACTCTGTCCTGATGATGTACAAGTCATACTCACCAACACTATGGGTGACCTTAGCACACTCTTGCTCTGTCCTATTGATGTACAAGTCATACTCACCGACACTATGGGTGAGTTGAGCACACTCCCGCTCTATCCTGATGATGTACAAGTCATACTCACCGACACTATGGGTGAGTTGAGCACACTCCCGCTCTATCCTGATGATGTACAAGTCATACTCACCGACACTATGGGTGAGTTTAGCACATTCCCGCTCTATCCTGATGATGTCGAACTTGTTCACCCCGCTGGTTCCTGTACCACTGGTACCCCCGATACCGCCCGAGTGTAGCAGCTTCATGGCCGACTTCAGTGAGTCTGGGGTTGAGATACCATTCTCCATGTGGTTCTGCAGCAACACGCCAGCCTGGTTCAGGAGAAGTTTCTCTGCCAGTGTATAGTTGTGCTGCTTCCTCGCTAGTGATGAGGTGCCCAACTGTAGTTGGAATAACTGCTCGGACAACTCTGTAATGTTTAGATTTTAATTTGGGTTTAATGGCCTTGCTGGGACAACTCTGTAATGGTTAGAATTTAATAGGAGTTTAATGGCTTGCTTGAGCAACTCTGTAATGGTTTGAATTTAATAGGTGTTTAATGGCCTTGCTGGGACAACTCTGTAATGGTTTGAATTTAATAGGAGTTTAATGGCCTTGCTGGGACAACTCTGTAATGGTTTGAATTTAATAGGAGTTTAATGGCCTTGCTGGGACAACTCTGTAATGGTTTGAATTTAATAGGAGTTTAATGGCCTTGCTGGGACAACTCTGTAATGGTTAGAATTTAATAGGAGTTTAATGGTCTTGCTTGAGCAACTCTGTAATGGTTTGAATTTAATAGGTGTTTAATGGCCTTGCCGGGACAAATATGTAATGGCTAGAATTGAATAGAGGTTTAATGGCCTTGCTGGGACAACTCTGTAATGGTTAGAATTTAATTGTGGATTTATGGCTAATCAACACATACAGAAGGATTAAGATTTTATCTAAATCAAAACATTTGCTGAACTTGTGATTTTCAGAAAGAGGCTGAATGATATTCTATATAGTTTACACATGCTCGCAAATCTAAATAGGGGTGGTCTGTTTGATTTTAAGAATGACAAAATAAGAAATTATTTTTAATTGAGATTTGATTGCTTTATTTTATAATTTCTGCTTCACACGTTGAGAAGTAATGAGGATAAAGATGTACCCATCTTCCTGTCATTGCTGAACGTCTGCTGAAGTCTGACCAGACGTACAGCCTGTAGGAACGTGTAGATATGGTGATCAGACTCGTTCAGAGAGAGTTTTTCACTTAGAGGCAGCAACCATGTCTGCAAATAACAAATGGCAATGTAGTATCATACTGTGAAAGTAGCAACATTTATATCTAAACAGCAAAAACTTCATCTGTTGGAATGAAATGTTTTAGGGATTTGTCAGCACACAAATTGAAATAATAGTAAACTCTATGTATTGGACAAGGATGCCCCCACTGAAAACAATCAGTGTAAAACATAAAATTTGACGAAAAACTGGCCGTAACTCAAGTTATACTAGGTCGATTTTGACGCTGAATCGATATGCACATTTTGATATCATAGGTAAGCATCCCATAAAGTTTCAAAACAAGAGGCCCAAGAGGGCCTGTGGACGCTCTACTGGCTCTAGATAAAGTTTATGTATAAGGGGCCATAACTCTTTCAAATATCGTTCAACTAGGCTTGGTACTGATTGTCCCTGACAAGTTTCGTTGAAATCCAGCAAGAGGTTCAGGAGAACTAGTCTGTACAAAGTTAGTGTATTAAAACCTTTAAGGGGTCATAACTCTGCCAAAATTCATTCAACCACAACAAGGCAATGACAGGTGCAACTAGGCTTGGTACTGATCATCCCCATCAAGATTCGCTGAAATCCAGCAAGGAGTTCAGAAGAGACTAATCTGGACAACGTTTGGCTATTAAAACCTTTAAAGGGCCATAACTCTGCCAAAATAATTCAACACGAATATGGCGACGATATGCACAACTAGGCTTGATACTCAGATCATCCTTGTCGTTTCGTTAAAATCCAGTCAGGGGTTCAGGAGAACTAGCCCGGAAATGTTTGTGTATCAAAAAACTTTAAAGGGCCATAACTCCACCAAAAGTCTGTTAACCGGAATGCGACGATGATATGCACAACTAAGCTTGGTGCTGATCATCCCTGTAAAGTTTCGTTGAAATGTGGGGAGGCGTTCAGGAGAACTAGTCCAGACAAAGTTTGTGTATTAAAACCTTTAAAGGGCCATAATTCTGCCAAAAACTATTCAACCGAAACATGGCAATGATTTGCATAACTAGACCTGATACTGGTCATCCTTGTCAAGTTTCGTTAAAATCCAGCCAGGGGTTCAGGAGAACTAGTCCAGACAAAGTTTGTGTATTAAAACCTTTAAAGGGACTCGCAACAAAATCATTCAACAGGAACATGGTGACGATATCTACAACTAGGCTTGGTACTGATCATCCTTGAAAAGTTTCACTGAAATCTGGCCAAATTAAGGCCCTTTCTTCTTAATGAGGCCAAAATATAGCATATTTCAGAAAATCAAGGGCCATAACTCCGGTGTAAATGGTCCAATCTGGCTGGTTTTGAAACTTGTTGGAGCTTTCATTGATAGTAACAATCTGGTAAAGTTTGGTAAAGATCAGATGAAAAATGAAGGCCCTATCGTAGTATTAACGAGGCAAAATATAGCATATTTAACTAAATCAAGGGCCATAACTCCGCTGTTACTGGTCCGATCTGGTTGGTTTTCGAACATGTCCGAGCTTTCAATTATATTAACAATCTGGTAAAGTTTGGTAAAGATCGGACGGAAAATCAAGGCCCTATCGTAATATACCCTTTTTCAACTAAATCAAGGGCCAGAACTCCACTGTTGCTTACTTCATTTTTCATATTTTTTTGCGCACAATATGTCCTATTTATGTGTCGACGTGCCGTAAAACACCATTCATTCATTCATTCCACTGTTGCTGGTCCGATCTGGCTGTTTTCGAACTTGTCAAGCTTTCATTGATATTAACAATCTGGTATGTTTGGTAAAGATCAGATGAAAAATGAAGACCCTATCGTCTTAACGAGGCAAAATATAACCTTTTTAACTAAAATCAAGGGCATAACTCCGCTGTTACTAGTCCAATCTGGCTGGTTTTTGAACTTATCCGAGCTTTCATTGATATTACCAATATGGTAAGTTTGGTAAAGATCGGATGAAAAATGAAGGCCCTATCGACTTAACGAGGCAAAATATAGAATTTTTTAACTAAATCAAGGGCTATAATTCTGCTGTTGCTGGTCCGAACTGGCTGGTTTTCGAACTTGTCCAAGCTTTCATTGATAGTAACAATCTGGTACAGTTTGGTAAAGATGGGATGAAAAATGAAGGCCCTATCGTCTTAACAAGGCAAAATATAGCATTTTTAACTAAACCAAGGGCCATAACTCCGCTGTTATTGGTCCGATCTGGCTGGTTTTTGAACTTGTCCGTGCTTTCATTGATATTAACAATCTGGTAAAGTTTGGTAACGATCGGATGAAAAATGAAGGCCCTATCATCTTAACGAGGCAACATATAGCATTTTTAACTAAGTCAAGGGCCATAACTCCGCTGTTACTGATTCGATCTGGCTGGTTTTCGAACTTGTCCGAGCTTTCATTGATATTAACAATCTGGTAAAGTTTGGTAAAGATCGGATGAAAAATGAAGGCCCTATCGTCTTAACAAGGCAACATATAGCATTTTTAACTAAGTCAAGGGCCATAACTCCGCTGTTACTGGTTCGATCTGGCTGTTTTTCAAACTTGTCCGAGCTTTCATTGATATTAACAACCTGTTAAAGCTTGGTAAAGATCGGATGAAAAATCAAGGCCCTATCGTCTTAACGAGACAAAAGTTAACGACGGACGGACGACGGACGGAAGACGGACAACTCGCCATCCCATAAGCTCTGCTAGCCCTTGGCCAGTAGAGCTAAAAAATGGAGGAAAACTGTGGGAGGAGATATAAAGACACACAAGATATTTTAACGTAAACTTTGACAAAAAAAGGGGCAATAATTCCGGTAATACTGGGTCGATTTTGACGCCGAAACGATATGCACATCTTGACATCATGGGTAAGCATCCTGTAAAGTTTCGAAGCAAAATGTTTCAAATTGTGGGAGGAGATAGACACACAAACTTTTCAAGACGGACGGAAAGACATGGCTAATGCTATATGCCCCCTCACCGTTTGGTGGTTGGGCATAAAAAAAATATTGAGTATTTTAATTTCCAGTAAGAGTGCAATCTATTTGCCTCGTCCCCATTTCGAACTATCAACATTAACATTAAGAGCGATTACAATTAAATGTTTCAATTTTTACAACCAGAGTTTTGAATTTTGAAAATATTGGGTAGGTTTTATTTAATTTAAAAAGACAAACTCATGGTCCAAATCAATTCTATTTCTATTTATGTTAACATACATTAGGGCTCAAAAGTAGAACTATTCTGGCAGCCCGAGGCTAGTAAAAATGCTGCCGGGCTACCAAATAATTCTGTCTGGGTAGTCCGATGGGCAAGTAAAACATTTGTTACAAAAAAATAAATAATAATAATAATAATTATAAAAAGGTTGAGAAGTTTAAACCTCAGATATTTCCATAGTTTCAATAAAAGTCTAATTTCCAGTTTTTTTGAACATGAACAAGGCGATTTCAAAGTGCAGCTGTGAAAGACAATGTTTACAATTTCCTTTTGGCCTTACCTTTCCTCTTTTGTCCTCTACCTGTGATCGCAATGTCGACATTGTCGCCAACAATGACACTGTGTCATGTGACAACAGTATCGGCCAATCCATCCCCTGTATCTTAAGAATATCTTCACTCATGTTCCCAGCTTCTTTAAGAAGTTTAACAATCTCAGACCTGAAAAAACATTGACCATAGTTTCTGTTGAAAAGGCTTTATCAAGCACTTTTCTGATTTCGAGAGATAAGTAAAACTTTGATATAGTCAATAAAGCATCCATTTAAGTTCTAATAATGTGATTTTTATTTTAGTTGGTAGAAAGATTGTCCAGATATATATTTGTTTCTCTACCAATATATATTTATCATTTTTTAAAAACCAAATCATTACCAATATATGTTAGAATTAGTTGGGACAGGAGGGGTTGATGAGAAACTGTTGGGACAGGCGGTGTTGATGAAAAACTGTTGGGACAGGAGGTGTTGATGAGAAACTGTTGGAACATGCGCTGTTGATGAGAAACTGTTGGGACAGGCGGTGTCGATGAGAAACTGTTGGGACAGGCGGTGTCGATGAGAAACAGCTGGGACAGGCGGTGTTGATGAGAAACAGTTGGAACAGGCGCTGTTGATGAGAAACTGTTGGGACAGGCGGTGTCGATGAGAAACTGTTGGGACAGGCGGTGTTGATGAGAAACAGTTGGAACAGGCGCTGTTGATGAGAAACTGTTGGGACAGGCGGTGTCGATGAGAAACTTTTGGGACAGGTGCTGTTGGTGAGAAACTGTTGGGTCAGGCGCTGTTGACGTGAAACTGCATGGAGGTGATGGAATCCTTGTATTACACTGGGTTATCCACACCTACAACAACACCAGTCTGGAACACTTAAGCTAGATTACTGTAAATTTTCAGAGGTCAAAATTAACCATCCACCCAACAGGCATACTATTTAGACAATTTTATGAAGGAAACTAGGTAATTAATAGCAATTTGCACCTTAGGAATGAATTTCATTATGTTTGGTTATTACCATCATTTAGAAATAGCCAGTTTCCCATTTACACATGTATAAAGGTTGTATTGGGACAGCGACCCCAGAAGGAGACAGTATCCCATTAACACATGTATAAAGGTAGTATTGACAGCGACCCCAGAGTGAAACGGTATCCCATTACCACATGTATAAAGGTCATATTGGGACAGCAACCTCAGAGGGAGATGGTATCCCATTAACACATGTATAAAGGTCGTATTGGGACAGCGACCCCAGCAGGAGACAGTATCCCATTAACACATGTATAAAGGTCATATTGGGACAGCGACCCGAGAGGGAGACAGTATCCCATTAACACATGTATAAAGGTCGTATTGGGACAGCAACCTCAGAGGGAGACGGTATCCCATTAACACATGTATAAAGGTTGTATTGGGACAGCGACCCCAGAGGGAGACAGTATCCCATTAACACATGTATAAAGGTTGTATTGGGACAGCAACCTCAGAGGGAGACGGTATCCCATTAACACATGTATAAAGGTTGTATTGGGACAGCGACCCCAGAGGGAGACAGTATCCCATTAACACATGTATAAAGGTTGTATTGGGACAGCGATCCCAGATGGAGACAGTATCCCATTAACACATGTATAAAGGTTGTATTGGGACAGCGACCCCAGAGGGAGACGGTATTCCATTAACACATGTATAAAGATCATATTGGGACAGCGACCCCAGAGGACATGTATAAAGGTCGTATTGAGACAGCGACCCCAGCGGGAGACGGTATCCCATTAACACATGTATAAAAGTTGTATTGGGACAGCAACCTCAGAGGGAGACGGTATCCAATTAACACATGTATAAAGGTCCAGTGCTCCAAGAATGGGATAGCCCGACGCCCGGGGCTCCTCGAAATCCATTCCGGGCCTGTCTCATTTTGCAAACAAGGAGCCCGTCGGGCCTGTCTTAAAATCTTGTACTTGATCTCAAGACAAAATACTCCCATGTGTATTCTGAACTATGAAAACACTTGCAATAAAGTAATTAAAATGTGTTATACACAAATTGAAAAAATAAGAAGTTTGAATATTTTGCCTGGCGTCGTGTCGGCAGTTTGTCACAACTTTGAGATCGACAATTTCTGACGTAAAACTACATTATCCTGCTATTAGGGTTGTGTTTTCTTTCCTCTTTGATAAGAAATAACATTTTTGGCATTCAAAACACATAAATGCATGAAAAAAGTTCCTAACTGATGGTATTTCGATTGAATGTTTGTGGAATTTTCGGGCCGTAAAAGTGCGGATTCATAGTAGTTCGGATTGTACATAATTTCGGATTTTTTTTTTTGATTTTTTTTACATAATCGAATAAGAAAAACATTTCTATTCATTATTTAATCCATCCTTCTTTCTTTCATCACGTGTAAGGAGTTTCTGGAATCCTACTTTTAAATGAAGTATATAAAGGTTGTATTGGGACAGCGACCTCCGGGGGAGACAGTATCCCATTAACACATGTATAAAGGTCGTATTGGGACAGCGACCCCAGAGGGAGACAGTATCCCATTAACACATGTATAAAGGTCGTATTGGGACAGCGACCCCAGCGGGAGACAGTATCCCATTAACACATCTATAAAGGTCATACTGGGAAAGTGACTGCGGAGGGAGATCCCATTAACACATGTATAAAGGTTGATTTGGGACAGCGACCCCAGAGGGAGACAAAATCTCATTAGCACATGTATAAAGGTCATATTGGGAAAACGACCCTGGAGAGAGATCCCACTAACACATGTATAAAGGTCATATTGGGACAGCGACCCCAGAGGGAGACAGTATCCCATTAACACATGTATAAAGGTCGATTTGGGACAGCGACCCCAGAGGGAGACAAAATCTCATTAGCACATGTATAAAGGTCATATTGGGAAAACGACCCTGGAGAGAGATCCCACTAACACATGTATAAAGGTCATATTGGGAAAGTGACCCCGGAGGGAGATCCCATTAACACATGTATAAACGTTGTATTGGGACAGCGACCCCAAATGGAGTTGGATTTTCAGGTGAATGATAACGTATCTGTCCAAGAACATACTTATGATTGTTGATGGTGTGATCATGTATTATGGTGGCCGCACTCAGAAACTGGCTGTGTACAAATTGTTCCTTGTGTGTTACGCCCCAGTGTGTCAGTTCTGAGAGGCCGGGTATCAGGTCCAGGTGCTGGGGCACAGCCTCTACGTCTCCCGAATCAAATGATGACAGCGCTCTGTAAACATACACAATTTGTCCAACAAATGGAGCTCTACTGTGAAACCAAAACAACTGTTAGCAGGAGGGTGGGTTTACCAAATGCTTAAGCATTAAAACTAGCCAAACGTCTTTAAAAGATCTTGAAACTTCATTATATGCAATCTCTACACTGTCAATTTTGCAAACTAACATCACTCTAGTTTTGAGGAAACATGAAATTTGTACTTGCTAAAAAAAAATGTTTTTTAATTAATTTTTGATCGTCTAAAATTTAAATGAAAAGTTGCTTTAAAACAAGGACAAAAGTTATAAAATTTTAAGTTTTTATCAGATTGCAGTATTTTCCTAAATACCCATTGCTGTGTGTCCCTTTACTATAGATATAATTTTTCCGATAAGAATCAACCATGAACCCCAATTTAACAATATTGAAAAAATATAGAAAATACAATCTTAAACGCACAAAAGGTCCACAAGTATGCTTAAAAGCGTCTTGACACCTTATAAAATTATTTACACCCTTCACATTTTTTGTCACCCTTCTTGAGACAAAGAATTATCTCTGCTAAAATGTGTATCTGTTAAACACTCACTTGATCATGCACATATCGATGGTGTAGGTAGGTTGTGACAAGTTGACCTGACTCTCTCCTCTCATCTTACAGTAGGTCTCCTGCCAGCCAAGTACCGACCCCCAGTCATTCAGTTGTATATAGCAGTCCAGTATCTGGAAAAGTCAAACATCCACATGTGAGGGGGCAGGGCACGAAAATTCCACTCGTCCGCTCGTATTGACGAGTGAAATTCGAATCCAGACAAGTGAAACCCATGAATTGGTCGTCCGAGAGGACGAGTAACATTTCAGTAGAAAACAACAACAAAGAAAATAGTTCTTAAATAGTTTATTAAGCGATTAAATGCAGTAAATAGTCACAACTCTGTTTATTCACCGATATATTGTAATTTAAGTCAACCGGATATTGGGAAATTGACGCATTTCCGTTTTGGGACATACTAAAATGCGGCTCCCATTCTAATTTCACAGAGCGCGCACGTTACGGTATTTGATGTTATACAAATAACACTTTCACCGGGGAAATCTTTAAGGGAATTTGTCAGCTTTTAGGTGACTGGGGCCAGAGCCTTCAGGAAGGGGAATTGCAAAAGTATGCTGTTTTCCTGTATTGGAGTTTAACATTTTTTACAAAAAAAAGTGGGGGTTTTTTAAGAGGGGAATTTTTCACAGGAAAAGGGGGAATTATATACCATGTATACCATGCCAGAGTAACTGTAATGGCCATGATCAGACTGTAGTGAACTATAGAATATGAATATGAATATGAATATAGTCATCTATAATACTGGTCAAAGTTTCATAATTTTCATTGATTTATAAAAAGAAAGAAAAAACAAATTATGATGTTTCCCTTTGTTTTATTTATATATAATAGTTTTAAATGATGGTATCTGACTGCTTTGACTTATGAACTTTTACAATCAGAGCAGGACAAGTAAACATCCTGTAAGGACGAGTAACATGCCAATGCCACTCGTCCTATAGGACAAGTATTAAGTAAAATATATTTCTTCCCCTGGGGGGCAATATTAGATGATGGGTGGAGCCAGTCAAGTACCGACAGACCCCCAGTCATTCAGCTGTACATAGCAGTCCAGTATCTGAAAAAGTAAAACACCCACATGTTAGGGTGCATTATCAGATGATGGGTGGAGCCAGTCAAGTACCAACCCCCAGTCATTCTGCTGTACATAGCAGTCCAGTATCTGAAAAAGTAAAACACCCACATGTTAGGGGCATTATTAGATGATGGGTGGAGCCAGTCAAGTAGCCACCCCCAGCCATTCAGTTGTACATAGCAGTCGAGTATCTGGAAAAGCAAAACACCCACATGTTAGGGGGCAATGTCAGACAACACCCACATGTAAGTGGGCAATATTAGATGATGGGTGAAGCCAGTCAAGTACCGACCCCCAGTCATTCAGCTGTACATAGCAGTCCAGTATCTGGAAAAGTAAAACACCCACATGTTAGGGGGCAATATTAGATGATGGGTGGAGCCATTCAAGTACCGACCCCCTGTCATTCAGTTGTACATAGCATCTGTATCCGGAAAAGTAAAACACCCAAATATTAGGGGGCAATATTAAACAACACCAACATGCAAGGGGGCAATATTAGATGATGAATGGAGCCAGCCAAGTACCAACAACCCCTCCCCCCACCCTCCCTCCCTCCCAATTCAGTTGTACATAGCAGTCCAGTATCTAGAAAACAACACCCACATGTAAGGGGGCAATATTAGACAACATCCACATGTTAGGGGGCAATATTACATGATGGGTGGAGTCAGCCAAGTACCGACCCCTTCCCCCCCACACACACAACCGCCCCCACCCCACTCCCCCTCCTCATTCAGCTGTACATAGCATTCGATTATCTAGAAAACACCCACATGCTAGACAACACCACATGTTAGGGGACAATATTAGATGATGGGTGGAGGAGGTCAAGTAGCAACCCAGAGTCAATCAGCTATACATGGCAGTAAAGTATCTAGAAAAGTAACACCCCTCCCTCCCCCACTCATTCAGCTGTATATAGCATTCGAGTATCTAGAAAAGGAACAACACCCACATGTTAGGGGGCATATTAGACAACACCCACATGTCAGAGGGCGATATTAGATGATGGGTGGATCCAGTCAAGTACCGACCCCCAGTCAATCAGCTATACATGGCAGTCAAGTATCTAGAAAAGTAAAACACCCACATGCTAGGGGGCAATATTAGATGATGGATGGAGCCAGCTAAGAACCTCCCCCCTCCCACCATGTGGGTGCAATATTAGATGATGGATGGAGCCAGCTAAGAACCTCCCCCCTCCTACCATGTGGGTGCAATATTAGATGATGGATGGAGCCAGCTAAGAACCTCCCCCCTCCCACCATGTGGGTGCAATATTAGATGATGGATGGAGCCAGCCAAGAACCTCCCCACTCCCACCATGTGGGTGCAATATTAGATGATGGATGGAGCCAGCTAAGAACCTCCCCACTCCCACCATGTGGGTGCAATATTAGATGATGGATGGAGCCAGCCAAGAACCTCCCCCCTCCCACCATGTGGGTGCAATATTAGATGATGGATGGAGCCAGCTAAGAACCTCCCCTCTCCCACCATGTGGGTGCAATATTATATGATGGATGGAGCCAGCCAAGAACCTCCCCACTCCCACCATGTGGGTGCAATATTAGATGATGGATGGAGCCAGCCAAGAACCTCCCCCCTCCCACCATGTGGGTGCAATATTATATGATGGATGGAGCCAGCCAAGAACCTCCCCACTCCCACCATATGGGTGCAATATTAGATGATGGATGGAGCCAGCCAAGAACCTCCCCACTCCCACCATGTGGGTGCAATATTATATGATGGATGGAGCCAGCCAAGAACCTCCCCACTCCCACCATATGGGTGCAATATTAGATGATGGATGGAGCCAGCCAAGAACCTCCCCACTCCCACCATGTGGGTGCAATATTATATGATGGATGGAGCCAGCCAAGAACCTCCCCACTCCCACCATGTGGGTGCAATATTATATGATGGATGGAGCCAGCCAAGAACCTCCCCACTCCCACCATGTGGGTGCAATATTAGATGATGGATGGAGCCAGCCAAGAACCTCCCCACTCCCACCATGTGGGTGCAATATTATATGATGGATGGAGCCAGCCAAGAACCTCCCCCCTCCCACCATGTGGGTGCAATATTAGATGATGGATGGAGCCAGCTAAGAACCTCCCCACTCCCACCATGTGGGTGCAATATTATATGATGGATGGAGCCAGCCAAGAACCTCCCCCCTCCCACCATGTGGGTGCAATATTATATGATGGATGGAGCCAGCCAAGAACCTCCCCCCTCCCACCATGTGGGTGCAATATTATATGATGGATGGAGCCAGCCAAGAACCTCCCCCCTCCCACCATGTGGGTGCAATATTATATGATGGATGGAGCCAGCCAAGAACCTCCCCCCTCCCACCATGTGGGTGCAATATTATATGATGGATGGAGCCAGCTAAGAACCTCCCCACTCCCACCATGTGGGTGCAATATTATATGATGGATGGAGCCAGCCAAGAACCTCCCCACTCCCACCATGTGGGTGCAATATTATATGATGGATGGAGCCAGCCAAGAACCTCCCCCCTCCCACCATGTGGGTGCAATATTATATGATGGGTGGAGCCAGCCAAGAACCTCCCCACTCCCACCATGTGGGTGCAATATTATATGATGGATGGAGCCAGCCAAGAACCTCCCCCCTCCCACCATGTGGGTGCAATATTATATGATGGATGGAGCCAGCCAAGAACCTCCCCCCTCCCACCATGTGGGTGCAATATTATATGATGGATGGAGCCAGCCAAGAACCTCCCCACTCCCACCATGTGGGTGCAATATTAGATGATGGATGGAGCCAGCCAAGAACCTCCCCCCTCCCACCATGTGGGTGCAATATTAGATGATGGATGGAGCCAGCTAAGAACCTCCCCCCTCCCACCATGTGGGTGCAATATTATATGATGGATGGAGCCCGCCAAGTGCCTCCCCCCACCACCCCCATTCAGCTGTACAGAGCAGTATAGTATATAGAAAACAACATCTACAGGTTAGGGGGCAATATTACATGATGGGTGGAGCCAGCCAGCCAACCCCCACTCATTCAGCTGTGTGTAGCAGTCCAGTATCTAGAAATGTAACAACACCCACATGTTAATGGGCAATATTAGACAACACCCACATGTAACGGGGCAATATATTGATGATGGGTGGAGCCAGCCAAGTACCGACTCCCAGTCATTCAGCTGTATGTAGCAGTCCAGTATCTAGAAATGTAACAACACCCACATGTTAATGGGCAATATTAGACAACACCCACATGTTACGGGGCAATATTAGACAACACCCACATGTTAAGGGGCAATATCAGACAATGGATGGAGGGAGTGTTGTCATTTGTGTGTCTGGAAGTCACTGGTTTCAGAGTGACTCAGCTCGTTGACAAATTCCACTTTATTCCTGCGTGACTCACCACTCACCTCATTGACAAACATGTTCATCCGGACCGTTTGCACCTGTGTCTGGCTACTTGTGTGTTCGCCGTTCTGTTTGGTGATTATACCGGTAATCCTTGATGGTTTGCTACTCTCCCCGTCCTTGGGAGACTCCTCCTTGTCATCGCCATCTAGTAGGGACTTCACCGCCACCTTGTATTCCTTCGCTGCACTCTCATACCTACAATGAGGATTAGGAATTTTTTCTTTGAATTTTTAAATAAATTAACTATGGATCGATTCTTTTTTCTACAATCAAGTTTAGTTTAAATGGCTGGTGGTATCCTGGAAGCATTATGGGTGTCAATCCAACTACTTATACAACCAAAATGGGTTTCAGATTCATGTGCACTGAACTAGGCCCCATTATCTGATTTAATGTTAAAGAAATAGTTTGGTCTTGAAGACTAGATGACTCGTTTAGCTTTGTTGTATTTATCATTAATAGTAATTCATATGGTGCTTTCGGGTTCTTATAAATACTTGTTTTGTGATAGAAGTACACTTTATTTGAATTATATGTAAAACTGTTAGCAATATAATCCTATTTATGATTTAGCAACAAAATTCATCAAACATTCCAGGCCAAACATTTTCATTAACAGTTATTAAATGGCAGGTAACTTGGCTCTATTTAAAGCAGATCGACATTTCATATGAAGCAGCATATGAATGTTCTCATTTGTACCTGGATTCACACCAATCACTCATTTGTACCTGGATTCACACCAATCACTCATTTGTACCTGGATTCACACCAATCACTCATTTGTACCTGGATTCACACCAATCACTCATTTGTACCTGGATTCACACCAATCACTCATGAGTACCTGGATTCACACCAATCACTCATGAGTACCTGGATTCACACCAATCACTCATGAGTACCTGGATTCACACCAATCACTCATGAGTACCTGGATTCACACCAATCACTCATTTGTACCTGGATTCACACCAATCACTCATTTGTACCTGGATTCACACCAATCACTCATGAGTACCTGGATTCACACCAATCACTCATGAGTACCTGGATTCACACCAATCACTCATTTGTACCTGGATTCACACCAATCACTCATGTGTACCTGGATTCACACCAATCACTCATTTGTACCTGGATTCACACCAATCACTCATGAGTACCTGGATTCACACCAATCACTCATGAGTACCTGGTTTCACACCAATCACTCATTTGTACCTGGATTCACACCAATCACTCATGAGTACGTGGATTCACACCAATCAATCATTTGTACCTGGATTCACACCAATCACTCATTTGTACCTGGATTCACACCAATCACTCACGAGTACCTGGATTCACACCAATCACTCATTTGTACCTGGATTCACACCAATCACTCATGAGTACCTGGATTCACACCAATCACTCATTTGTACCTGGATTCACACCAATCACTCATTTGTACCTGGATTCACACCAATCACTCATGAGTACCTGGATTCACACCAATCACTCATTTGTACCTGGATTCACACCAATCACTCATTTGTACCTGGATTCACACCAATCACTCATTTGTACCTGGATTCACACCAATCACTCATTTGTACCTGGATTCACACCAATCACTCATGAGTACCTGGATTCACACCAATCACTCATTTGTACCTGGATTCACACCAATCACTCATTTGTACCTGGATTCACACCAATCACTCATTTGTACCTGGAATCACTCATATTTGTACCTGGATTCACACCAATCACTCATTTGTACCTGGATTCACACCAATCACTCATTTGTACCTAGATTCACACCAATCACTCTTCAAGATGGTCTCCAGTCCTTTTAATGGTTTATGGCAATCTTTATATATGTTTAATAAAATAGTATTTTGCATTGTTTTATCTCACCAGATTGTTTATTTCATTGTTAAAATCTCTTTCACTTTCTGCTGCTTTCTCCTAAAAGTCATACATTGAAAAAACACTATTAATTACCTAACACAGTTTTTTACTCTTTT
The DNA here is from genome assembly GCA_037043455.1 of Cyrtodaria siliqua. NCBI lineage: Eukaryota > Metazoa > Mollusca > Bivalvia > Adapedonta > Hiatellidae > Cyrtodaria > Cyrtodaria siliqua. The sequence continues at coordinate 181,658 of JAWPHD010000152.1, forward strand.
AAAAAACAACACACCACTATACTAAGTGTGAATTGAAACTCTTTGTTGTTGTGTTTTTGTTGTTTTTTTTACAAATTTCCAAAAGATTTCGAAACATGTTTGCTTTCAAACATCATGTGTGAACATACGACAACAGCCTACTAAATTGTTGCATGTATATTTAAGCTACACATTAAAATATAATGGTGACATTGTATTAAATGTGACAGTGGAATGTAGACGACTACACAGAGCTTATCTAAAAAAATATATATATTTATTTTATTTTTTATAAAAGAGAATTGAATTAAATTACTGTTTTAACTATGGTACTCACCTACAACCTGACAGAAATAGACAATAAAGATGAATACAGGATTACCCTCCATTTCTATAGATACAATAAATAACGTTTTTTTAAATGGCCGGAGGATAGACTCAAGTGCATCGTATCACCTCATTAAAGCCCCCCCCATCCAAAGGTCAATGTAAGTTATATGACATGCACAATGTTCCATGGCAGCATTTTATAGACTCAATCTTTGGGTTACAAGGCAAGCATTCTACCACTAAACCACCATGCACACACTAAACCACAATGCCCACACTAAACCACCATGCCCACACTAAACCTATGTCCACACTAAACCACCATGCCCACACTAAACTACCATGTCCACACTAAACCATCATGCCCACACTAAACTACCATGCCCACACTAAACTACCATGCCCACACTAAACCACTAAACTACCATGCCCACACTAAACTACCATGCCCACACTAAACCACCATGCCAACACTTAACCACCATGCCCACACTAAACCACCATGCCCTGACTGAACTACCATGCCCACACTAAACCACCATGCCCACACTAAACTACAATGCCTACACTAAACCAACATGCCCACACTAAACCACCAAGCCCACAATAAACCACCATGCCAACATTATACCACCATGCCCACACTAATCCACCATGCCCACACTAAACCACTATGCCCACACTAAATCAGCATGCCCATACTAAATCAGCATGCCCACACTAAACCACCATGTCCACACTAAATCACCATGCCCACACTAAATCACCATGACCAAACAAAAACACAATGCCCACACTAAACTACCATGCCCACAGTAAACCGCAACGCCCACACTAAATCAACATGTCCACACTAAACTACTATGCCCACACTAAACTACCATGCCAACACTAAACTACCATGTCCACATTAAACCACCATGCCCACACTAAACCTATGTCCACACTAAACCATCATGCCCACACTAAACCTATGTCCACACTAAACCATCATGCCCACACTAAACCACCATGCCCACACTAAACCACCATGCCCACTAAACTACCATGCCAACACTATACCACCATGCCCACATTAAACTACCATGCCCACACTAAACCACCATGCCCACTAAACCACCATGCCCACACTAAACCACCAAGCCCACACCAAACCACCATGCCAACAATAAACCACCATGTCCACATTAAACCATTGTGCCTACACTAAACCACAATGCCCACACAAAGCCACTATGCCCACATTAAACCACCATTCCCACAATAAAACATTGTGCCCACACTAATCCACCATGCCCACACTAAGCCACTATGCCCACATTAAACCACCATGCCCCACTAAACTACCATGCCCACACTAAACCACCACGCTTACACTAAACCACCATGCCCACACTAAACCATCATGCCCACACTAAACCAGTGCCCACATTTTAAGACTAATTATTTCAAAGTGACCAGGCTGAAACCATGATTATTTGAACATTTAGGAATTATTGTACACCAATTCAGTGTAGTAATGAATAGAGGAATTTATGAAATAGGGATCATCTCATGAATACTGACCATGTTCATTTTCGCAAGCAATTAAGCTTATTTCATCTTTTCAATTTTGCGAGAGATTTACATGAATTTTAAGTAATCTCATGAATTAAATTCAAGGGCAATCTCCATATAAAGGCTTGTTATATCCAAGACATTTACCTGCCATATGCCTTCTCTACAGCAGCTTTTATCCAGGTTATCTTTCTGCCGATGACGTCTTTACACCACGTATACACACCCTGCACAGCATCAGCATCCCCTAAGTTACACAGGGCCTGAACAAGGTACTGTACCACCGTCTCAAACTCTGCACCCTATAGACAAAATATGGTATATACAATACATAGATATACACACCCTGTACGGCACTGGCGTCCCCTAGTTTACACAGGGCCTGTACAAGGCACTGTACCACCGTTTCAAACTCTGCACCCTATAGATACAATATGGTACATACAATACACAGATACACAGATACTCTGCCATAAGCTAATGGTAATTCCATAATATTAAGCATCTAGCTCATGGGGAGGGGCCAGATTTGACCCCAGGGTTACCATCTGAACAAATTTGGTAGAGGACCATAAACTGATGCTACATGTAATATATGAGAGCATATATGAGAGCTTTGTAGTTTTAGAGAAGACTGTTCAATTTTTTCCCTATGTAAGTCTATGTATACCCCCTGGAGCGGAGCTAAATTTAACATCAGGGTCACCATTTGAACAAACTTGGTGGAGGACCATAAGTTTTGGTAAATGCAAAATATTAAACCTCTGGCTCTTTTAATTTCATCAGAAGATTTTTTAAGTTTTTCCCTATATAAGTCTATGTAAAACATGTGACCCCTGGGTCTGGGTCATATATGACCCCAGGGTCACTATTTGAGGAAAATGCTAAAGGACACTAAGCTTATAGTAAAATATTAAACCTCTGGCTCTAGTAATTTCAAAGAAGAAGATTTTTTTAATTGTTCCCTATATAAGTCTATGTAAAACTGCGACCCCCGGTACGGGGTCAGAGTTGATCCCAGGGACACCATTTGAACAAACTGGTTTCCCTATGTAAGTCTATGTAAAAGATGTGACCCTGGGACGGGGCTACATTTGACATGTATCAGGGTCACCATTTGAACAAACTTGGTACAGGATCATACACTTATAGTAAATACAAAATTTTAAATCTTCGGCTCTTGTAGTTTTAGAGAAGAAGATTTTTTAAAGTTTTTCTCTACATAAGTCTATGTAAAACTGGGGCAGGACCAGGTTTGACACCAGGGTCACCATTTGAATAAAGTTGGTAGAGGACCATAAGCTGATGCTACATGTAATATATGAGAGCTCTGTACCTTGTTGTCTCAGAAGACTTTTCAAGTTTTCCCCTATATAAGTAAATGTAAATCATGTTGAGGGAACGGAACAATTTGTATAAATCTGAGAGAGGACCACGAAAGGATACTTCCTCTGAAGTTTTGTCAAATTTTATCCAGCATTTCATTAGAAAAGATTGTTAAAATGTTTGTTCTACTTTTGTAAGAGCAGCCATATTTCAATCCAAATTTCCGACTGATTTTGTCTTAAAAATCTCGGAAAATCCCGAATTCTATTGCACAAAGCATTTCACTGTTTATAAGCCACTATCGCGCTGGGTGTTGTTAGCTAGATAGCGACAATCAATTTGGACCGATAACTAATTATCGCAGTGTTTATTGAAAACCGCTGTCAAATTGTCATGTGTGCCCTCTGTTCCGCCTCTCGCTGTCAATCAACTAGTTTCTGTCCCCGCGCTCAGTATTATCCACATATTCAATTGCGTTATCGAGCATAAAACATAAAATAATGTGGTGCCCTCTAGCGGCCAAAATGGCTGATCAAAACAGAAAGTTTGAAATTGTTTGTTTAAGAATTAATAAGTCAGAGATGCTCTGTTTAAAGGCTGTCAGTCTTATTGAATTTTACGACCACTGGTAAGTGTTAAGTGCCCACTAATTAGTTGTACACATGGTAGCGTAAACTGAAACAATGTCAAGTGTGAACGTGTTTGTCGGCTGTCTGTAAATTGGGATGTTTGATGTTCAATCAACATGAACATGAGTCATGAAACAATACAAAAGGTGGCTTTTATTACTTATTCTATGCATGATAGTCGTGATGCATGTAGCATTTCTGAATTTTGTCTCACAATGCAACGCAATCTTTCTAGCATCTTTGGAACCCCTGTTAGATGAACTCGTTTTATGTGCCTCAGCTTAGCCTTACATTTTTGTCTGTGTTATATATTGTTATTTATTTTATTTCTATGAATGTTAGCATACTGAAATGCATTTAATGAATAAATGTTCTAATAAATGGTGACAAGAGAGTCTTTCTTTTTATATTGTCTTATTACCGTATATGCATGCATTCATTCTGTCCTTTTTAAAATTTAAGCCTTGACAATTTTTAAAAATTAAATTACGTTCAATTAAATACAATTTTTAAAAAGTTTTGAATAGTGTGCAACTCAACATGTAATTATAAGCACTAAAGCAGAATGCATATGATATGGAAATATTGATACCCTATAGTTTAATAAAGCATACTCTTTTAACTTACTATGTGATGTGTACGCAAATGCGAGGTTTTATCGCCTTCAATTAAAGTTCCAAAATATCTCGGCAAAAGTCTGGCTAAAGACATTCTAATCTGGCTAAAGGAATTGTTAGGGCTTTAGCCAGATTTGGCTAAAGAGTTTAAAATCCTAGCGCTAGCCTAGCCTGTGAAATTTCATCAAATTCTAGCCAGAAATTCATGGGAATTGTTTAAAGATTTTTCAATTTTAGTGTGAATGGCAGCCAAATTTGTTGACGAATTGGGACAATTTGTATAAATCTCCAAGAGAACCATACAAGGATGTATAAATCTCCAAGAGAACCATACAAGGATGTATAAATCTGCGAGAGAACCATACAAGGATGTACAAATCTGCGAGAGAACCATACAAGGATGTACAAATCTCCAAGAGAACCATACAAGGATGTATAAATCTGCGAGAGAACCATACAAGGATGTACAAATCTGCGAGAGAACCATACAAGGATGTATAAATCTTCAAGAGAACCATACAAGGATGTATAAATCTCCGAGAGAACCATACAAGGATGTATAAATCTCCAAGAGAACCATACAAGGATGTATAAATCTGCGAGAAAAAACATACTAGGATGTATAAATCTCCGAGAGAACCATACAAGGATGTATAAATAAATCTGCGAGAGAACCATACAAGGATGTATAAATCTGCGAGAGAACCATACAAGGATGTATAAATCTCCAAGAGAACCATACAAGGATGTATAAATCTGCGAGAGAACCATACAAGGATGTATAAATCTCCAAGAGAACCATACAAGGATGTATAAATCTGCGAGAGAACCATACAAGGATGTATAAATCTCCGAGAGAACCATACAAGGATGTATAAATCTCCAAGAGAACCATACAAGGATGTATAAATCTGCGAGAGAACCATACAAGGATGTATAAATCTCCAAGAGAACCATACAAGGATGTATAAATCTCCAAGAGAACCATACAAGGATGTATAAATAAATCTGCGAGAGAACCATACAAGGATGTATAAATCTCCGAGAGAACCATACAAGGATGTATAAATCTCCAAGAGAACCATACAAGGATGTATAAATCTGCGAGAGAACCATACAAGGATGTATAAATCTCCGAGAGAACCATACAAGGATGTATAAATCTCCAAGAGAACCATACAAGGATGTATAAATCTCCAAGAGAACCATACAAGGATGTATAAATAAATCTGCGAGAGAACCATACAAGGATGTATAAATCTGCGAGAGAACCATACAAGGATGTATAAATCTCCAAGAGAACCATACAAGGATGTATAAATCTCCGAGAGAACCATACAAGGATGTATAAATAAATCTGCGAGAGAACCATACAAGGATGTATAAATCTGCGAGAGAACCATACAAGGATGTATAAATCTCCAAGAGAACCATACAAGGATGTATAAATCTGCGAGAGAACCATACAAGGATGTACAAATCTCCGAGAGAACCATACAAGGATGTATAAATCTCCAAGAGAACCATACAAGGATGTATAAATCTCCAAGAGAACCATACAAGGATGTATAAATAAATCTCCAAGAGAACCATACAAGGATGTATAAATCTCCGAGAGAACCATACAAGGATGTATAAATCTCCGAGAGAACCATACAAGGATGTATAAATCTCCGAGAGAACCATACAAGGATGTATAAATCTGCGAGAGAACCATACAAGGATGTATAAATCTGCGAGAGAACCATACAAGGATGTATAAATCTGCGAGAGAACCATACAAGGATGTATAAATAAATCTGCGAGAGAACCATACAAGGATGTATAAATCTGCGAGAGAACCATACAAGGATGTATAAATCTCCAAGAGAACCATACAAGGATGTATAAATCTGCGAGAGAACCATACAAGGATGTATAAATCTCCAAGAGAACCATACAAGGATGTATAAATAAATCTGCGAGAGAACCATACAAGAATGTATAAATCTCCGAGAGAACCAAACAAGGATGTATAAATCTCCGAGAGAACCATACAAGGATGTATAAATCTCCAAGAGAACCATACAAGGATGTATAAATCTGCGAGAAAAAACATACTAGGATGTATAAATCTCCGAGAGAACCATACAAGGATGTATAAATAAATCTGCGAGAGAACCATACAAGGATGTATAAATCTGCAAGAGAACCATACAAGGATGTATAAATCTCCAAGAGAACCATACAAGGATGTATAAATCTGCGAGAGAACCATACAAGGATGTATAAATCTCCGAGAGAACCATACAAGGATGTATAAATCTGCGAGAGAACCATACAAGGATGTATAAATCTCCGAGAGAACCATACAAGGATGTATAAATCTGCGAGAGAACCATACAAGGATGTATAAATCTCCGAGAGAACCATACAAGGATGTATAAATCTCCGAGAGAACCATACAAGGATGTATAAATCTCCGAGAGAACCATACAAGGATGTATAAATCTGCGAGAGAACCATACAAGGATGTATAAATCTCCGAGAGAACCATACAAGGATGTATAAATCTGTGAGAGAACCATACAAGGATGTATAAATCTCCGAGAGAACCATACAAGGATGTATAAATCTCCGAGAGAACCATACAAGGATGTATAAATCTCCAAGAGAACCATACAAGGATGTATAAATCTCCAAGAGAACCATACAAGGATGTATAAATCTCCGAGAGAACCATACAAGGATGTATAAATCTGCGAGAGAACCATACAAGGATGTATAAATCTGCGAGAGAACCATACAAGGATGTATAAATCTCCGAGAGAACCATACAAGGATGTATAAATCTGCGAGAGAACCATACAAGGATGTATAAATCTGCGAGAGAACCATACAAGGATGTATAAATCTGCGAGAGAACCATACAAGGATGTATAAATCTCCGAGAGAACCATACAAGGATGTACAAATCTGCGAGAGAACCATACAAGGATGTATAAATCTCCAAGAGAACCATACAAGGATGCTTCCATCAAGCAGTTTCATATTAGATGTTGTTTTAAGCAAAAGTTAACTGACGGACGACCAACATTGGACGGATGACGGACAACTCGAACTCGACATCCCCTAAGCTCTTCTAGCCGAAATCTTTAGAGTTAAAGACCTGTATACATGAACATTTCAATGTACATAAACAAACATGTACATTAACATTAGTTTGTACATGAACAAACACACAAATATGAACATTCATATTACATGGACACAACTACGTACATGAACATTAGTTTGTACATGAACAAACACACAAATATGAACATTCATATTACATGGATGCAACTACGTACATGAACATTAGTTTGTACATGAACAAACACACAAATATGAACATTCATATTACATGGACGCAACTACGTACATGAACAAACCCATATACATGAGTAAGCATGTGTGTACATGAACAAACCCCTGTACATGGACATAAATCTGAACATAAACAAACATGTGTACATGTTCAGATACCCCTGTACATGGACATAAATCTGAATATAAACAAACATGTGTACATGTTCAGATCTATATTCTGTAGAAACATTCCTATGTACATGAACTAGAAGGGTGTTCCACAAAAACACTTGTGTCACCTACCGTGTGCTTATTTCAGCTTGGTTAAGCTGAAGGTTAAAGTTTTATGAAAAGAGGCCAAACTCTGCCAAAATGAAAGTCAGAGTTATTGGACATGTGTAATAATATTCCTTGGGTTTAGATGAAGATGTCCTAGAAGTTTCGTGAACATAGGTCAAATACATTTAAAGTTATGACCAGGATTAGGTTGCAGGTTAAGTGCAACAGATGTACCTCAATATACTACATATGTACACGAACAACCCTGTGTACATCAATTTACCTATATATATTGACATACCTGTGTGTTATTGGCTTGCTTCATCTCCTGCAGTATCTCGGACGCCTGTCTCACGACGATGGTGAACATGCCGCTGTGTAGCGCCACCACGATCACGTACATCCTGATACGTGACAACCACTCCTGGCACGTGTTCTTGTTTGTGCGGAAAAATGTACGCACAGCCTGAAAAAGGAGGAGAAACATGGTCAAGTCAGCAACTTGATTAAACAATCATCAGTGATCAAACAAGAGGCCCAATATAGAGGGGCCCCTTTACACAGGAGGACAAAATCCCGTTTTATATATGTTGTGCCTCGAGTCCCTAAATGACCATAGCAAATTAGAATTAAAAGCATTCACACATTTGAACAAGACATGCCTTTTTTTTACCTGATTACCCCCTAGGGATTCCCACTGGATGGAGCCAAAAACGGAAACTTATTGTGCACTGCACATCCTTAACTAAGAAATACACCACACATGAACCTTGAAATCTCAAAAAGTATAGAGTTAGCGTCACATGACGAAAACTTCGTAATAGTAAATAACTGCAAGTTCCCCAAGTTGTAACCCAGTAGAGGGGCACTTTATGCAGGAGGTGAAACCCGTTTTATATACTCCCCAAATGACCATACTAAATTCAAACTTTTGTGTGTGTCCTTTTGCTGGATTACCCCACTAGGGGGTCACAGTGGATGGAGCCAAAATACCAAATATTGTGCATCTGCACATCCTTAACTAAGAAATACCACACATGAACTTGATATCTCAAAAGGTATAGAAGAAGTTAGCGTCACAAGGTAGAAACTCTGTAATAGTAATTACAGTAAGCTCCCCTGTAGAGGGGCCACTTTATGCAGGAGGTCACATCTTGTCATATATGTTGTGCCTCAAGTCCATCAATGACCATACCAAATTTGAAACATAACCATTCACATTTGGAAAAGATATGCATTTTTGTGTGGCTTTTGACCCCGATTACCCACTAGGGGCCCCAGTGGGTGAAGCCAAAATAAGTGGCATTATTGTGTATCTACACATCTTTACTAAGAAAAACACCATACAAGAACTTTGAAATCTCAAAGGGTATAGAAGGAGTAAGTATCATATAGCAGAAACTCTGAAATAGTAAATTACTGCAAGCTCCCCAAGTTGTACCCCTGTAGAGGGACCCTTTACACAGGAGGACAAACCAATCATGGCATTTTATAAATGTTGCGACTCGAGTTCGTAAATGATCGAACTAAATTAGAATCAAATACATTCACATTTGGACAAGATATACAATTTGTTGTGTTTTTTACCTGATTTCCTTCTATGGAGCCCCCGTGGATGGAGCAAAGATATGAAAACTTATTGTGCATCAACAAATCCTTGACTAAGAAATGCACCAAACTTGAACTTGAAATTTCAAAGGGTATAGAAGGAATTAACGTCACAAGCTCCAAATTTGTGGAAGTAAATTACTGGAAGTTCCCCTGTAGAGGGGCCCCTTAATGCTGGAGGTCAAAGAGCCAAAATCTGAGATCTTATTGCGCATTTACACATCCTAACATTCCTAAGACATACAACACACTTAAACTGGAGATCTCAAAGGGTATAGAAGGAGAAAGCACCATAAGGCCGAAACTCTGTAATAGTAAATTACTGCAAGCTCCCCAAATTGTACCAGGGGCCACTATATACAGGAGGATAAAACTTGTTTTGTATATGCTGTGCCTTGAGTCCCTAAATGACCATACTATTTCAGAAACAAATCCATTCATATTTGGACAAGATATGTGTGTTTTTCTGATTTTTTACCCAATTACCTCCACGGAGGCAAAATTCGAGACCTTGCTGCAGTCCCTTGGGTTAGAAAATTAAAACAAGAGGCCCAAGAGGGCCTGTAGACGCTCTACTGGCTAAAACAGCTCTTATATCAAGGGTTGTCGTCATAAAATTCCCATCAGTACTTCTTTTTTTTTAACTTGTCCAATATTTCACTGATATACTGCGATTTGCACAACTAGACATCATACCTAGATTTCCTGCCAAATTTCGTAGAAATTCAACAAGTCGTTTTAGGAGGAGTAGCGCCGACAAGAAATTTAAAGTAAAAATGTCAAGGGCCGTAACTCCATCAAAAACGAAACTGAAAAAATCGCAATAGGCACAACTAAATAACCATACCAATGCATCCTGCTAACTTTCGTCAAATCCATTGCGGCGTTAAAAATAAAAAAAATAAAAAAATTATAACAAAGAAAAACTAGAGTATTCACAAGGCAGAAAATGGCATTTTTCAGAAAAAACAAGGGCCATAACTCTGGTGTTAATGAACTAATTTCCCCTGGTTTTCGAACTTTTCCAAGCTTTCTCTGTTCAAGTTTGGTAAAGATGAAATAATAAATGAAGGCGCTAGAGTGTTCACAAGGCTGAAAACGACATTTTTCAATAATTCAAGGGCACATAACTCTGGTGTTCCTGCTCCGATATAGGTGTTTTTCGAACTATCCCAAGCTTTCATTGATATTAACAATCTGTCAAAGTCTGGTAAAGATCGGATGAAAACAGAAGGCACTATCATCTTAACTTTTTCAAGCTTTCATTGGTATTAACAATCCGTGCAAGTTTGGTAAAGATCAAATAATAAATGAAGATGCTAGAGTGTTCACAAAGCAAAATATGGCATTTTTCAGCAATTCAAGGGTCATAACTCCGGTGAAACTAATCCGATCTCGCTGGTTTAAGAACTTTTACGACGACGTACGACAGACAACTCGCCAAACCCTTAAGCTCTGCTGGCCTTCGGGCTGTAGAGCTATTGAGATAAAACAGTGATCAATAAGAGATCAAACAGTGATCAAGTGAGAGATCAAACAGTGATCAAACATTGATTCAACAGTTATCAAATAAGAGATCAAACATTGATCAAATGATCAAATAAGATCAAATTTGATCACTGATCAAGCATTAGATCAAACAGAGATCAAATAATGATGAAACATTCATCGAACAAGAGATCAAACAGCGATCAAACAAGAGATCACACGGCGATCAAACATATATCAGTGATCAAACAAGAGATCAAACAGTGATTATACATTGATCAAACTGATTAAACAAGAGATCACACAGTAATCAAACATAGATTAGTGATCAAACAAGAGATCAAACAGTTATCAAACATAGATCAGTGATCAAACAAGATCAAACAGTGATCAAACAAGAGATCACACAGTGATCAAACATAGATCAGTGATCGAACAAGAGATCAAACAAGAGATCCAACATTGATCAAACAAGAGATCAAACACTGATCAAACAGTAATCAAACAAGAGATCAAATAGTAATCAAACAAGAGATCCAACACTGAACAAACAAGAGATCAAACAGTATTCAAACAAGAGATCCAACATTGAACAAACAAGAGATCAAACATTGATCAAACAGTAATCAAACAAGAGATCAAATAGTAATCAAACAAGAGATCCAACAAGAGATCACACAGTGATCAAACAAGAGATCCAACACTGAACAAACAAGAGATCACACATTGATCAAACAAGAGATCACACGGTGACCAAAAATAGATCAGTGATCAAACAAGAGATCACACTGATCAAAAACAGATCAGTAATCAAACAAGGGATCAAACAGTATCAAACAAGAGATCCAACATTGAATAAACAAGAGATCAAACAGTATCAAACAAGATATCCAACATTGAATAAACAAGAGATCAAACAAGAGATCAAACAGTGATCAAACAAGAGATCACACAGTGATCAAACAAGAGATCTAACATAGAACAAACAAGAGATCAAACAGTAATCAAACAAGAGATCAAACAGTGATCAAACAAGAGGTTCAACACAGAACAAACAAGAGATCAAACAGTAATCATACAAGAGATCAAACAATGATCAAACAAGAGATCAAACAGTATCAAACAAGAGATCCAACATTGAACAAATAAGAGATCAAACAGTATCAAACAAGAGATCCAACACTGAACAAACAAGAGATCAAACAGTTTTCAAACAAGAGATCCAACATTGAACAAACAAGAGATCAAACATTGATCAAACAGTAATCAAACAAGAGATCAAATAGTAATCAATCGAGAGATCCAACATTGAACAAACAAGAGATCAAACAGTGATCAAACAAGAGATTAAACATTGATCAAACAAGAGATCACACAGTAATCAAAAATAGATCAGTGACCAAACAAGAGATCAAACAGTATCAAACAAGAGATCCAACACTGAACAAACAAGAGATCAAACAGTGATCAAACAAGAGATAAAACATTGATCAAACAAGAGATCACACAGTGATCTAAAATAGATCAGTGATCAAACAAGAGATCACACAGTGATCAAAAATAGATCAGTAATCAAACAAGAGATCAAACAGTATCAAACAAGAGATCCAACATTGAACAAACAAGAGATCAAACAGTGATCAAACAGTATCAAACAAGAGATCCAACATTGAACAAACAAAAGATCAAACAGTAATCAAACAAGAGATCAAACAGTAATCAAACAAGAGATCAAACAGTGATCAAACGAGATCAAACAGTGATCACATTGTGATCCAACGGTGATAATCATTTTATTACCCTCCTTAAATATCTGGCCTGACAAAACTATAAATATGACTACATATGCAACTTTACCACATTATGCCCTTTGAAGGCAGGGTAAAGTCTACGGTACATAACAGACGCCCTTGAAAAGTCTAGAAAGAGTAGAGGATATACCGCTCTTGCATAGGAATTATGTCCCCAGAAGTGTCGTGTCAACAGATACATAAAAGACAGTAAGCATTAGCAGTGGCCATAATAGTAAACAGCTATTAAATCTTTAGAAATAACAAGTTTAAAAGTACTGTGTTTACACATTTTGTTAGAATTTAATTTGATTATATAGTCACAATTTAGAAAATTTTGGCTACTACTTTCCAAACCTTAGAGCCAAGCAGACCTCCTTGAAAAGTCTACAAAAAGAAAGAGTGACAGGAAGAAATAAGAAGAGAGTTAGAGAGGAGTGAAGAAAACGTCACCTTGGGTAGGGTCGCCATGGAGACAGCCGAGCCCTCGTAGGCATTGTACAATTGTTTTTCCAGGTTCTCTATAAACTGAAGCAGCAGTTTCACTCTCAAATGGGTCTCATATGTGTCACCCTTCTCATGACTTGAACCTAAGAAGTTCAGAAAGAAAAACAGGTTAATTAACATGTATAAGAATATATCATATTAAATTCCTCATAACTAATGTAGCTTTTAAAAGTGCCTAATTGACACAAATCCAATATTTTCATTAAAAAGGGTAGGTGTTCCACATTTCTTCTTTTTAAGTCAGCACTATGTTTCAACCCGTAACTGCACTGTGGGATTTCCATGGAGCCTTTTCTCCTTTAAGGAAACCTTTAAAACCTCATTGTCAACTAAACATAATCCAACATGGAAACAATTGCTTCACATGAATCTAGATGCATCCGCTTTTATAAACAGAAAATATCTGTTTTATATTAATAAGAACATTTACAATATTTCGAATGCTTTCTATTTTATATCATAGGGTAAAGTACAATTTAAGTCCGTGCTTTTGAATTTGAGAAAAATAGAAAAATGTTAGACTGTAAAGCCACTAATTACTGACTGCAGCATTTAGTTTAATGGTGACATGATAGAACCACACTGTCTCAAAATTCACAAGTACTGACCATGCTGACTATTAACCCATATGAACACACTTTAAGGAGGGAGTGTACCTTAAGCTGTTAAAACAGTCCGGATTTACGGCTGATCTTCATTCCATGAGAGCCACTATCTTATTTGAAGTTTATACAATATCCAACTAGAACTATCACTGAATAGAACTATCACTGAAGGTGATGAATACCCCCATTTTTTTATCAGTTGTTATGTGTATATGAAGTTGGGTACCAACCCATTGAAAAAATGTTGAGGAATGCAAGAAATATAAATGTGACGCAATAAAAAATGTGTTACACGACGTTACAGACATTGTAATTCCTATATAGCCCCCACTTCACTTAGTGAAAGCAGGGATAAAATGAAATGTAATGTTATCCAATCAACCAATCAAAGGGAGTGTTTTATCTGCACCTTATTAAATTTGTGAGGGTATATATATATTATTTATAGGTCATAATGGCTCGGCCAATCAGAATGCAAGAAATCTGATTTATTCTCACTATGAAGCTTCTACGGTCGAGGGGTTAACAACGTTGCGTTGTAAAATATCACCTCTCACTGTTGCGGGTTTGAATCCCACTGGGAGCTCAACTTGTGAAAAAGGGTTGATTCCTACGGATGCCGGGAGGTATACAGTATTGGTTCTACCCAGGAATAAGTGGGTGGTCTGCCTCCAATATAAAAAATCGACCATCATACATAGCCTAAAATGTGCTGAACAAGAGGCCCAAGAGGGCCTGTGGACGCTCTAGTGGCTAATATGACTTATAACATCAATGAAGCGAGTGACTATCAACTTAAAGGAGGCAAAATATAGCATTTTTTAACTAAATCAAGAGCCATAACTCCGCCATTACTGGTCCGATCTGGCCGGTTTTCGAACTTAGCCAGTAGAGATAATAAAAATGTCAAAAAAATAAAATAAAAATAAAAAAATTTAAAAAAAATAAAGAGAGAAATATAAAAATAATAAAAGAAAAAAAATGTCAAAAAATCTGGTAAAGAGATGAAAAATGAAGGTCCTATTGCCTTAACAAGGCAAAATATAGCATATTTAACGAAATCAAGGGCCATAACGCCGCTGTTACTGGTCCAATTTGGCTGGTTTTCAAACTTGTCCAAGCTTTTATTGACATTAACAATCTGGTAAGATTTGGTAAAGATCGGATGAAAAATGAAGGCCCTATCGTCTTAACGAGGCAAAATATAGCATTTTTAACTAAATCAAGGGCCATAACTTCACTGTTACTGGTCAGATCTGGCTGGTTTTCGAAATTGTCCAAGCTTTCATTGACATTAACAATCTGTTAAAGTTTGGTAAAGATCAGATGAAAAATGAAGGCCCTATTGTCTTACCGAGGCAAAATATAGCATTTTAGCTAAAAACAAGTGCCATAACTCCGCTGTTACTGGTCCGATATGGTTGGTTTTCGAACTTATCCGAGCTTTTATTGACACTAACAATCTGGTAAAGTTTGGTAAAGATCGGATGAAAAATGGAGGCCCTATCGTCTTAACAAGGCAAAATATAGCATTTTTAACAGACGGACGACGGACAACTCGGCATCCCATAAGCTAACAAGAGGTCAATGACCTTGAAGCTCTACTGATTGATTTTGATTTCAGGAAGTAGTCGCTACAGACTTGTTTTTTGAAAATGTATTTTTAACATTGGCGGCCATCTTGAATTACCGGCCGACCTGAAATTTCGCTAGGATCAATTAGACATTAAGAGCAACATTCCTGTGAAGTTTCATGAAAATCCGTCAAGTAGTTTCAGAGGAGTAGTCGCTACAAGTTTTCATTATATAACTATGTAAACAAAGATGGCCGCTGGCAGCCATGTTTAACGTCAAATCAAAACGATTTTCGACAAGGACCAACATCATGTCATACTGATCATTTAAGAAAAAGTCCCATATCAATATCTCTTATAGTTTTGAAGAAGTAGTCGCTACAAACTTATTTATTTTAAATCTATTTTTAGCTGTGGTGGCCATCTTGAATTTCCGGCCGACTGAAATTTTTCTAGGATCAACTATTCATCAAGAGCAACATTCCTGTGAAGTTTCATGAACATCCGTCAAGCAGTTTCAGAGGAGTAGTCGCTACAAGTTTTTACTATGTAACTCTATGTAACCAAAGATGACCACTGGCAGCCATATTTAACGTCGAATCAAAATAATTTTCGACAAGGATCAACATCATGTCATGCTGATCATTTTAGAAAAAGTCCCATATCAATATCACTTATAGATTTCAAGAAGTAGTCACTACAAACTTGTATTTTAAAACTCTATTTTTAGCTTTGGTGGCCATCTTGGATTTCACATCAACATGAATTTTTGCTAGGATCAACTAGACTTTATGGGCAACATTTCTGTTAAGTTTCATGAATATCCATCCAGTCGTTTCAGAGGAGTTGTCGCTACAAATAAAAGTTTACAGCCAGACGGACAGACGGCCAGACGGACGTACGGACGGACGACGGACGCCGCACCACGGCATCTGCTGATCTCTGATCAGTCGAGCTAAAAATGATGTTAAACACCAAACAAACAAACTAAAGCATAATCTGGAAAGTCAAAGTTTGAAGAAACAAACAATATTACAATCATGACAGTGATAGCAAAGCCTGAAGACGTATCAACCTCTCTACCTTTTTTCCTGTCATCCTCCTCTTCACCACGAGGATCCCGGACCTCTGCGGCAAACCTCTTCACCACCCCCTCAATAGACATGAATGTGTCCTGGGGTTTACCCAGGGGTGTCCGGAGTCGCGCCAGAATGCAGAACTGGGCAGCCTCCCACGTCGCCCAGAACCACTGCACCGATGTGTTGCCCGCAATCTACAAATAGCAATATAATAAGCTTACTTAATGATGACCTGACATAAAGATTAAACCGAATTGGGATTCTACACAATATGAAGAGCTTTAATGTAGCTGTCAGAGCAAGGCAGAAAGGAATACAGAGTATCGTAATAGAACTTCCAAATAAATGCTTTGTACCTGTGACTTGTATGATTGAAAGGTACACCCTGGTTTACTTTCCCATCTGAACTGAGAACCATGGTGTTAAATGTTTTGCTCAAGGAAAGATAGGTAGTAAAGATTTTTTGAAGACACAATCAAATCACACAGGCCAAACAGAATAAAATAATTATCTAAAGCAAAAAATATTGTTGTTTGATATTACTTATTGAGTCTATTACCCATCACGGGAAATGCAATGAAGATGGAATTGAATTGGGTTTTACAGCGCAACAACACATGAAAGGTTATATGGCGCCTAACAGAAAATGAACATGCCAGGCTCATCCTCCATTTACATCAACAAAATATGGAGAATGGGCAGAACTGCAGAGTTGCTGCAAATTCTAAAGTAAACACTCCATTTACGATGGAGCCACGTTTCCATACGCAGTGTCATGATGACGACCTTGAATGAGCATGATAAAAACCGACAAAATGAAAACGAAGTGGGGTCCTACCCCTCTGCCTTTAGCGGGATTTGAAGTGGTTGTATTCTACCCTGGCAACCACACAGGGAACAATGAAGATGGAAATAAGAGACTACAGATATTATCTGGTCATACATTCATTGCTCATGATAGCCTCAAGAAGGATTAGCTTTATAAATGATTTCACCTTTAATATATAACCTTACGTGTTGAAAATGACGCAAAAAAACATACAAACAAACATAAAAAATTGATGATACAAATTATTACTTTTTTTATTTTTATTTATATCAATTTTTATCTCAGGCAGCTGAAGACTATAAGAATCTTTCATGCGTATCCGGTGAAGATAGGGAATTTCAACCCAACGTTTGCGTTTTCATCAGAACCGAGGCTCTGCCGAGGTTCTGATTAAAACACTTATACCAAGGGTTGGAATTCCCTATCTTAACCGAATACTCATGATAAGATTCTTTTTCTTGCATAGCAGAGACATGTTGTGCGTTTTGGCCGCCAGCTACTAACATTTTGCGTTTTGCATGTCTTCCTGCATACTGGATGTTCGTGCGAGCAACTTTTATCTTTACCCATAAAGATAAGACTTTCCATCTCCCATGTAAAACGTGGATAGCCTTATCCGGTATGCAAGAAAAATTAATCTCACACTGAATTTGTTCCTACTTGCATCATATAAATACCTCATGTACCATTCAGACATCTTACTTACATAGTTCTGCATGATTAGACTGTCAGCTGATTTCCAGTCTCTACCGTTAGCTCTCTGTGCTGACTGGTACATGGCTTCTACCCAGGACAGGGAACCAACTTGTCTGTAATATACAAACCATGAACGACGTTGCTATATTTTGAAACATTGTTCTTGTATCTAGACTGGGATGTCATTTTAACCAATCACTGTGGGTTTAATTATGCTTAAAAGCAACTTACTTATAGCTGAGCACCAAAAGCGACTATTTTAGTCATTTTTTTGGTAATTACCGTGGGTGGGGGAAAATATGTGAATGAAGGGAAAATGTGTCTAGATTGGGTATTTAGTATATTTATTTGTATGAAGACTTACTTCAAAGAGACATTGCGTAGAATATATCCCATCACTTGTCTAAAGTTGTGCGAGTGGAAGGAGACGAGGGGCATCTTGCCCGCGTGGTGCCTGCACGCCTGCCACATGGCATGGAGACCCGTGGTCGACTCGTTGTACACCAGCTGTGTGTCCTCCTCCAGAAGGTACAGGCCATTGTTCTTGCTGTAAAAGATGTACAAGTCAATCAATGCAGTTATTAAATGAGGATTTACATCCTGGTCAGCACATTAAATTTTTAGAACATCTTAAGCCATATATGACAGTCCATTTTCTTTTTTTGTGGCAGAAGCATACAACCCCATTTTCCTGGGTAGAACCAGTACTGTATACCTCTTGACATCTGTAAGAATCAACACTTTCTCACTTGACAAGTCAAGCTCCCAGTAGGATTCGAACCCACAGAGGTGAGAACAT
Organism: Cyrtodaria siliqua; assembly: GCA_037043455.1. NCBI lineage: Eukaryota > Metazoa > Mollusca > Bivalvia > Adapedonta > Hiatellidae > Cyrtodaria > Cyrtodaria siliqua. The sequence continues at coordinate 200,680 of JAWPHD010000152.1, forward strand.
TGTAGACGCAGGGTCTCTACAAGAACCCACAGAGGTGAGAACATTGTAGACGCAGGGTCTCTACAAGAACCCACAGAGGTGAGAACATTGTAGACGCAGGGTCTCTACAAGAACCCACAGAGGTGAGAACATTGTAGACGCAGGGTCTCTACAAGAACCCACAGAGGTGAGAACATTGTAGACGCAGGGTCTCTACAAGAACCCACAGAGGTGAGAACATTGTAGACGCAGGGTCTCTACAAGAACCCACAGAGGTGAGAACATTGTAGACGCAGGGTCTCTACAAGAACCCACAGAGGTGAGAACATTGTAGACGCAGGGTCTCTACAAGAACCCACAGAGGTGAGAACATTGTAGACGCAGGGTCTCTACAAGAACCCACAGAGGTGAGAACATTGTAGACGCAGAGTCTCTACAAGAACCCACAGAGGTGAGAACATTGTAGACGCAGGGTCTCTACAAGAACCCACAGAGGTGAGAACATTGTAGACGCAGGGTCTCTACAAGAACCCACAGAGGTGAGAACATTGTAGACGCAGGGTCTCTACAAGAACCCACAGAGGTGAGAACATTGTAGACGCAGGGTCTCTACAAGAACCCACAGAGGTGAGAACATTGTAGACGCAGGGTCTCTACAAGAACCCACAGAGGTGAGAACATTGTAGACGCAGGGTCTCTACAAGAACCCACAGTGGTGAGAACATTGTAGACGCAGGGTCTCTACAATCCCAGGGATGGAGTAATCTAGTCAGGGAGTTACAGAAAACTTGTGTGAAAGATGACAAAAATGAGGCATTACCTGGCAGTAACATTGATGGGCAGCAGATTGATGAGGGAGAAGTAGGCATCAGACAGTGTACTGGAACCCTCCGTCAGTCGGAACTTACACAGCTTCACACACCTGAAAACAATGGGATAGAAATTGTTAGGTTCAATCTATAGTCTTGTATGAGGGCCAGACCAAAAATTATGCAAATCATTCAATCATTCAATCAGCATCCTGCAGAATGTTTACCATGCAAAATAGCCTATTGGGGTCATGCAAGACCACACTATACAAAATAGGTATAGTCGTACAAGACCACACTATACAAAACAGGTCTATTGGGGTCATACAAAACCTCACTATACAAAACCATACTATACAAAACCACACTATACAAAACCATACTATACAAAATAGGTATCGCCATACAAGACCATACTATACAAAACCGGCCTCTTGGGGTCATACAAAACCATACTATACAAAACAGCATACAAGACCACACTATACAAAACAGGCCTATTGGGGTCATACAAACCCACACTATACATACAAGACCACACTATACAAAACAGGCCTATTGGGGTCATACAAAACCACACTATATAAAACCACACCAAAACCACACTATACAAAACCACACTATACAAAACCATACTATACAAAACCACACTATACAAAACCACACTATACAAAATCATACTATACAAAATAGGTATAGTCATACAAGACCACACTATACAAAACAGGCCTATTGGGGTCATACAAAACCACACTATAAAAACCACACTATACAAAACTACACTATACAAAACCACACTATACAAAATAGGTATAGTCATACAAGACCACACTACAAAACAGGCCTAGGCGTCATACAAAACCACACTATACAAAACCAAACTATACAAAACAGGCCTATTGGGGTCATACAAAACCACACTATACAAAGTAGGTCTATTGGGGTCATACAAAACACACTATACAAAACAGACCTATTGGGGCCATTTTAAACACAAATATACAATATAGGCCTATTGGGGTCATACGGCAGATTACAGATTAGTATTATAAAATATTTAAATGTTTTGCAAAAAGTCATTAAAGTTACAATCCATCATTCTGCTGATGACAAAGTACAACATGAATTATAAGCATGAAACATATTCCTATATTTCATATTTAACATTATGTATACATTTTAACTCCAGCAATCAATAAAACCATGCTGTTTACAAGTTAATGATAATAAAACGGTCTATCAATTAACATACCCTTTCACAATGTAGATGGGATATGCCTTGGGGTTCTTGAAGAGACTACTGAGGCATATTTGTACAGCGCCGGCAACCTCCTGTTCCTGATCGTATCCCACGTGGTACATGGCCTGTACAAGCGTCAGAAATTGACGTGTCGTGTACACGTGTTGGCTCGTGTGCAGATTCGCAATGATTTCCGACACCCATTTCAGGGCCAGTAGTCTGTAAGCATGCAAATATTTATTTACAAACAGGTCACTCATGCAGTACTGAACTGAACATAATTTTGAGTTTATAATCGCACCAACAGCTAAGGTCATATGACCACTGTAAGAAGACTCCAGGTGCCCTACTGGGTAATTTCCATGCATGGGCAGTCACCTGGTTAGAACCTCCCAACATTCTGTAAGCCAGCCTATAGATTCCTAGTCCCATGACGGCACAAATTCACAGCGGTAAGGGGCAAGTAATTTAAAGTCAGAGACTCTAACCACTCGGCCAAAGATGCCCCATGCAGTACTGAAAGCATGTTTCTAGTAAATGGAAACAATAAACCAAATATCTTAAACATGTGATGGTAGCAAAACTAATCCTTTTTCATATTTTTTTTAACATGTTTAAAATATTTTTACAAGCTTCTTTAAGAACTTTTTATATGCTTCTTGAACCATTTTCACAAACCAAGTTCAATGCTTATAAATACAAAGTTTAATTTATACGAGTCATGCATTTTAAGTTTTTAATCAATAGTGATTTATCAAAAGACAAAACTGTCGCTCACTTCGCATCATACGACGTATTGGTGTGAGTCAGTAGATCTGACAGAAGTTTTAGGAGACGGGAGAAATTGGTGCTCGTTGTCGACGTGACATTTGCCAGTACAGAGCCCTCTAGTGGAGTATTCTGTGTCAGTAGAGAACTTGTGGATATGAAATTGCCATGCCTGAAATAAAAGATACCATCAGCATAAGAACATCCCGATTAAAATTGTATTAAACATCAGTTTACAAATGTAATTAACATGGACAGCATGCCATTACTCCATTATAAAAATAATGAATAATCAGTGAATAGTATACCACATGCAATTTACAGGACAATGTAGCTTGCTGCTGAAAACATGCAGCAGTGTCAACAGTGATTGTTGTTATTTTCAGCACATTTTAGGCTATATAGGACAGACGATTTTTAGTGGTGGAGGCAGACTACCCACTTTTTCCTGGGTAGAAACAGTAATGTATACTCCAGCATATGTAAGAATCAATGCTCCGCCCCACCCCCCAACCCCCCACCCCCTGGTAGGGCCCTGATTTGACTCCAGGGTCACCATCTAAACAAACTTGGGAGAGGATTATGATTTAAGTTTATGGTACATGCAAAATAGTAAACCTATAGATAAAATACATAAAAAAATACCGTATTTACCGTATAAGTTGGGGCACCGTAAAGATTGGGGCAACCTTGCATTTTAGGAAAATAATTATTTTTACTTTGGGCCATATTAAAAATTTCAAAAGATTTCAAAATTTTCAGATAATTTTAATTGGGCCATCAACCAAATTCTGCCAAAATCATGATCAAAATTAATGTAAAAAAAATGCATAAAATAAGTCAGTGAACTAACTAGTTATTAAAGCACTGAGTAAATCTGGTAATTATACACTTACGCACTCAGGAAGTGACGTGTGACGTGTATTTATTTTAATTGTTGGAATCTAGACGCGTGCGACAAAATGCTAGCAATCACAATTTTAATTCAACTGTGAAATAATTATAGTATTTTATATAAGTGATTGTTAGTTTAAATCATTATTTCATATTCAGTTAGTTATCGTACCTTGTATTTATGCACTGCGATAAAACACGCCGGTTATTTCTAGTCTGTTCCTCGCGGCATCACACTGATTTTACACACGTGTTTACCAGCTGATCACAAGGTCAGCTAAATTAAAGGGACTCTATTGTTTAAACCGGTAATCTTCGCTCCAGGCTATTTCACAGTTAATTTCTGATATGATATGGTCCGCACACCAGGAAATTAAGTCCGTACAAGACTGCATCAAACTTCATTTAAAGGGATGCTATTTGCCGTATTTTAACAACAAGTGACGCAAGCTGCGACACAATTTCACCACTTTGGCAAAGATCAAAGAAACTACGTCGGCACGTCGGCACATCAAATTCTTGTGTTTGACTACAAAGCCGGGACGTTTTGACTGATCTTTTCATCATTTATAAACAAGTGCACGTTTAAGGAGGAATAATCTCAGTGTACAAAAGTGATAAACTTTGCAGTAAGAAATAGATATTTATAATTAGTCGATTGTTATTAATGGATTAAAGAAAACATGTTCTGCGGTAAGATGTTGTTAATTTGAATCACGATAGTCACGATAGTTTAATGAATTTCCACTTGACCGAACTTAAACCCAAATTAAGTCCGTTATATTCATTGGGCCAATAAAAAAAAAAAAAAAATTTTTAACAGGTATTGTTTGGGCCACTAATTATTGTAATTAATTAATCCTGCTCCAACTTATACGGTAAATACGGTAATATATAATTTTCTTGTCAGATTAAGAAAACAAGTTCAAATTAACCACAGTTTCATTTTATGTTTCAGGGCTGTTCAATTCAAACATACATAGGACCCAAGAAAGGCCCTTTTGAAATTGAACACTCACATAGATGCAAAATTTTGTTTAAAGAACCAAATTTCATAAAACAGGGTTCACCCATAGATGCTTATTAAATTGCCCTCCTGGGGTCCCAGGTATGTTTTAATGGAATAGCCTCATTTTATCTTTCCATCACTTAGCACTCTATTCCAGCATTTCACTGATGATTACCTGGTAGCATGGGTATACAGTGATTGTAGTATGGCATACTGCAGGGTGGGGTACTGCACACTGACGGAAGGTAATTACAAGGTAGCATGTGTATACAGCGATTGTAGTATGGCATACTGCAGGGTGGGGTACTGCACACTGATGGAAGGTAATTACAAGATAGCATGGGTATACAGCGATTGTAGTATGGCATACTGCAGGGCAGGGTACTGCACACTAATGGAATGTAATTACCTGGTAGCATGGGTATACAGTGATTGCAGTACGGCATACTGCAGGGTGGGGTACTGCACACTAATGGAATGGAATTACCTGGTAGCATGGGTATACAGCGATTGTAGTATGGCATACTGCAGGGTGGGGTACTGCACGCTAATGGAATGGAATTACCTGGTAGCATGGGTATACAGTGATTGTAGTATGGCATATTGCAGGGCAGGGCACTGCACACTGATGGAAGGTAATTACCTGGTAGCATGGGTATACAGTGATTGTAGTATGGCATACTGCAGGGCAGGGTACTGTACACTGATGGAAGGTCGAGTCACATCCAGGTGTTTGCTGTACAAATCAAAGATGTTCGGTGACAGGGCCCACATCTGAAGAAATTATGAAAGCATAAATAGAAGACTGTACTAGATGCTCCAACCTAAGCTTGTGGATAGTAGTGTATATTGTTTTATCTACTTTTTTCATAATGGGTTTCAGACTCTTATAGTAAAAGAGACAAAAATGTACACGAGACAACAATGATATGTACCCCAGTTACCTTTTCTTTGATACTTTTTAAATGGAATGTACAATTTTGGAAGGAAAACAAGAGGTCAATGACCTGGAAGCTCTACTGATAGGTTTTTGATAGCTAGATCAGCATTCCCGTGAAGTTTCATGAAAATCCGTCAAGTAGTTTCGGAGGAGTAGTCGCTACAAGTTTTCATTATATAACTCTATGTAAACAAAGATGGCCACTGGCGGCCATGATTAACGTCAAATCGAAAAGATTTTCGACAAGGACCGACATCATGTCATGCTGATCATTTTAGAAAAAGTCCCATGTCAATATCACTTATAGTTAAGTCACTACAAACTTGTATTTTGAGCCATGGTGGCCATCTTGAATTTCCAGCCGACCTGAAATTTTGCTAGAATCAATTAGACATCAAGAGCAACATTCCTGTGAAGTGTCATGAAAATCCGTCAAGTATTTACAGAGGAGTAGTCGCTACAAGTTTTCATTATATAACTCTATGTAAACAAAGATGACCGCTGGCGGCCATGTTTAACGTCGCATCAAAACAATTTTGACAAGTATCAACATTATTCCATACTGATCATTTTAGAAAAAGTCCCATATCAATATCACTTATAGTTTTCAAGAAGAACTCGATACAAACTTGTTTTTTGAAAATCTATTTTTAGCTGTGGCGGCGATCTTGAACTTCCGACCAACCTGAAATGTTGCTAGGATCATTTAGACATCAAGAGCAACATTCCTGTGAAGTTTCATGGAAATCCGTCGAGTAGTTTCAGAGGAGTAGTCGCTACAAGTTTTTACTAGATAACCCTATGTAAACAAAGATGGCCAATGGCAGCCATGTTTAACGTCGATTTTCGACAAGGACCAACATCATGTCATGCTGATCATTTTAGAAAAAGTCCCATATCAATATCACTTATAGTTTTCAAGAAGTAGTCGCTACAAACTTGTTTTTTAAAAATCTATTTTTAGATTTGGCGGCCATCTTGGATTTCACATTAACATGAATTTTTGCTAGGATCAACTAGACTTCATGGGCAACATTTCTGTAAAGTTTCATGAAAATCCATTCAGTAGTTTCAGAGAGTTGTCGCTACAAAAAAAAGTTTACGGACGGACAGACAGACGGGACGGACGACGGACACCGCACCACGGCATAAGCTCTGCTGATCTCTGATCAGTAGAGCTAAAAACAGATTCATCAAATAAAATTGAAAATAACTACATTTGAGTAAACTATGATGAAAAATGCATTTAAAATCTAGGAACTAGATGTCGTCTAATGTATGCCTTATTAAAAAGTTGGTGGGGCTTTAAAACACTCCAACAGGTGATATTGAAAAGACTGAAGGGAAACATAGCATTCCTCTTCAAACATAAACTTACCTGAAACCACTGACCCACTAAGGGGCTTCTTACATACAGCTTAAATGATCATCCATACAGTAACATTTCAAAGACTGCAACAATAGTGAGGAATACAGGCAAAAATAAGATGTACATCTTGTGAAGGCATTGGTCAAACTTCAAGATTTTGACTGAAAAAGTGTCTGCCCGCTGGTAACTCTTTTAGCAGGCAGAAGTTTTACTCAGGCTCTAGACAGGAAGATTATAAAAGCAGGGCTACCCACTTTTTCATTAAGTTTCAAATCCTAACAAAGAGGCCAACAGGATCCACATATCTTACCCCGATCACATTGTTCTTAGTGTTGCCAATCTCACCAAGCACACACAGATTGAATATGCAGATAGCCTCAGCCTCCCTCTTGCTGTACTTTATATCCACGAATGGATTGCTGGGTACCAAGTTGAGTAAATCATCATCTCCACTGGTTTCCAGCAGTGTGTTGTAACTCTGTTGTAAGTCTCCAAGTAAGTACCTAAAAGGTATAAGGTAATGTTTATGGCTAATATGCAATCAACACATGATGCAATGCTTTAACCTACGATTATGTTTTGTTTGTTTTTTCAAGAAAAAAATTGTATCTGAAGCCTAATTTCAAGATAAAAGACCACCCCATATCATCATTGTGGAAGAAAGAGTTTAAATAATACTTAGGAAATAAAACTTCAAGTTAAAGGGACACTGTCCGTAACTTTTAGCTTATAAAACACCCAATAATTATGTTCGCAAACATTATACACTAAACATTATTCAATATTTACTAATTAAAAGCAAGATTGTTTAACGGAATTCAATCGCGGTACAAAAAAAAGCAAATCCACTTTGTGGGTTTGAACTCGTAGCCCAAACTAAAATTGCACTCGCAGTAATAATAAGTGTGCGTGAGCGAAAAGTAGTCGGAACTCGCTCCCGACTGAGCTAAGCGGGCTATATATATTACGCAATACATACTATGGTAAAAACCTAGTGCGCTATGGAAGTCACGTGATCGCATAAAAGGTAAATATTGTGGGTCCCACTTTATTTACATTTAAAAATTAAAACTTTTTTTTTTCAAACTCATGAATGTATTCCTACATACTTCTTAGGGTCTATCCTCATGTTTTCATGTATACATTTCACTGAATAAAAGTCAGACAGTTATTTGGTTATGCTCAATATCTGCTTACTTACGGACAGTGTCCCTTTAAGGTATTCAGAAATGTATCTAATACTACAACATCAGCTGTAGATATTTATAAAAGAAAGTACTGTTTTATGTGAATGAGTGTCTAGGTAGCCTCACCAATGCAACCCTCGTTCAATTATCTTAAAGCTGTATATATGAAGCTTAAATTTTTTGTACACAGAACTCATTGGTTTCCTCTTTTCTGTTTTACATGAATGGGTAAAACATCTATGTTGAACATCCCCCTTTTCGTTCCCCTATTGAGCATTGTATGTGAAAGTTGTTGGACATTCCAGGTTTACCCACAATAACACATGTCATCATGTTGTGATTCTAAGAAGTTGTGCTGCTTCTTTCGTTATTATGTAAAATAAATAGTGAACTTAGTTCAACTGTTAATATGGTTCTAACAGACATGTATACTGAGCAAATTAAAGTCAGCACATCAAATGCATGTCATATTCGGGGTCAATGATAAAGTGATATAGATATGACCAATAATCATGTTACAGTCATCTGTAAACAAAGCTGGTGAAAAATAATATATGGAAGGTAATTCGTTAACTTCGCTTAGAAAATAATAAAAAAAATGATTGAAAATCACATCCTTTCTTAGCATTTATGTTTAATCTATGTCTCTAAAAAGTTGTGCTAAATTTTTTTTGTTTAGTGTACACAGAACATTGTTTAGCGCGACTTACCTGTATGCTTCCTCTAACAGCGGGATGTTTTTCAGTCCAAGTAGCGCCTGATACACTGAAGACAGTTCCTTTAGAACCTGAAATATCATGCGCAATTTGAAAGAACCTCAAACAAAATCTCATTCAAAAAAGACCTTTGAACTGTTTCCAATGCACTCTCTATACTAAGTTATCACCTCAGGGTTCTCCCTTGGCAGATTTAGCCAGGCGCAGCACCCGGGTTTATTTCTCGAGAGCTTGGATATCAGATTTCCACTTATGCTTCTTTTCATAGATTCAAATGGTCAAATTTTATATCTCTGTTCAAAACAAGCTGACAATACAAACATTTCGTCTTTTTGTTATTGTCTAATAAATAAAATATCAGACACTGAATTTGCCAGAACAGCCTGACCGTGTCTACCAAACTGCCACAATATACGCAGTGTGACACCATGCAAATGTGTTCTTACTAATTTCAAACAGTTCACTCTCTTCTAACATATCGCGAAATATAATTCCAATATTTGGTAAAAGTAAAACCATCTTTGTTTCATGTTTTGCTAAAAGTGAAGTGATTATAATAACAATAAGTATTTAAAAAAAAAAAGACAAGTTTTCTTGTGATCAGTGTTGTTATGTATTTATAGAATCGTCTTATTTAGTTCAAATCATCATAATGTTTGAAAGTACGATATTTCAATACATGTATTCTATGTAATAAAAGTCCACATTTGCTACTTTATAAACCTTTAGCTGACTACGCAATGAAAAAACACTTCCTCCAAGACAGTTAAATTATTGATTTGTCTACAATACTTACATCGGGTGAGTTCGAGAGTTTACTGGGGTTTATGATAGATTCAGGGGAGAGAACTTGTGCCTCTACGATACTTACATCGGGTGAGTTCGAGAGTTTACTGGGGTGTATGATAGATTCAGATGAGAGAACTTGTGCCTCTACGATACTTACATCTGGTGAGTTCGAGAGTTTACTGGGGTGTACGATAGATTCAGGGGAGAGAACTCGTGCCTCTACGATACTAACATCTGGTGAGTTTAAGAGTTTACTGGGGTGTATGATAGATTCAGGGGAGAGTACTTGTGCCTCTACGATACTTACATCTGGTGAGTTTGAGAGTTTACTGGGGTGTATGATAGATTCGGGGGAGAGAACTTGTGCCACCATCAACACCGGCAGCTGGTTTCCGAACAAATCCACAACCTAGAGGGGATAAAACAATGCCGTGTCAAACCTGAACATCCGTTATATATTGTATATACATATATAATAGTGTAGGTATATAAAAAGAGGATATTATTGAAGTTAAATCAATATTAATCAATCTAAAAGGTTAACCGCTTTTTATGTGTAGATGCAAAGTTGATAACGACCGTTTATTTTTACTTTTTTCATACATTGGTCAATGTTTTTATAGCGTACACAGTTTGATTGCTAAAGATTTTAATGTAATCTGTAAGACAAAGAGCATCTGAAACCACATGAAGAGATATAGCATCTATGTCTACGATAAATCTACAAAGTTGCTCGACATCCATTTTTCCGAACCTTCTTCACAAGCTTCAGTGTAGACAAGGTGTACTTGTACGAGACTTTGTGGGGGCGGCACATCACCGTCGCCACGTACGACCGTACACTCTCCTTGCAGGTAATGGCACTGGACTTGATCATGTTCAACATCAGAAGTAGAAACTCATTCGCTGAAATATAGGCGAGTTGGACATTAAATGCGGTTTTGTATACCACACTTGTAAATCATCAAATAGCAGTTAAACCAACCTGCAACAGACAGATGTACTACACTATTGCTGTAAAGAAAATAAGGTGTCAGAATACAAAACCAGATAAAAAGATGACTAGTGAGTAAGATAGATAATATATCCAAAATGAACCAGTTTTTTCAGGAGGATATTGAGATGTCCAGATCATTTGCCACAACCAGAAGTATTGAAATGAATTGGATTTCATAGCTGCACCAACAGCTAAGGTCATATGGCAATTTTCCTGGTTTTATTGGTGGAGGAAGACCCCAGGTGCCCGTCCGGGAGGGCATCTGGGTAGAACCAACGACGTTCCACAAGCCAGCTGGATAGCTTCCAAACATAAAGATTCCTGGTCCCATGAGGGATCACAACCAGAAGTATGTTTAATACTAAAGATTTTATTCACAAAGAGTAATAAAAAGGATATTTATCAACTAACTCAAGGCCATCTAAGTTGCAATACAACAAAAACAATTATAATTCATAATCACCAAAAGTTAGATGAAATGACAGGACAAGAGAGTAACATGCAGAAAAAGCTTATTAAACTGAAATGAACACCTTAATCTGACAGCAAAAATTAAATAATATTTATTGATGAAGTTTTATATTCTATTATATACCATACTGTTGCAGACGACTAGAGAGAAAATGTAAAGTAATAATATTATGGAAGTTAGTAATTATTTTATTTTTGAGTCAAAATTTCTCAAATTATAATTCATACAATGTCAATATTTATAATTCAAGAATATTAAATACAATAAACAAAAAACAGTGAAGAAATTGAGCTAATGTGGCGTGCGAGACTATAAGAATCTTTCATGGGTATCCGGTGAAGATAGGGAATTCCAACCCGAGGTATAAGTGTTTTTATCGGAACCGAGGCTCTGCCGAGGTTCCGATTAAAACACTTTTACCGAGGGTTGGAATTCCCTATCTGAACCGAATATCCATGATAGATTCTTTTTCTTGCATATCAGAGACATGTTGCACGTTGACGCCGCCAGTTACTAACGTTTTGCATGTTTTCCTGCATACCGGATGTTGGCGCGCGTGAATTTTATCTCGACCCTAGGGTGAGATGGATATATCTAGCCCCGGTAAAATGACGGATATCCTTGTCCGGTATGCAAGAAACCTTTATATATGTAGATGTCTAGAAGTAGCAATTTCAATCAAACATAACTGTTAGGTAAAGATATAAAAACTGTGGACACACCTGTGAGTACGATGAACTCTGAGAAGTACGACTTCATTGAACTGTCTATACTCTGTACAGTCTTGTTAAACACCTGGAAAGTTAAATAAACTCCGTTTCATTCTGACGCTTACACACATGGTATAAAAAACACTTGCACTGTTCTGATTATTTGGTTTATTGATTACTTTTGTAAAGTAGAATCGGGTCGTTATGCAAAACTTTGCTTTCTAGACTATTCTAGAAGTAAATTAAGCATACAATCTGGACTCCAAGAATAATGGTTTGTCTTTTGTTTGAATGGTGTTAAACTTCTTTTTCAGTACATTTTTGGCTATATATGACGGTAAATGTTTAGTGGTGGGGGCAGACCACCCACTGTTTCTGGGTAGAACCAGTACTGTATACCTCCAGCATCTGTAAGAATGGACACTTTCTCACATGACAAGTTGAACTGCCAGTGGGATTCAAACCAACAGCGGTGAGAGGCGAGATGGTTTTAAATGCAGCGTATTTTTACCATCCCGGCCGCGGACATTAATGGAGACAGAAAAGTATTTCAGTATCAATTCTAGTTCAGCAACTCCTATATCAGCTCACCAGTATAACAAGGGAATTCCAAACAAATCACCAGTTCAAATTATTTAATTTAAAGGTTATTTAGAAACAAATGTAATAAGAAACATGGAAAATTCGTTGAAAACCAGATTTTCAAGAAATGTCGAATTAAGTGTAACCTTGATTGAAGTTCAAGGTCATAGAAACATAGGTATTGTTGGATAATTAATGATCATATGTAACAACTGGGCAAATATCAAATAAATCAATTGGATAGTATTCAAGTTAGATGTTTTGTAGAAAATCAGACAAACTTCTTCACCAAAATGCAAATGTTCATGCCTCCCGCCTAACAACAGTCATCAATCTTATAAACAAGACTTTTTCCATTGGAAAATCTGTTTTAAGGATCATTTTGTCTGATGATAAATAATATACTATAAAATATGAAATACTTACATCCAGGAAGTAGTCCATAGAGAGCTGTCGTGACTTGTTGGGATCAAAGTTTTCTCCGAGACTCTTCATCACCGTGGTGAACACCTTCAGGAGCGAGCCGATCTTCACAACTTCATCTGGGATCAATGCACGAGTCATCGCCACACTTAGATCCTGTAATAGCAAAATAACATTACATTCACTGGCCAGACTTAGATCCTGCAACAGCAAAATAACATTACATTCACTGGCCACACTTAGATCCTGCAATAACAAAATAACATTACATTCACTGGCCACACTTAGATTCTACAACAGAAAAATAACATTACATTCACTGGCCACACTTAGATCCTGCAACAGCAAAATAACATTACATTCACTGGCCACACTCAAATCCCGCAATAACAAAATAACATTACATTCGCTGGCCACACTTAGATCCTGCAACAGCAAAATAACATTACATTCACTGGCCACACTTAGATCCTGCAACAGCAAAATAACATTACATTCACTGGCCACACTTAGATCCTGCAACAGCAAAATAACATTACATTCACTGGCCACACTTAGATCCTGCAACAGCAAAATAACATTACATTCACTGGCCACACTTAGATCCTGCAACAGCAAAAAAACATTACATTCACTGGCCACACTCAAATCCCGCAATAACAAAATAACATTACATTCACTGGTCACACTTAGATCCTGCAACAGCAAAATAACATTACATTCACTGGCCACACTTAGATCCTGCAACAGCAAAATAACATTACATTCACTGGCCACACTTAGATCCTGCAACAGCAAAATAACATTACATTCACTGGCCACACTTAGAATCTGCAACAACAATATAACATAATATTCACTGGCCACACTTAGATCCTGTAACAGCAAAATAACATTACATTCACTGGCCATACTTAGATCCTGCAACAGCAAAATAACATTACATTCACTGACCACACTTAGATCCTGCAACAGCAAAATAACAGCCACACGTAGATCCCGCAATAACAAAATAACATTACATTCACTGGCCACACTTAGATCCTGCAACAGCAAAACAACATTACATTCACTGGCCACACTTAGATCCTGCAATAGCAAAATACCATTACATTCAATGACATCAAGTGAGTTAAAGATTTGGACTTTGGACACTCAATGCATTTCAGTAGCTGTCACATATGAATTAGACAAACCACATTAACATGGCATCAATAATATTAATATAAATAATGTACATTGGCCCCTGGGCATCCTGTAAAAGAATCAGTAAACCACATATACCCCAGGCCTCAATTAAATTAGTGTGTGTTTGTCCTTTACCTACCGGTCCCCATTTGTTTTGCCACTACCCAAAATACTGAGTTTTAAATTTTATAAAAAACTAGAAGGGTGTTCCGCAAAAGACTTGTGTCGCCTGCCGTGTGCTCATTTCAGCAAGTATAATCTAACTATTGGCCATAACTTGAGAAGTATTTGACATTATGTTCATGAAACTTCACACACATCTTCATCTTGAGGAATGCTGTCACGCATGTCCAATAATGCCGACTTTCATTTTGGCAGAGTTATGCCCCTTTTTATAAAACTTAAACCTGCAACCTAACCTAGCTCATAACTTGGCAAAATATTGACCTATGGTCATGAAACTTTATAGTTCTTCATTATCAATTATCCAATGCAGGTTTATGCCCCTTTTCATAAACTTTAACACATTAAAAAAAAAAGCTACATAATTCAAGAAGGATAGCATCCCGTGTCTTCAAATTTTATAGATTGTACTTGGTCAAATAAGCACACGACAGGCGAAATCAAGAAAATAAATGGCAAACAAACAATATTTTAAGTTAGGCCAATTCTTTTTCATTTCTATAGAAAATAATCAGGATTTCTTGATGAATATTCTTTTTTAAAAGGAGGTAACATTGTGAGGATTTGCCTCAAACCGCTGGGGCACATTGATTTGTACTCTGCAACCCTTTAATGCTTACCACTTTACTACATTTCTTGAGGAATTCTAGTAACTTCGACAACCAAGCTCTTTAATTCTTCCATTCAGTCACATGCCACTCATTCGTAAAAGAACATACACTTAGCTCTCCCATTAATTATTACATCATAAACAACCGATTTAACTCTGCATTTCCTTTAATTTACTCTCTTCTTGAGCAACAATATTAGTTCATTTTCAAAAATATCTTCACTGCCTGTAAACTGTTTATTTATTCACAAAATGGAAATTAAATTTTCTAGCCTCATACCTCGGCATATGCCTCCATGTCCTCCAAGAACTGCCCGAGCAATTCTTTCGTGAAAGACTGATCCGCCACCCAGAACTGCTGGAAGGAGATAAGGGCCTTCGACGTGAAATCTATCACGCTGTCTTTCTGAGTGAAGTCTATGTGCCAGCCTACTAGAATGTCCACTGTATCCTAAATGACAGTAAAGAAATAGAAATATTCAGTGGTGTATACACTACTTTTTACAGAATAAATTGCATAATTGGCTGGTGGTTTTCACTCTGGAAAAGAGTTCCTTGCCATTTTCAGGCACAACAAAATGGACGCTTAATAATAACACAAATCAAGTCTCGCTCACAGTGCTTTGTCAGTAACTGAATCAACTATTCCATTAAAAGAAAAACAGACATTTTAGCATTACCATTATTCAATCTTAAAACAATTTATTGCTGATCAAGTCAATGACCTGTAAAAATGTAGGTCATGGTCATATAAGGCATTGCATTGAAATGTATTACCCAAGATGCAACTATGACCAAAGTTTGCATGGTCCATTTTGGCCGTTTTTAGGGCCAAAATATTTGAGAAACAGAGCTAAACACATCTTTTTTTAGGTCAATGTCATATAAGTTACCAGTATGTGACATTGGAGTTTTCTAACTACCTCAGATGCAACTATGTCTCAAGTTTGGCGGGTCTAGCTTATGTGGTTTGGTAAAAACATTAACTTTAATGCAAAATAAACAAAGTCAATGACCTTAGAAATGAAGGTCAGGTCATGTGTAAGGTACCAGCATTTGGCATTGTAATGTTCTATTATAAACCTAGATGCAGCAAGCAACTAACACTTCAATTTGGTTGACCTAGTTTAAATAATCAATTGTGAGAAACAGAACTTAATGCAAAACTTCAATGCAAAAGAAAAATCTGTCTGACCTACAAAAAAGTAGGTTAAGGTCACATCAGGTGCCAGTGCGTGGCATTGAGATGTTCTGTCCCAGATGCAACTTTGGTTCATTTCAAGTTTAGTTGATATAGTATATATAGTTTGTGACAAACAGAGCTAAATTTGCAAAACTTTGAACTTAACGTTAACGTTAACAATTATAATGGCCCTTAAGAATGTAGGTCAATGTTTATTAGGAATGTCCTACCACAGATGCAACTATGACCCACTTTTGGTTGATCTGGTACATGCAGTTTGTAAGAAATAGTGCTCAACTCAAAACTTAAACATAAAATTTAATAACAAAGTCAATGACCTGTAAACATGTAGGTCATGATCATATATAATTTATATAGATCAAAACTTATATAAAATTGGTCCAGAAATAATTAAGACCTTGTAACAGAAAGATGTTTTGATAGGGTAACTAAAGTTTTATGAAGTTTTATCCAAACATATTATAAACCTGAATTTGTCGGGTTTTTTACCTTAATGGAGACACTCTGAAAATGCAATTATAAACTTATATCAGTATTTTACTTCCGAAATACTTAAATTGACACACAGAGACTCCACACTCCTACCCCTTCAACCTCCCTCCCAAACACAAACAAAACCTGGCAACAGAAAGATGTTAAAATTGTAAACAACACAAGCTCGCTCCAAATCTCCTTTTTGAAGATTAATACAGTTGGTGCCACGCTGATTACAACTAATTCGCAGCATGCCCGCGGCCGTTTTTCAATCGAAGTCACAAATCCCCGCGATCATACTGCGGATTGTCAACCGAAACCCCGCGACCGTAAAAATCGCCGCGATTGCAAAATCCAGTCTAGAAAGAAAGCAATCACCGCCATTCTCTGTGATAGGTTTGCGGGGAAACGCGGGGGAAATTAGAGCAGGGATCAATAAAAAATGTAATAAAATTGATAAATACAACAAATAAATTTCGAAAGCAATACGTATTTCATACTTTTATTCATTTAATAACACGTGTTTTTCGTTTTTGTTGTCCAAAAGTCGCATTTCTCTTCAACGGACATAAATTGGCTACCCACAATCCTTTGTGATGTGTCTACCTATTAACAAGGCGGCACTAATAAGGTTTATGATCCGGAATTCTTAACAACTTTTTCGGATTATTTCTGACTAAAGAACACATCGATGTATTTTTTTATTTTTTTATTTTTTTTTCAGTTGCCATAGTGGTCAACCCATTTATTATCCCCGTAAATAAGTGTGTTGTGGGTCGGGGTTCCCACCGCACACTGTACAATCATCACATACATATATACAAATAGAAAACACTCTCACACCACATTTTTTCACCTTATTCATTTATATAATACATCTGGCTTACGGCATATGATAATGTGCGTTTATCAAACAATTTATATTGGGAACAATAAATAGTCAACTTTTAACTTATTTAAGGATTATGATTATTTATAGAAGATAAGGTTTTGGGTGTGGTATTGCCTTCTTCACCTGGTCCAACTCTATTATTATATATTAACACAAGTTTAAAAATATGTTTGTCCATGGGATGGTATTCTTGAGATTTTAGGACTTAAAGGTTTAAAATTTGTTCTTTATATGGGTCCCAAATGCTATTGAATTTGTCTAGGTCATTGTTTTTGGTGGCTATTGTCTGTTGTACTTGTAGCACTTCTCTAATTCTATGTTTTAGAGTTATAATTGAAAGTTTTTTTTCTAGATGTTTATATGAAAATATATAATATTTGGTTTCTAAGAGAAGATATAACTGTACCCATGTGTACTTTTTGTTTGTGTTAAAAATAAAGGTTTTTTCATCAATATTAAAATCCTGTTCATTATTAAAGAGCCATCTTTTAAGTTCATTAATAATTGTTTGTGTTTCAGGGCAGGACCACAGCATATGTGTAAGGGTTTCTTCCTGTTTACAAAAAAGACATTTTGAATTGTCTTTGATATTAATTTTGTGTAAAAATCTACGAGTTGCTAAAATTCTGTGGTTGATTCTTGTTTGAAACCATTGTAAGGTGGTACTTATGTTTTTTTTGAATGGATATTTGTATATTTCTTTCCAATATTCATTATCAATATTAAATAATTCCAACCATTTTGCTTTTGAAGTAGGTTGAGTATAGTCATTATTGAGGATGTTGTAAATATGTTTAGATCCTTTTTGCTGTTTAGTTAATGCTTGGATATTTGATGGTATAATAGGATATGTTAATTTATGATTGAATGAATCTATATTTAGCTTGCTAACCCACAATTTTATAGACTTAACAATTCCGTTATAATTTAAAAAGTTACTATTTACATTATATATGGAGTTAAACTCTGTAAATGTATAAAAACTACCATCTTCTCTTATCAAGTCATTTACTAGACATATTCCTTTATTATACCAAGATTTATAAAATATGTGATTACACCCAATTAGTATATTTGGGTTGTAGAAAATAGAAGAAGTTAAAACCTCATCCTCCTTTAGCTTGCAGATATTATGTTCTAAATAGTTAACATATGATTTTATGACATCTTTCCAGAAAGGGTTTTTAATAGTACTAAGTGTACCCTCTGGATATTTAGATCCAAGATTAACTATATTATTTATGTTTATTGTATGCTTAGTTAAGTGGTGTAACTGTCCTTTATTTGCTATTAATCTTCTTACCCATGTTACTTTTTGCCCTTGGATAAAAGCATTTATACTGATCATGTTAAGCCCTCCTTCCTCATATTGTTTAATTATGGTATCTCTTTTTATTTTAGCTGGGCCCCGCCATAAAAAGTCATAAAATAAATCTGTTAACTGTTTTAAAATAGAGTTACTGGGATCAGGTAGTGATATAAATAAATGGTTAAGAATTGGTAAAAGCAGTGATTTAATGACCGTTATTTTGCCAATTGGAGTAAGATATCTACGTTTCCATAATTTTATTAGGTTTTGTATTTTAGTAATTTTATCTCTATAATTTATATTTAATATTTTTTCTAAATCAACATTAAAAGTAATGCCTAACAATTTAAACTGTTCACTTCCCCATGTTAATTTCCATTTTGTTTTTATTGAGTTTGTACTGTATTTTTTGCCCCAATCCAAACTATCTGTGTTTTTTCAAAATTTACTTTAAGTCCTGAAATTTTAGCATAAAATGAAAGTTCATTAAGTGTTGCTTTTAAAGAGGTTTCTGAGCCATCTAATAAGACTGCAGTATCATCAGCAAATTGGGTCAGTTTAAAATTCATTTTCATTCATGGAAATGCCCTTAATATTTTTATTGTTACGAATTCTTATTGCTAAGATTTCTGCACATAAAATAAAGATATACGGCGACAACGAATCGCCTTGACGACAACCGCGCCCAATATTGAAAAACTCGGATAAGTTGCCCCCTTGGTTGACAGCCAATATTGCATTTTTATATAATATTTTAAACCAAGTTATTATGGATTCCCCAAAGTTAAAATAATGCAAAACTTTTGAGATAAATTGCCAAGAAATTGAGTCGAACGCTTTTTCGAAGTCAACTAGTAATAAAAGCCCTGGAATATTATTTTCTTCCGTAAAATTCATTATGTCATACACGATTCTTGTATTTTCCCCCATATATCGACCTGAAATAAACCCTGTTTGATTTTCATGAATTAATTTATTAAGCACAGATTTAATTCTATTGGCAATAGATCCTGAAGCAATTTTATATACACAATTAAGTAATGATATTGGTCTGTAGTTTTTTAAAAAGTGTCTAGGCTTATTTTCTTTTGGAATAACAGTTATAATCCCCTCTTTCTGTGTAACTGATAATTCCCCCTTTTCATACCCATAGTTAATTGACCGAACAACAAAATGACCTATTTTATTCCAAAAGACTTTTAAAAAATCTGCCCCATAGCCATCTGACCCTGGTGATCTATTATTTTTCATTCCAGTTAGAGTTTGTGATGCTTGTTGAAGAGTTAAAAGACCTTCTAGGCTGTTCGCTTCATCGATTGATAATTTTGGAATATTTGAAAAATTAAGTTCTTCGTTTAAGTCTACATCATCCAAATTGTTATCTTTACTTGAATACAAGTTTTCATAAAATAGTTTAGTTTCTGATAAAATTTCATTTTGATTTGTTATTATGTTTCCATTTGATAATTCAATTTTAGGGATAATTTTACTAATATAATTATGGGATTCTAAATTACAAAAAAATTTAGAGGGTTTTTCATCTTCTTCTACACATTGAGCACGTGACCTTATTAGACAACCTTGCATTTTAATTTTACGTAAAGACAAAAGCTCGTTTTTTAAGTTATCAATTGAATGTATATTCTTTGTTTCATTTTCTTCTAAAATTGAGATTTCATTTATTATTTGTTTTTCTCGACTATCATTTTGTTTTTTCTTGAAACTAGCATACGAAATAGTTTTTCCACCAATTTCCATTAAAAGCGTCTCTAAAAATAACTGATCGTTTATTGTAAATTGAATATCCTCATTTAAAATATTATCTATGTTATCAAAGTTATAAACTGGTAAAGCATATTGTAATTTAATTTCTTTAATTTTTTGGTTAATTGTATTTAAATAGTCAATATCTTTTAAAAGAGAATTATTAAATTTCCAAAGACCCTTGGATTTGACAAAGTTATTAAATTTGCATTTTAGTATTACTATAGAATGATCTGACCTATAACTAGGTTCTATAATACAGTTCATAATTGATGAGAGTAAACTCTCAGATACTAAAAAGAAATCTAACCTCGCTAATTGAACAGGTGAACGTTTCCTCCAGGTAAATTTTTTATTCAAGGGAAAGAATTCTCTATAGGGATCAATAAGATTATAACATGATTTAATTTCTAGCAACTTCTCCCTTGCATTTTTATTATTAATATGTTTATAATTATAGTAGTCTAATTCTGTATTTTGTACGAGGTTAAAATCGCCACACATGAACAAGTCCTCATTATTATAATTATCCACAATCGACATTATATTAGTAAAAAAGGAAGGTGTATCTTGGTTCGGACCATACAGAGAAACTAATGTTATCCTTCTATTATCAATGGTTAAATCAACAATAATATAATTGCCCCCAGGGTCAGATGTATGAGAATGTACAGTATAATCTATATCTTTACTAAAAAGTATGCCAATACCACGCGCATTTGATTTCCATGAAGAAAATAAACAATTACTACCCCATTCACTTCGAATAGCATTTTCAAAGTTATTAATACAATGCATATCTTGAAGACAATATATCTGACAATTTTTGGCTTTCAAATAGTTAAAAACATCTAATCTTTTCTCAGCTGTAAAAAGCCCTTGGACGTTAACTGTTAAAATATTAATCTCTGACATCATATATTAGTATGTTTAAAAAATCTTGACCACGGTGAGAAAAGGCAATACACACAGACAGAACTTTGAAGCATTCTGGAAAAAAGTAGCAGATTCTAAAAAACTTGATCTGCATTTTATTTGAAATCAAATATTTGGATTAGATACAATTTTGCTGAAATATTTTATATTTGTACTTCAAAATTATTTTTGTATATATATACTGAAAATAATATTTTCGATATTTTGGTTTATCAATGCAAAAGGTTAATATAATTAGATTTAAAGTTCTCTAAAAACATAATAAACTTGTTTTGAGTACAAGTTTAGATTATTTATGAAAAAAGAAAAAACGCCTTCTAAAAATAAAAGGGTTTAAAGAAATTTTAAGTAGAAAGGTTCAAAACCCTATAGAAGCTTGTGAAATTAAAAACAAAAACAAAAAAAAAATCTAAACAAACAATATATTTCATTTCATGTAGGTTATCAAAAATTATATATATAATTATTTATCATCGAGTTGATAGCATACATACAGGCAGATAATCCTATATAGTAATTTACATCAATGTACACTAATTTGTGAAAAATAAGTCCACTTATTATTGCAATATAAAAGATTCCTAAGCATTTACTATATATTGACTCATTTTCATGAATATAAATACTTACATGATTGTGTATAAAATCCATGATAATTGATATAAATTAGAGTACAATAAAGTACAATAGTGTTTATATAGTCTTGGCTGGCTGTCTAGCCTATATACCTAAGTAGGTTAAATTAGAATACCGGTAATAGGTATTGTCACTTATAATCACAATGCTATAATAACTCCAGTCCGATGTATTAATAATCAACGGCAGAATAGTAAATTTATTTACAAATAACGATTAATTTAAAATATAATTCAAATTTCCAGTATAAGAATTACTAAATGAATTTTATGTTCAGTCACGGCGACATCGGTAATAGGAACCGCCATATAACTATCCTGACCAAGTATACATTATCCGGGCATTTGAATTTTCCCAAATCAAAACTAAAATTTTCTTCAGCTTCAATTTTTTAATAGTTATTGAATAATAATGCATTAAATTGACTGCAAAATTGTACATTGATAATGAAGGTAAATCGCGGCGATGGCCTGCAATTTCACACCGGGTTACCCGGTGTGCGAATCAATACGGATTGCGGCGATTGTGTCGCGGTGGCCAAAAGTAATTGTCCCCGAGTTGAGTGGACTGTCCGCCGATCGCAGGGACAAAATCAGTGAGTCTACGGTGAGATAAAATCCCCGCGTTGAGTGTGATTAGTCGTAATCCTCGTCGCATCAACTGTATATATAACTGAATATTTTATCGAAAAGTAAACTACTCTAGTTTTTATTTTCTCTTTCGATATAACCAATTTAAACTATTGGTGTATGACAAAAACTGAACATTTCTCTTCTTTTTTTTAAATCATGCACTGAACTGGAAAAATTGTGTGTGTCGCATCACACTGATTCAAATCAATTAAATTACAGTCAAACTTCGATAGCTCGAACACCGGTGATTCGAATACCATCGGTAACTCGAGCACATTTTCCGGTCCCGACACAACTCCTATATAATTCAATGTAATTTAACCTCGATTATTCGAATATTATTTCTCGAATACCCCGGCGCGCTCGAGTACTTTTTACGGTCCTAAGATCCATTTTTGTGTGAAGTTAAACCTTGCTAAATCGAAGGTGATGATCCGTTGCCATGCGACGTCGGCCATATTAATTGTAATCGACCGGTTGTATTTGTTTGTAGCAAGTTCGATCTTAGTGCGAAAACAGATCAAGTTGGTTGTTAAAGGTGCGAACATTTATGATTGAAAAGCGATAATAGACAGATACAATTTATGTTTAGTGAACTTCGTTTACTGTTAATTACGATAAATTAAACACGGTTGATTTTCTAATTAAATAACGTTTGTTGATTGGTTTTAATCAAATAAAACAATAATTAAAATAAAGTGTTTTCACTTTTGAATTAGATAAGAGCATTTCTCGAGTATGTTTAGTTCACTTTTTAATTAGATAAGAGCATTTCGCGAGTGACTGTCTATTCTATTTAATTCTATGTACCGAAACCAGTCTTACCTTGTTCCCATTATTCGGACTTCGGGCTTGTATGTTAAAATCTATTATTGTGATATTTCTTTAAATAAATGATAAAACAAACACATTATTGCAGTTTTTCTTTTATTTTCAGTGTAACAATTACATGTATCCGTGAGGTTTAAACAAACATATATGAACATAAAAATCATACCGAGAACGATACATCACGTACACAAGTAACACTATTTCGGGTGGTACACAAATTCGGATAGATATTTTGGTTTTTATCGTTCCCTCGATGCCTCGAAGCCACCGATAGCTCGAACATATCCCTATGGTCCCGCTGACTTCGAGCTATCAAGGTTCGACTGTATTGTATATATTCATAAATGTTTGACAAAAGAAACAAATAAGATTCATTTTTTATACAAATTACAGGTGTTAAAAGCCGTATTTGTTTATTCCATCATCATTTCATGTTATTATAAGCCCTAATTGAATACTGTGTTAAAATTATTTCAACTATGTTAACTCTAAATGAATAAGCACAGTGTTCATGGGACACGTGATTTCCTATGAGTTTTCACGGTCTTGTATTGAAACTCTTTATTTGGCACTGTTTAAAAAGGTATACTCTATTGATTCGATTGCATATTTCAAAAAACATGATTGTTTCATTTTAAGCTTTATAAGCAATTAAAGATGGTAGTTTCTGTGGCTTACACCATTAATGTTACTCTTTTGCAAGATATGACATTTCTTAAGGTGGGTTGCAAATGATAGGGCCCTTGATTTTTTTTTAAGATTGTGGCGGGGAGGATAGGGAATTTTAACGATAACGTTAAATTCTGAGTCAATGAAAACCCTTTAAATCCCAAAGAACTCATAGTAATACAATAGGTAAAACTCTTTCAACTAAATACTTCTTTTTGAAAACTGTTTAAACTACCGCATACAGGAACTCATATTTAAGTTATAGGTCCAACATACAGTTTCTTGCTCTGTTCTCTTTTGTTCCCTAATACATTGGCCATGTGCTTTGATGTATTGTAAGAGTCGTTTGTGTGTTTAAATGTGATTTTCTTACAGGTGAAAATACTAATAGTACTTTTAATTGATTCAAATCTTTATTGAACATAAGCCTTATTGAACGATCAGAACTATGTGCTGAGGAATATGGAATGACTGTTCCTTTAGACTGACATTATCTACAGTTCAAATGATTTCGTATTTTCACACGTAACTACTTATAAAGCTACAGCACATACCCTGAAATAGTCACTGAACACTTGTGGATAGATCTTGGTGAGCTGAAGTATTACATTGATGACAGACATCAGAAGCTCCGGGGTGTCGGCGTTCTCCAGGAGGGTCTGCAGGTTGTTTAGTACCATCTGGCATGGAAGGGGAACAGACATGTGTTTACATGCATACATATTAGGAATACAATAATTCTGCGAAAATAAATGTTGCACACTGACACAGGGCTATTCCGTTAAAACATGCCTGGGACCCCAGGAAGGCACTTTTGAAACTGAACACCCACCCATAGATGCAAAATTGTGTTTAAATAACAAAACTTTAGAAGGTAGGGTTCACCCATAGATGTTTATTAAATAAACTACCATCCTGGGGTCCCTGGTGTGTGCCATCCTGGAGTCCCTGGTGTGCTTTAATGGAATAGCCCTCATATGAAAGATGTCTGAATGGGTGCAACTCATGCTGAGATACATCACCAATATACAGTAGATCTTTTGCAAGCAGTACGAGGGAAACAGAATTAAGTGACGTAAATACAAAATTTGAATGTATAAGTCACCAAGTTATCTGCTCTTTCCCTGGATGGTCAAGACAACACCCGCATTTGCTATGTCATGTTGCGTTTTACTTCTCAAGACACAACTTTTACCTAAAGAGTGAAGTCTCTGGTGCATACAGTTCCTGTGAGTGACCTAAATGCAAAACTTGAATGCTGACACAACTGTCACAGCCGGAAAAAGTGAGACAAGAACTAACCATTAAATTGGTATCTAATGGCTCATCCATCAGCACCTTATCTATTTTCTTATAGTAGAGGAATCAAACTGATAGTGAAGGCAAGGATGATCCCATATTCACTTGTATCCTTTCCCTGGAAGCCAATCGAAACAATTCAACTATATTCTAGTTTCATTTAAAGTTTTCCATGTAGACATTTTACAGCTGCAGAACTTTGCCTCATGTGGCTTCAGCCTGGCGGGGCCTGTCAGATATAATCTTCATTGTTCAACTGATCTCCGCCTGAGGTCACTGTCCCAACGTAACCTTAACAAGTGTTAATGGGACGTAAAACCTAATGTCATACATTCAAATAAATATCTGTATCAACAAATATTGCTAAATGTATGGCACAAAAAGTAGTGTTGTTCCATTATGGCATTAATACACTGTACATTGTGAAACTGTATTTAACTGAAGTCAATGGCTAAATTTGTGTGGAAATTTAACAGTGTAGTGTTGTTCATAATTTCTCATATTTCAAAATCAATAACAAAACACGTACATGCACACAAATAAGAATGATCACCTCTGACCATTAACACTGTGTGGGGAAATACTGAGCGATGCTAATGTACTGTTCCAAATGCAGGACTCTCACTCTGTTTTATAGGAATGGGGTCGGGGTATTCTGAAGGGGGAATTTTAGCACATTTTTCGTAAAAAGAGGTAAGTGTCACCAAGTATATAGTATCATGATTGCAACAGTTCGTTAAATGTTTTCCTGGTTCAGAATCAGCTTTTCTAGTTGGACTTTCAGACGTAGGTGTATGTTTAAGTTGATTTTGTCTAAACAATAACTACATCAATTTTAGCACTTTTCTCAGATTATTTTGCAGTACGAATGCTTATTGTGTGTCTCAGTCATGTTATTTTTCTCTTCAAATGAAGAATTTACTAAAAAAATATATTTATATTAAGTTAAATTATGGGTAAGAAAATGAGGCCGCTTACAGTACTTAATCGTAAACGTAGACAATGTCACCGCAACTGAACGTAGTTCGAATTGTTGATTATCAACATTTTCATAATAAAATCTTCTTTCATCTCAGAACTATAAGCCAAGAATTGGGGGAAAAACATGTTTTTGGGAGGGAGAACAGGGCTGAACTTTGGCCTCAAATTTGGACGATCGAGAACTCTGAATGTAAATGTAATTATTATTTAGTTATGTCCTACATTATTTGATCATACCAGTACACAAAACAACTTACAGGTGTAAAATCTGCAGTCAGCTGTTTCTTCTCATCACACTTCAGAGTCTGAAAACATCAATGATGCAATAAGGTTTATCTTAGGAATGACAGGAATGTGTTTGACTGAAAGGGTTTTCACCATCTTCGGGCATAATTTAAATGTTTTATATACATGTTGCAAATGTAAGGATTATAAATGAATGGTGTTTTACGGCACGTCGACACGCAAAAAAACGACGAAAGATGAAGAAATTAAGTAGTAATTAAAAATTCATATAAATATATAAAGACAAAACTATTAAAAAATAAGGGATGATATGGTAGTAATATAAACTACCGTATTTTACCTTGTATAGTTCCCAGTTTTTTTACTTCTTTTAAGGTTTCCGAAAGGGGGGTGCGTACAATACAAGGAAACAATACAATTCGTGACTTACTCGCTTTATACAGGTAATTTATTGACTGAATTAGACTTAAAAATGAATAAAGTTTATTATAAAGCTTGTTTTTATATAAATTTGTTGTAGAATTTCAATAAATGAGTGAACGAAATTCGGCCCTTGTTTTGTTATTTACCGTATTCCTCGGCGTATAACGCGCATGCGCAGATAACGCGCACCCCAACTTTCGACTCGAAATCCTTGGGAAAAAAACTTTTTACGTATTGTAGCATAAACCGCGCATATAAAACGTGTTTTCAATTTCAGAACAGCAGACCGCCATTCTGAAGCATTCAACAAAGAGGAAATGTAAAACGAATTTTGATTGGCTAAAACCAAGCCGCCTGTAAGACTGTGTTATTTGCTCAAGTGTAAATAAACTTGTACTTTTGAGTGTACTTTTGTTGTTTACTCGAGTTTCAGTAAAATAAAAATCCCCACGCCCGTGTTCAACTTATTTCGATCATATTAAATTTATTAATCTGGTGTTGTATGACTGGTGTTGTTTCCCGGTTATTAACTCTTGCTTGTCAATTTGAAGGTGTTGACAATTTGAAGGTGTTGACAATTTGAAGGTGTTGACAATTTGAGAGGTTTCTCAAAATGAGATGCATTGTCTTGTGGCATCACCTATTAAACGCATTTTCCAAACACATGGTGTCAGCACCTACTCAAACTTCTCAAGTAATCAAGGACAATTAAGGAATTGACATTTTACTGTGTACATGTATTGTTACATGTTTGTTTAATAATCACCATAGTTATCTATGTTTGCAGTCAGGTTAGCAAAAACCAAACCTTCACACGTTTTCCCAGTCAAACCCTTTATGAATAATCAAGATTCTACGTTGTCGAAATTCAGAAAGTGACTTTAATAACAAATAAATACGTAGATCGTATTAAATACCGGTAGTCGCTGTTTATTAGATGTCCTTACTATTCTATTCTATTCTATTAATAAAATGAATTAAACCAGTCTGCGCTTCCGGAAAACCCCAGCCTCGTATTCATTTCACTTTAACGATTGATGTAAACAATGAAATTTTTCAACGTTTCAGTGGTATTTTCTCAACTATAATCACAAACCACATGATAAAGCTTGATGTCATTATTTTTATTGATACTAAGCATATAACATACAACGCATTTGATTGAACAATAGAAACAAGCTAACTTTTGTTTGATTCAATCTCTTTAGTAAACGGCCGGCCTTGCGACTTTTTGAAACCCACACAACTGCTCGACTTGGTTGGAAAAAAAAGGGTAAAACATTACTTGTTGCCTAAACCGCGCACCCCTTCTACAACCACAGTATCTGGGGTAAAAAAGTGCGCGGTATATGACGAGGAATACGGTATATCAGCTGACTTGATATCACGTGATTTCCATGAATTAGACTGGTACACGTAGTATTGTACAATTCTATTCTTATAAGTTAAATGCACCAGACGACACTTGCAGACAACAGTAAAAGTGATGATGGCGACATGAATAAAGTGTACATCTATTATAAAAAATACTTGCATATTTGTTGCAGAATTTCAATAAAGGATGATCATGTTTTCCCTTTGTTTTGCTGTTATCGGCTAAATTGTTTATAATTTCACACTAATATTATATTATTAGAAATCATGTGTCTAATATTAAGGTCATACACTGATATTCTTTTGTTTTTACTTAAACTTCCATTTAATCAGAATAGCTGTTTCTTTTAAAATGTATTAATTCACATTCATTTTGAACTATTTAAAGCAAGTTTTTACTATGAATGAGTACTCATTGCAGTCAAAAATTATCTACAGCTCTGGTTACCTACAATTTGTGACATCATTATGCGTGATACTTCAGAAGTATAGCTTTTGTTATTCAGATGACAGACAACGTACCTCAATAAGCGCCGTCAAGAAAAGAGCTCGCACATCATCTTCTACCATACTGTTGATCTGGGCAAACAACCACTGGAAATACCTATACAATGGACAAGAGAATACAGCAATATCACAAATGAAGTCTTTCACACCGGTCTATTAACCCCGCAAGTATGGCCCAACTAAATAGAAGAGTAGTAATAGTTCATTTTACAAATGTAGGGATGAAAGAATGAAAATTAAAATTGCAACAGGTTAAAAAAATATTATTTTCTTCTGTTCTTATAAATAGTGATCATTAAAAAAACAAGAGCTGTCGGAGAACAGCGCAGCTTGACTATTCGATTTTTTCAGAGAATAATAAATTATATAGCCAGTATATACCATCGGTTGGGGGACAGGTATAGAAACTCAGGCCGATATAAAATTATTGTTAGAATCTGATATAAATTATAGTAAAATTTGGGGCAGAGTGTGAAATTTTATTTTTTATTTTTATCAGTTTTAATCCAAAATTGCTGTCATTTTAAAGAAATTTGTGGTCGAAAGGGAACTCGGGGAGGGAGTGGATATCTGGCGAATTTTTATTGTGGCCTCATTTCAGTTTTTTTTTATTGATATTTCATCTGTGTATCTGAATTTAATCAAAATTGTTTTATATGTAAATGATTGCGTTCAAATTATTAACATAGCTATATGTGTAAGAATTGTAAAAAAGTTTCGACTGGGCAGGGAGAGGGAAATCGAGTAGGGGTTGGGGGGTATGGTAAGGGGATGGGGTGTACACAGCTATATGTGTAAAAATTGATCAAAACAACACAGAAATATGAGACGAAACACGCGAAAACGACCCTTCGGACAAAATTTTCACATTTTATGTTTTTTGATGTTTATGAAACACGGTGATTTTCTCTTTAAAAATCTCTTTATTTTATGTTGATATCTTAATTAAAAATGATTTTATCTCAATTTGAAAATTAAAGATCATACTCACCATTACTTTTGACGTTGACGTCGGCGTCTTGGATGACGTCGTTGATTAAATAGTAACAAAAAACATAAACAATTATCATTTTCTATAGCATAAACTATTTATATTAAGAAACATTCCCTATGATATAATAATTAGGTAAAACACAGAAATGACAAGAAATTTGATTAGTAATAAATTGATTACCGGCCGACGTCATAAATTGTTACGTTATGACGTTGTCGTCTAAACGTCCGAAGGGACGTTTTCGTGTGTTGCGGCTCATATGTAAAATAAAAAAAAATAAAAAAAAGTGTGGGCGTTAGGGGGGTCGGATGGGCCGGGGAGGAGGAAGCCCATGCCCCAATTTGGGTGAAGTATGAATAAAATGCATAATGCTATAAGAAATCCCCAAACCAAAATTATAGATATACACAACAGGTTAGATTCAAACCTAGTTTTGCCTTTATTGCACGTTTTATGGGCCATCACAATTTGGGTTCCATTTGAGCCCAGAACTAGCAGAAGACAAAATTACTTACGCAACCCTTTACAACATGCTATAACGAAACCAGTTCCCAAATTTAGTTGAGCTTGGACAAGAAATATAAGAGATATAGACATGTAAACACAGCTAACATGCAAAATTTTATGTCAGAATTTGGGTTCCATGGGAGCCCATGGGTTACAGGAACCAAAATTGCTTATGCAGTCCTTAAGATAATGTTACAAGGAAGCCCATGGCCAAATTTGGTTGTGCTAGGATAAGAAATGAA
Source organism: Cyrtodaria siliqua (assembly GCA_037043455.1). Lineage (NCBI taxonomy): Eukaryota > Metazoa > Mollusca > Bivalvia > Adapedonta > Hiatellidae > Cyrtodaria > Cyrtodaria siliqua. The sequence continues at coordinate 231,465 of JAWPHD010000152.1, forward strand.
AGAGAAATAGACTTGTAAACACAGCTTACACGCAAACCTTGATGTGGGACTCCAACGCTGACGTGATAACATAAGCTCTCTTATTCTTCGAATAGTCGAGCTAAAGAGTTCTGCAATGGGAACTCTACTGAGGAACATAGGCTTTCACCAGTACCTTTTTTTAAAGAGTGATGATATTTTGCAGAGGAAGGGTGATGGGCATGGGAGGGAGGGGGTCACATCATTTTTTTTAAATGTCAGCTTAAAAGGAGAGATTTGATGTATATCTGTTGTCCTAAGGAATGAAATAAATAACTGCAACAATATCACATTATTGTATTTTTGTTACAAAACGTTACAAAGCAAAACAGTTACTGTTTCTGATCCCCAATATATCTGAATCACAAAACAAGAGATCCATGACCTTGAAACGCTCTCCTGAATATTTGATCAGCTAGATCTTGGAACGTTATCATAATATTTTATGTATTTGTCATTTTTTGAAAGGTGAGCGTTTGTTAATCAAGAAAAACAATAAAGTTTTTTGGTGGCCATGTTTGGATGCCTCATTGAGTTTAGCATGTAAATGTGTAATACTTATTTGCATACCTCTGTGCATCTGTTCCCATCAAACTCCCTATCAGACCAATAGAGTAGGCCACCTCATTCTTCACATCCTTGTAGCCCCTAAAAAAGTTAAATATAATAAATGTTATTCTGTTATAATTAAAATAAAACTGAAAAAGGGAATTGTGTCATACGGCACCATTTTGTGGACAGGGTTTACTTCAGATGGCCCTGTGGTGTCATGGTTAGCAGCTCAATTTAGTAATCCAGGGTTTGTGCATTGCATCCCAGCCAGGACCGAATTTCGATAAATATTCCAAATACGCTTGTTCGCTGTTTAACGTAATTTTTCAGCACACTTTAGGCTACGTATGACGGTCGATTTGTTGTGTTGGAGGCAGACCACTCATTTATTCCTGGATAAAGCCATAACTGTATACCTTCACCATCCTTAAGAATCAAAACTTTCTCACAAGTTGAGCTCCCAGTGGGATTCGAACCCACAGTGGTGAGAGGCGAGGTTTGCAATGCAAAGCTGTTAACCCTTCAACCATGGAGGCCTGACCAGTCCTTTGAATGAGATTTTAAAGGGGAGTTCTGCTTGCTAAACTCCCAGTCCAATACAACGAGGATAAATAAATGCTAATATGACAATACACTTCAAACCATTCTAGCCTGCAGTTAGCACAACTTTTTCTCATTCAAACATTATCCATCCAAGACTAATACATACAGAAATTGTTATATTAAATAATAAGGATTCTCTGAAAACAGAAAACAAACTGTTATTCAAATCCACATAATTGACAAATCGATCACCTACTACTAAATTAAATGATCAATTGTACAAAATCACAAATATTTCTATTAACACTACTCACATGCAGGTAAGAGACCCATCATTATTCTCAGAATTTTGCAACAATTTAATTTCAAAAATAAATGAATAAATGAATGGTGTTTTACGGCACGTCGACACATAAATAGGTCATATTGTGCGCAAAAAACGACAAAAGATGAAGAAATTAAGTAGTAATTAAATATTAATGTAAATATATAAAGATAAAACTATTAAAAAATAAGGGATGATAGGGTAGTAATATAAACTATATATATAAATCAACAAATGCCCGTCAACGGGTATATAAAATATATATAACACATTATAATGATTTATATAGTCTGACTTCTTTTAGGAAATCTAAAACAAGACTAAAATCTATAGTATCAAATTTAACTCTTTCATAGTATTAACATTGTAGTACCTTTGACGCATAGGATCAATGTCTACACATTCCAACAAGATGTGTTTGACCATTAACGGTGCAAAGCAGGGTATACATTCTGGTAATAAATTGCTCAGCATGTAATAAATATGAATGAGTATAACGTTGTTTTTAAACCTTTACAGGGACGCAATGCAATCAAGACTTTTTTTTAACTCACTGCATCCCGTTAGTTTTCTTCTTCCATTTGTTCAATCATTAATATTAATTATAAAAGTAGTATAAAACAAACTGTGTTGCACATTTCTAACTACCGGTATTGATCATATTGCACTAATAATATATTAAAACCTACTATAGAATGACGAAGAAAAAAATAAAAACTCAATATTGTATTTACCTGTAATATATGCAAGCCGGTTTCAAGTTAAGATGATACAGGATTAATAAATTGCGACACTAATTTTAATGCTTGATAACAACTTCAAGATTGAGATGTGTCCCTTTAAATACAAACTAGGTGAATGAATGTACCTTTCGAACAAAACATCCTTCAACATGGCCAACATGTCTTCACCTGTCCTCACAGCCCACTAAAATGTAAACAATGTTCAATTTGTTTATTATTGTTAAAAATGATTAAAGAATTTCAAGCAATATGAAGCAATTAATTACTCCGGAAATTGCTCATGAATCTTAACTTCATGAAATAAATTTATTTTACATATTACTCCATAACTGGGTTTGAATGTCGAACCCCAAACTGGGTTTCAATGTTGAATACCGAACTGGGTTTGAATATCGAACCCCAAACTGGGTTTGAATGTTATATTAAACTATTGAATTATGCCTTACCAAAAAAAAAAAAAAAATTAAAAAGGATTTTTTGGGAAAACATTAAATCCGTGAAACGGCTTTAAAAAAAATAATTTATTATTGTTTTGATTTCTGTTGGAATTATTATTTTCATTTTTATCTTTTGACATTGCGAATGGTTCTGAATAATGGCACAAATGTAATGTTGACTTAAATAGAAGTTTACCATTAATTGAAAGTAACAAGCCAAAGAATAACATCTGATATTGGATTCAAAGTTGGTCTACTATTACCTTTGCTCCATCAGCTGTGTGCAAATAATCAACAAGCTGTTTAGCTGCTATTAATCGCCGTTCTCTATCAGTTTCTCTCTGTACACGTCTTACAAGTTTTGTTAACCTTGGCTCATCTGAGAATGGTTTGCCTGGGTCTGTATATGAAATGAGGAACACATTAATAATCGAACAGTTATAGAGATACTAAGTAATAATTGCATGCAGTGATTTATTAACCTGTGTGACTCAAAAAGCGCTTTTTCCAAAAAAAACTATTAAAATCCGAATTACTCAACTTGTGAAAGATGCTGTGAAAGATACTATTAAAGAGACAAATTCGTTTAACAACTTCTAAGCTGAGTAACCCCCTATATAAATATTAACTACTAATAATATGGTGAAAGTTTTTTATGTTTACATACGTATACTGGTTGTGTACCAGTTATCGTCATTCACCAGATTTCGTCATTATCAATAAAACGCTGGATGTTGTGCTTATTTTTCGACCCCATTTTACAAATCACTACACACTATCATCAGACGATTGGAGAGGAAAAAATAGTTTAGAAATGTCAATATACACTCTCAAACCAACTCGTTTACCTATATAAATACCGTTATAAACAAAACACAATCGGGGGAATAATGCGCATGCGCAGAAATTTTTCTTTTTAAAATAGCTGACCTTTTACGTCAAACCATTGAATCTATTTGACATGCACAAAAAACTAAAAGTATGTGATAAACGAAAACAACTAGTTCACGTATATCAATTTAAATTTGCGGACAGTTATTTCCCTTTAAATTATGAACGTAGAAGTAAAGTAAATTACATCCGATACCTACAGTTGAAAAAACATTTTAAATTGATTGATTGAATTGGATTTTATAGTCGCACCAACAGCTAAGGTCATATGGCGGCTTTCCAGCTTCCATTGATGGAGGAAGACCCCATGTGCCCCTCCGGGCAATTTTCGTGCACGGGCGGGCACCTGGGTAGAACCACCGACGTTCCGCAAGCCAGCTGAATAGCTTCCTCACATAAAGATTTCTAGCATTTTAAATTGTAGATACATTTTTTTCTAGATATTTTTTTTGTGTATTCATATGCAATGGTATATTCATGTTTCAATTAAGAACTACACACGTTTTCATCATCCCTAACATGGATTTTTCGGTATTAAACTGAACATGACGATAACTACTACATTCAGCTCAAACGACCGGCCCAATTCAGTCTATATTTAGTAACGGTCACGTGACACTAGTTACTGAAAATAGGAACAACGTAAACACGGAATATTTACGGCAAAGGGGTAAGCTACTCTACCAGCAAAAATATTTATGTGATTACTAGTTTTGATTTATTTATATTAAAAAATCAACATAAAAATGACGATATCTGGTATACAGCCAGTACATGTACAAAAAGTGTTGTTTAATGGCCGAGATTTTTCAAAATCGTCTGTGCAAAAGACGGCTGCACGGTTAGCTGGCTAATACACTGGGGGAAAGACACATTAATCTGGGAACAGTGCCTACTCTTTCTTTTGAATAGATTTTATATGGTTCTTTATTGTTCTTGGAGGATACACTCCAATACACAGCACCACTTAGTTAATATCCCCATCCAACGGACGAGGTTAACACTTGAAACTCACTCAGAAGGGAGTCTGTAATGTTGGTAAAGCAATTCAAAATTTATTTATTGTTGGATAAGTATTTAAGCAATATATGTGTGTTGACAAATTCAAAAAATTTCACAAATTAACCTTGGGATGTGGCAAGCAAAACAGGCCTAGGGAGAACCACGTGTTGGTATCATCGGGTCGAGGAAATACCCATCAAGAGACATAGAGCTCGTTAAGATATTTCAGCAGAAAACAATGACCTAGGTGAACCTTTTTGCAAATGTGTTTTTGTTTTTATGTGAAAACATCTTAAACGTGAACTTTTGATTCATATATCTAAGGGTTTCCTAATACAGCAAATTTCAGCGATCCATCTTCTCTTATGATGGCAATCAAAAATATGGCATGAAAACCTACCCTGTAACCTTTTTGGATCAATATCTCTTTTGTATGAGTTTGAGTTACCATTGGTGCCACCTCTACTGTCTGGTCGACCGAATCTTTTGGTTGGACTCGGTCTTCTATCCTCATCCCTTCGGCCTCTTCCTCCGGAGCTTGGTTTGACACCATTTACACCTCTATATGGAGGTCTTTCACGGGAATCATATTTCCTATCATTGTAGGGCTTGTCAGACGGTTTTGTTTTATCTGACTTTGATTCTGCGTTAGCAGAAGAAGTCTTCTGCGACGAGCTTTCGCCCATTTTTATTGGCCTACTTGCGTTTTCGTTCAAGTTTGAACCGACAACCTCGCTACCCTTTGAGGCGTCCTTCGACAAAACTCCATCTTTTATGCCAGGTGATTTATCCCTCTCACCACCTGACAGTTCATTCATCCCAAAAAGTTTCCTACGTCTGCATAATTTAGGATTTTATGACACCAAATTCGTTCTGAAATTCTTCGCCATTTTGTATCCGAACAGTCGGAATAGTTCGGATGTTTTCAACCGAAAAGAGAAACAATGAAGCGAAAGGAGGTGGGAACGAGACTACCTATCTACAATAGGCGGAAAATGAAATAAAATGAAACCACCATTTGCTCGAGCCGATCAGAGATCTGTGAAGGTTTGGTTTAATAATATTTTATTGCAGATATGTTACAATACATCAATTCAACATCACCATATTCGTAGCAACATATGCAAATGGATTGAACTACAAGTTATTAGGCTACGACATAAGTTACAGTTCTCTCTAAGAAGGTGGTTTATTACGTCTCTGAGCCGACATAAGTTCTAGAAGAATAAAAGACAGACATTGACAATTATTCGTGACTAAAATAATCTTAAATTCGACTCTGACACATGGTGTTTTCTCTGCTTATATCGTCCAACACGATGAAGGATGACTCTTTCAGTGATATCTTCACATTGTATGACCACTGAACATTAGTAGTTGACTTAAACTATGATTTGACCACAGATAGACATATTATTAAACAGATAGGAAACTTCCTATCTTAAGCAATGAAGTAACAAAAATATCACGTGGCACCTTAACTTTTCCTTCTATCTCCTCTCTCAATTATTCAATGATTTTGATGAGAATACATTCAAAAGATTCATAGTGAATAGGAAAATTGGATTATAATAAGTTATGTTTATTTTGAAAATAAAAAGAGGTTTGATTTTAAAAATATTATTATTTTTCGATTTTCTCTTTAAAATCAAGGTTTTGACAGAGTCAAAGTTTCCGTAAAACTCCTTTTTTTCTCTAAATGTAAGAGAAAAAAAATTACTACCATCGGAAAGAAAATTAAATTTGTGATGGGATTTGGCATGAATGAAAATTGTATCTATTAAAACTCTTCATGATATATGTGTTTAAAGTTGGGAATTAATTTGTGCAATTTTCGCAATGTGCCACCAGAAATTTAAATAATTTTCCTCTAATAGAGTCCAATCTATTTGTTGTTAGGTCTGGGTTTTATATATTTATTTCTAAGGTTTATAGTCCCTCTACCATATGAGCCCCCGGGAAGAATCCCCCGTTGACTCGGCATTATGTTTGGACTAAAAATATTTTTATTTTGAATTTTGAATTGAATGACTCCGCCACAGAGTCGACCAAAGTGTCTGAATTATCTGCCAAATATATAATCATAGCACTGGCGGTTAATTTAACCTAATTTCGCGCGCTATGATTATGGGTGTGTTTGGTGTTTTTTAAGCTGTTTTTGTTTGGCTGTGTGTTTGGGTCCGCAACTGCATTACTTGATATATTTGGTTTGGCCTGGGATGACGGGCCGTGGGACGATGTGGGATACGCATACTGCCCTGCTTGTTGCCTGGCATGGTACCGTATTTATATTAATACCAGGTGGCCATAGCCCTCTTTTATGGAGCCACGACCCCTGGTTTGGGGGCATTGATGGGGTATGCTCGTACTGACAACAAGGTACCGCATATATTTTTAAGGGTTGTGGGGTTTATTGGGCAGCTCGCTTTTTACGTAGCTGTCGATTAATGGACATCAAGGGTCAGCAGTTGCATACCAAAGGTGTGTATTGGTGTATTATGGGGTTTTTATGCCTCGGGGCACGAGGCTTGGTTAATGTCTGGACGTGGTCAATTTGGATCGATTTGGGGAGGCTTGGAACCTCACCGATGGGAGCTTCCCTGGGTGATGTCTTGTAGGTTGAATCTCGAATGCGTTGATGGTTTGATGTTTCTTGAAGATGCCCAGGTGCACGTGTACCACCCACTTGGGGTTTGTGACAACTTGTGTCCCTGGGCCGTTGACCGCGCTAACGTAGATGGGTTGACGTTGCAGGTCCGGCATCCCTCTTCAAGACATCTAGGCGCATTATACTGACATATCAGTGAGATTCTAACCCATTATTGATTGACCATACCTTTTGCTGGTTTACAGACTCATAAAACGGCCTCACTTTTAGATTATTATTTACAAAGTTTGGATTTGGGCAAATAGCCTTTATTGGTACATATGCATTTATATAATATTTTAATTATCATGGTTTTATTTACAGAGACAAGATGGTTTGGTCAATCTCTTATAGGTGTAGATGGTAATTGGTTAGGTTCTGTATACGTACCTCTTTGTCTGCCATCTCGTGTTTATAAGAGATTTGTTCCTTTACATATATTATTTACATACACATATAATTAAATAATTCTAGTCGTCTGCTATATTACATTACTTTCTATTTTTGACATGTCTTACTGGAATCTTGGTATTTATATATGATGGTGTATATTCTTATTTACACATATTCACACTTATTACTGCATATATCTACACCTGCATACATATAAGTATCTGAGCCGGTGCTTATATTACTGTATTATATCTAACCATGCTGGGTTTGTTCTATTATAAAAGTTAAGCTGGTATGTGAGCCCGTACTCAAACTTGCTGACACGGACCCCAAAGACGCCACTCTAACTGCAGGACCACGGTTGGGCTTGTCGTGGCGCCGTCCGAGCTTTGTACAAAGAAGATCACTTGTGCCCCTCCGTTATCATTGTACCACAGAAACTATCCATGTGCAGATGGAGCCCAGTATCAGAATCAACCAATGTTTTGCTACCTGCTACGTTTTATTAATTGAACTTTTGACCTATCTCCATCTGGTTACCTATGTCTACTCTTTTGTTTATACGTTATGTTCTGCATATCAATTCCTAGAGTGGAGGGTCACCACTTTCGGGGGTTAACCGTCATGCAGCACATACTACTTATCATTACTGATATATTCTGGATTGCATGTCTATTAGTATTTATTCTATTTGGTATATATATATCCTCTTACTTATTTACACTCTATAACATATTATATGCATTAACTGTAATCCTTACAACACCCCCACAGTGTTGTCGCGCCACCCCATCTTTTAAGTCTTTTTCAAGCCTTGGCTTCAATACGTTTGCACGCCCCACTGGCTACAGCGAGCATCCACCCGCTGTATTCGTGTCAGTGGAGAGACTCGCCTTACTACGTAGGTGTTGTTCCTTCATAGTATAGGCATTGATTAGGTAGCGCGGCCCCACCGTGCGATGTGTTATGCCCCATGACAGATCTACTGTTTACATAATTCATACATCATATTGTATATTACTGTAATCTAAATTTCTACATTTCTGCTATCTTGTATATAGTTTTCATTGATTATACCTTGATATAAGGTCCACTGCCTCGTCTGCATCGTTAACCTTACCCAGCGCTCACAGAGCTTAGTCCCGGGAGAGTTACACCATAGTCTTTACCGAGTGTCAGGAAGGATGGCAGATTTGGCCATGGACTCATATACTAACCCTTAAAGTGCCATAGGCAGTGACCTTGTTAATAACCCCTCGACCCACTTTTATGGACATGTAGTTCAGCTGTTATACACACTCTTGCATGATAATGTCTGTTATGTGTATGCCAGCTGCTATCATGTCCACATGTGTATGTGGTTCTCCTGACATACGCACTCTGCATGATAATGTCCGTTATGTGTATGCCAGCTGATATCATGTCCACATGTGTATGTGGTTCTCCTGACATACGCACTCTGCATGATAATGTCTGTTATGTGTATGTCATTTGACATACATACCATGGGTCAAGGGACCATTAATATACTGTTTAAATTACTGTATCCAGATCAGAATTTTTGATAAATTTGAAAACGGATGCCCTCGTTTTCTCCATAACAGATTTTATAGGAAATAATAGTGTTTTTTTGTCAATTACTGTTAGACCCAGTTCTAGCAGTTCTGCTTGGAGCTCGCTTCGTTGTTCCTTATAGCGCGGACATAATCGCGTTGGGTCAAAGAAGATATGTTCAAACGTTTCTGGCTGCCCACAGTCATTACATTTTCTGTTCTTTAAGTTATCGTATCTTTCTGAACCTATGCCTGTACGCCCTAACCTAAGCCGCGTGTATATAGCGTCTAAGCGTCTAAGCGTCTATTATCATTGTATTGTTCTGTTTTCGGTGGCGTATGAGGATATAGATCTATTCTTTACGTTTTGATATTTTTCCATCTATTGAACCATTCTTGTTTGATATTACTTTTTATGCTACTATAAACTTCATGTACTCCTGGGTTAAAGGGTATAAGACTTCCTTTTATGGAGCCCTGTTTTGCAATCAGGTCTACTGCTTCGTTGCCCGCTATCCCTACATGGCTTGGGATCCAGGTCATATCAATTATTCTATTCTTATTTTTTGCTTTTTTGATGGCATACATAATCTTTACTATTAAATCTTGCCTTGTTTGGGACCTCCCCTTAGCTATTGATTGGAGTGCACTTAGGCTGTCACTTAGGATTACTACTTTTTTGGTATCAGTCATGTTTACCCATGTAATCGCAGCATATATTGTTGAAAGTTCCGTTGTATATACAGATAGCATATGGTCTAATTTTATTTTTAACCTATGGATTGTTTTGTTGTCCGGACTGTATATTAGTACGCCTGATCCAGCTAGATTTTTTTCCGGGTCTTTGCTACCATCAGTAAATATTTTGATGCAATCGGAGTAATTGGTTTCTATATGATTATCGGTTATTTTCTTAGCCTCGTCTATTGGGGTTGTTTTTTTATTTATTAACTCTTGCAGTTCAAAACACGGCTTAATGGTTTGCATATTTACCATCGATGGGAATACTGGTTCTTGAATTCGTATATCTTGTGATTTATATTTTTTCAATAGGACTTCCACAGTTTGCGCATATGGCGCGTTTACTCGCGTTTTACCTTTTTTATGCTCAAATATCCCTACCTCAGTAATTAGGTCATTTACCGGTAATTTATCTGCTAACCTATTTGTTCGCGCCCAATATTTAAGCATGTTTTCTTCGCGTATGAGATTCAAGGGTAGTTCCCCGCATTCTACTAGAACTGCTATTTGATTGGTTCCATTATACGCCCCTGTAACTATTCGCAGCGCTTTGTTTTGAACAACTTGATTTTTTTTGAGTTTATATTCTGATGCCGACGCGTATGCAATGCTGCCGTAGTTAATTTTGCTGAGTATTAGTGCTTTATATAGTAGGTGTAGGGACTTTTTGTCTGCACCATAGTCTGTACCTGTTAACATTCTCATTAGATTTATATCCTTATTACATCTATTAACAACGTATTCTATATGTTTACCCCATGTTATGTGCCTATCAAAGGTCTGTGGATTTGACGTCTGCTATAGAATACCGGCGGTGACATGCTAATTGCTCTTTGCTTATTGCACATTGCTAATTGCTAATTGCTAATTGCTAATTGCTAATTGCTAATTTGCTCTTTGCTCTTTGCTCTTTGCTCTTTGCTAATTGCTCTTTTCTAATTGCTAATCGCTGTTATACGATTTAATTTTAGGCAATCAGATCGTGTTATTTATTCAGCGCCAAAAAAATGCGGATATCTGAGACCAAATGGACGGGTGTATGTCTTGTAAAAGAGAGCTAGCGCCGGGGGCCACATTTTGCCACGAGTGTGGCACTTGTGTGCAAATGCTTTGCACCAAATGCAAAGCAGATTTAAACTTTAATTATAAATTTTATCAAAGGGCGCTTAGCAAAGAGCAATCAGCAAAAGCAAAGAGTAATTAGCAAAGAGCAATTAGCAGTCAGCAGTTAGCAATCAGCAAAGAGCAATCAGCGAAGGGCAATTAGCAAAGAGCAATCAGCAAAGGGCAATTAGCAACGAGCAATCAGCAAATAGCAAATAGCAAATAGCAAATAGCAAAGAGCAAAGGGCAAAGGGCAAAGAGCAATTGTATTATATATATTTCTTTATTAAAGTCTCATCATGGTTTACATAGTCTGTCTCTAATTTAATGGAACTGTTTAATCTTGCAAATCGGATAAAGGAAGAAATATCCCTTAAATACAAGAACCATGCTTTTAACCTGTTGTTATTTTGTAAACTCTCAGTACAACCAGGACCTGTCTATCTAGATAAATAGATTCTTTATTTTTCCTCCAAGATGTAGGAGAGCATATACATATAATTATACCATACAATACAAACTCAAAAGTTAACATAGACGAAAGTCAACATATATGTACATATATAGAACAAAAATATATACATCGTGCAATACATGTAATGTTACTGAATATTTTTCTATCAGGCTCAATTAGTTATGAGTACAGAGTTTTAATAATACTATTTAAACAAACGATATACACTCAAGTGATATGAAAACGCAACACGGGAATTTCCGCTATATATTGTATGTACAATATGCTGCTTTTAATCGAATGGTACATGGCTTCGTAAGACCTTTCCTTTTGGAAAAAAATACTAAAACAACAAATAATACAGCAAATAGTTTTCCTTCAATGTTTCATTATTCACAGAGTACGCGTTTGGCTCAATCATGTGAGCAAACTATTTACGTTAAATACAGTACTGAACTAGCTCAATTTTTCAAAGAGCTACTTCAACATTTATGAAGTTCTTGTTACAAAGTGTAGTGTGATTAAAACGTCTACAACATCGCAGTTGTGTCCTTTCTCTAGTTAACTGCAACTATCTTTTTAAAAAACATATTGGGATTTCTTTGGAATATTATGTGCAATTAAGTGTGCAGTATATACAATATATAGCGGAAATTCCCGTGTTGCGTTTTCAAATCACTTTAGTGTATATTGATATGTTTCATAGATTCAAAGATAGTTTATTTCAAAATCCAATAGGCACTAAGGCCCTTGTGGTACAAATACAGACATGAAAATAACATGACAGACAATGTAACAAAATAGTACAAATGCATAGTATACTTTATGTGTATCTAGTGGAGAAGGTGATACAAATTTGAGTGAAATACTGTTGCTATACAACAAAACAAAATGCATATATAAACAGTACATGTATATCATTACAACATCAATTCGTATTACCTATTTGGAAAAAGGTACTCATTTCTTTTATTAAAAGCCTTATAAATAAAAATAGCTAGATTTCTTATTTGCTTTTTACATGTAGAATTAATCAAAGAAATAAACTTTTGCATATTTGGACGCATGGAATAATACGTTTTAATATAGTGTTTTCTTATGTCTGTATATAAAGGACATATTAAAACAAAATGGTATTCATCTTCTAAAGACTGGCACAATTTACATTTCCTATCATTAACCGGTGTTCTGTTTGGTTTGCTCCATTGTCCAGCTTCTATCTCAAGTCAGTGTGATGAAACGCGAAGTTTAGTTAAAGCTTGCCTGAATTTCGATATATTACACATATTTAGGCAGGGTTGAAATCTAAAATTCTCTATACAATTATAAAATAAAGCTCTGCTTGATTCTTGCACTCTATTATGCCAGTTTTGTATAAAATTATCATAAAGTCTTTGTTTGACAACGAGCAAAAATATTTCAACGTTTCCTACACTTTGTGCTAACCATACATCATGGAAACCCATATTACACAAAATATCACGTAATAGTACAGCCCAGTTTAATTTATTCGGTTGGCCAGTTATGTCATTGATCATTATATCATAAACTATTTTAACATACTTATTTTCACTACTATGTAATATTTTGAGCCGGTACTTTATTATAATAAAATGCCGTTGACATAAAAAGGATTTTCTACCCAACTCCCCATATATAAAATCATTTTGCGTTGTCTTCTTTACACTTAACATATTCTTACATAATTTAAGATGCAGTCTTTCTATTGCATTAGCTTTTGTAAAACCCCAAACTGCAGCCCCATAGCTCAAAATTGGCGTGATTAATTTATCAAATAAATCTAATCTGTGTTCAATAGATAACTCAGAAAATTTATATAGGCATTTGTCCATTTTAAATATAGCCTTTAAAGCCTGTCCTGCAAGTGTTGCCTGTGCATCAGTGAATGATCCACCCGTTGTAAAGACTATGCCTAAATAGTTGAACCTATTAACAATATCTAATGCTTTATCATTTAAATGAAAAGTTAAATTTCTTGGTAATGAGCCACCTTTTTTAAACACCATAACCTTAGTTTTTGATGTAGGCCTATTTACAACAAGTTTCCACTTATTACAATATCCCGATAGCAAATTTAAACTAGTTTGTAATTCTATACTACTGTTTGCAAATATAACAATATCATCAGCATATAATACGAGAAATACTTTAAACATATTAACATTAATTCCTTCAATACCATGTTTTATAAATTCATCTTCAATATCGTTTAGAAACATAGAAAAAATAAAAGGTGATAAACATTCCCCTTGTCTTACTCCAAGCATACATGTGTACTTCTCACTGAGTTCATTACAATATTTCACTCTTGATTGTACAGAAGTATACATAGATTTAATAAAATATTTTACCACGCACACCTAACTTTATCAGTTTAAACCATAAGTTGTCACGAACAACATCATCAAAAACTTTCGTGAAGTCAACAAAGACACAATACAATTGTTTACTTCTATTAATAAAATTAGTTATAAGCCCTTGTAACACAAAAATGTTATCTATTGTTCCCATGTTAGCTCTAAAACCGCCTTGTGCCTCAATATAAACACTATAATTATATATATATACTATATGTATTACCATATGCATGACTCTTGTCGAAACGAAACACAAGATGACAAACTGGTACAATATACTCAGTTTAAAGTAGTATAACATATTACATAACTGAGTATGTATCAATCATATAAACAATAATATTGAGATTTAAAACAAAGTGTGGAGCACTATTGAAAATTATGAACATTACATTTTCTATTGTTTAGTACTTAAACTCTCAATTATTTATATATCTATATTTATCTATAGAAAAAAAACATAAATAACAGTCCCAACATGCAACACATCCTAGCAACGTCAGTTGCCTGTTGGCTTTAACAAAAAGCTTAACCATAAGTGCATGAGCCTTGTCGAAACGAAATACAAGCTAACAACTACCATATCATCGTTCCAATCCATTTATTGTAATTGTTTGTAACATTTGTATAGTACACTGAACAAAATACCTAATTACATTTGTATCTTAACTAATTTTCTTATTTTAAATATCTTTTAGAATAGATATGTGATAAGTATTTTGTTTTGACCCATAGTTTGTAAAACTTTTATTTTTTGTTTAAATTGTTACATTTTTGAGAATTACCCTCCCTTTATATGAAAACATGAAATGTGCTGATAAAACACATAACATGAGTCAAAGATCGCTTAAAGATATAAAATTCTTAAAATTGGTATGAAATAATAGAAAAAAACATAAAATTTGACCCATTTATCGCAGATTCTTCGTCTATAAAAATATAAAATATGGATAATCTTAAATTACTTCCCTTTAAATTGAATATTGTTTGAAATTCAAGTAACTGTAATTCAGGGTTAACATTAAATATTTCGAAAATTTCTTTTGCAAACGCATTTATAGTGGTAATGCTAGTAAAACATGATGTCAAAATAATTTTAACTGGCATATTTTAGAATTAGGAACATCGAAAGCTTCACTAATTCGAAGTACTTAATAAAATCCTATATACCCAGTTGTATAAGTGTTATAAATTATTTCTAAGAAAACAGTTTTAAAATATGTTCATGCAATCAGAGCAGGCTATTTACACTCGTTATTTTGCAGTTTAACCGTAACGTTATCTCTAATCAAGCTCAAAATATACAATTATTGACATATTCTTAGGTAGGTACTTAGCAATTTGGTTTAGTGTATGCTATCTTTAAAATAAACCAAAGGTGAAGAGAAAGAATAATATAAAAATCAGTAAATTCTAAATGTAAAAGAAAGAAAAATACTACTATTGGAAAGAAAATTAAAGTGCATGCTGGAACTTCATGAACGGTATTGTCTGTAACTAGAGCTAGAGAGCACAAACATGATACTACAAAAGCAATCTTGGGATTCGTGAAATTTCTCAAGAAAATATCATGTGGAGTATAGCTCCTCTCAGAGACAATGGTGTTCTTTTCACAGAGGCAAATGACAAAGATGACATTTTAAATAAGCGATTGAGCTCTGATTTTACTCCCCACAAAAAGAAGACTAAACGAGACATGGGCCCCAGCCCTTGTTCACAAGAAGAAGAAGACGAAGAAGAAGAAGAAGTAGATATTATTCATAAATCAATAGGCCATAGGCCCAATAAACATATTTTACAAAAGATGTACATGAACATTGTTCAAATATAAACGCAATGATGTATTCGCCATTTTCACCACATTTGTCCCACAGAGTACTTGCCATTGTTATATACTCTTTTAGGAGTTGTTTCAGTACTTATTCCATACAGGTATGTTTTCTGTTTAGCTAGATTAGGTTTTCAGCTATATGACAAGCCTATGTTCTGTATGAATTCCGTAATAACCACACAATGTGCTAAACAAATCAGGAGAAAAAACATTATTTTTGCAACTTAAAACATTACAATTTAATAAAAAAAACAGCTGGGGTGATAATTGAAATATAAAGCCCTGAATCAAGGCACAATAGAAAAATAATTTTCTAAAGCGGAATTTATTAAACTTTATAACATTTTTTATTTCATCAATTTACATCGAATAATGAAGAAACGGCAGCAATAAATTTGAAACCTTATATGTCCAGATTGACTGAATACATGATAAGGCGAGTCAGGGAGAGTTTGCCTGCAACATCCGCTCAGAGAGCCCAGTTAATAGAAACATTAGCTAATTCACCATTTATATCAAAAGAGGTTACTCAGCGAGGGGTAACTATTTTCCACTTTTTCAAACTATTATATTATAACATTTTTTTTTATCTGCAATAAACAAGGAATATAGGCCAACACAATACTGAATGGTAAACATTTATATACGTACATTTAGTAAAAACAACAACTGACAAGCTTTAATTTGAAAATTAATGTGTACTAGTCTCTCTTTTCAAGTCACCGAAGGAGCCTTTATTCTGTAGTGTCCGCAACACAGTCGTCTTCACTGAATCACAGTGCAGATTCAAAGCCATGATATTTTCTATAAAAATGCCACAAAATATCCTGATTTTTTTCACAATATTCCAAAAGCTTTGTCCGTAACGTTGTAGTGTCCGCTACGCAAATTCAAATAAGATAAAATATTTATTGAGTTAAGTTCTTTTTTCTCAGTTTTTTAAACGAGCAAGTTCTTTGTAACAATACCCATAGAAATAAAGCAAGAAATGGGTAGTGCTTAAGCATATTTCAACACCCGAAGCATCTGACAAGGAAAAGGATGTGTTTAGATATTGACCCGCACAAAAACATGGAAACTTGTAAATAAAACTTTATATGTGCCTTTTTAAAATAAATAAAAATGGTTTAAAAAATTCAGAGAAATGTAATTTATAAATAATTTTTACCGCAAACTGAAATAAAATAATAATTTAGATTTTTTTACTGCGTTGCGGACACTACATACAATATGAAGTTTTCAACATTATAATTCTTCGTCTCTTTTTGGTACCAATAATGGAAGAATTACGACAATGATAACAGAAACCTACCAGCTAGGAAAGGAAAAAAGAAGAAAAAAGAAGTATAGAAAGGTCAAAAAAGAGAAGAGAGAAAATTAAAATAATAATAGTGTCAAACATGAAATGGTAAAGGATAAGGACAGGTTGCGATTAGGCTAGCTCATAAGAAGACAAAAGTGTGCGCTAACAAAAATGAAAAACTCTTGGCACAAATGCGCGTAAAAAAGAGAGATGAATTTCAAAAATAGAGGGCTAAGAAACACCAGCGGAGGAATGTGACTGCAAACATGTGAAAGGCAGAACAAAGAAAGAAAAAAAATGCAATGTTAAGAACTAATAATTGGCAAATGAGTATATATGCGATTGCAGGGAAATGATGCGTCCTCGCAACCTGATATAAATGAGGACAATGTGGATGAACGTGAGGATAGTAACATTACGACTACATGCATATCACAAAAAGTAGCATGAGTGAATCACCTTATATGTCCAGATCGACTGAATACGTGATAAGGCGAGTGAGGGAGAGTTTGCCTGCAACATCCGCTCAGAGAGCCCAGTTAATAGAAAAATTAGCTAATTCACCATTTATATCAAAAGAGGTTACTCAGCGAGGGGTAACTGCAAGTCCGGAAATGAAAGAAATGGCCGTGAAACAGTGAAAACAATAAAAGTAGATAAAAAAAGTCGAAACATGAAATGCAGCATTCAAGGACAACAGGCAACGAAAAACACACACACAAACAATACTTACAAAGGTGAATAAAAGGCAAGATATCACATCCCAAACATAAAAGGGCTATTTTTGACATCCCAAACATAAAAGGACTATTTTTGACATCCCAAACATAAAAGGGCTATATGCAGGGCTACCGCATTGGAACGGTCAATGGCGAAAAAATGCTGCTGTGGGTTTAAACCAGGTTCTAGGGTGCACCAAACTTCACTCTTACCCTATTGCATTCCAGTAACATGGGACAGTGTAAATAAAGATATCCCCGTCAGGTTATATTCTCAAACAAACACTGCAGTATAAATGGGCAATAAAAGTATAACACAATATCTATAATTCACATTGCACTAAATAGCAGTATTATTGTAGTGTCCACAACAAAATTATGTATTTCATACAAAATTACAATGTCAATAAATTCATAACTTTGTGCAAAAAAAACAACTTTGTTTAACTAGATCTACACAATCTGTTGAAATCATTAAGAATATTTCTTTTGTAATTATGATACTGAGATACAAAGTATGTTTAAACAAATTGATATTATTTGGGTGCAATTGAGGTGACCTTTCAACAACGTAGAAATCATTATAAATTTTGTCAAAATAACCATTTTTTGGTCTATAATTTTGTGTCATGATGACATTCATTAAAATAGCCAAGATATACAATGCACTGTGTATCTATCAGGAAATATTGATTTATAACAGTGAATCTTTGTAGTGTCCGCAACAGCAGTACCTGGCATTAAAAAAACGTTTCTTTTTTTTTAACGACTGCGTTTACCGCAAAATGGATTTAGGACATTATGAATGATTATCCTGATCATATCAAGACGCACGATAGTTTAATTTTCATCTTTTATGACACATTCCTTGGACAAATGGCGATTACATATTTAACGCCTTATTAATACAGAGATCTAAGAAATGTTTTATTGCGTCTCTGATAATTCTAACCAATCTCTTTTGTAATTTTAATCATGTGACAATCCCATATTTCCACTATTGTACGGAAAACAGTTAAACAAACTCGCTGAGACCTTTGGCCTTGAATTCACCAACCATTCTTGAGAATAGTCTTAAACTTAAGCTCAAGTAAGCACATTTCAATCACAAATATCTCTATAAGTTTACAAAATAAACGTTTATAGCAAGTTGCCATGTATAAATATGATCCATACTAATAAATAGCAACTTCTTACGATTGTTTATCTTTGAAGGTCATGGAAATATTTGTGAACGAATTTTCAGTACTTGAGCTCAGGTCTTAGAATAGTTTGAAGAATGGTTGGTGAATTCCTGGTCAGGCTCTATCTATGACATATTCCGTATTTGTACTACGGAAAGCTAACTCTTAACAGTACAAATCAATGAGTCATTCACGATTTGATTTTAATTGAAACAGTACTGTTTTTGTACTTTAAATGTGTTCGTCAAATTACATTTTACCAAGATAATACATATTTAAAACCTGTACTGTTTCTGTTCTGTTCAATCAATAACAGAAATATATATTGTTGAAATTCGAATGTACAACGTATGGTTAGATTACTGAGGTGTGAAGTTATTGGACTCGTCTTCGCCTCGTCCAAATATATATTCTGTTTGCTGAGTACTCGTCCAATAGAATTCAGTTGTGTACTCAACACTGTTAAATAACCTCATACTTACATATATTACAAATAACGGAGAAGGTGATCATGACATAATAATATGATGTTACAACGTAGTTCCTCCGAGCACGTTAAAGAACCACAGGAATCTATTCGATAATAAGAGTAGGGCACGGTTCCCGGATTCCTATGTATCCTTCCCCTCTCTCTGGGGCGGCTCTAAATAACCTTTACTGTGTTGATGAGCCGTTAAACAACATTCATTCAATTCAATCATACGTTGCGCATATAATTAATACAACAATCCCCTGCTCACCGCGTCTGTGCAGCACTGCTGGTCTCTGGGTTATCTAGAAGTTGTATCAATAGTTATAATAGTGGCTACGTGTGCTATATTTGCATAACATTTTGTACTGTTGATTTTTATGAATACTGAGTTCTGCTCAACCCGGGGCTAGAGGGCGTGAGTGGTAGCTAACATATTTCACTACCGCTCATGAACAGTCTCAATCAAACCGAAACTGCAATATTTCGTATGTGTCGTGTTCGGCCGTTTCAAAAGGTCCATTATCATACTCTCTTTTATATAACTATAACTGTAGCCTTTACATTTTAAGATATGTTAAATACATAAACATTTGTAAGTATACAGTACTATGATCCTACGCGACAAAACCTTTTGATGTCAACAGTCTACACCTTCATTTTGCATTAGATCTTTACCAAAATTGACCAGATGAAAGCTCGAACGAGTGCTAAAACCACCATTAGCCGATAATATGGCCCTTAATTTAATAATAAAAAAGAAGCCATTTTTTGCCTTGGCAACATTCTGTAGCGCTCTTCATTTTGCATCCCTTTCTCGCCTCTCATCGTTCCACTGGGAGCTCGACTTGTCAAGTGAGAATGTGTTGATTCCTACGGATTGCGGGTCGTATATGGCACTGGTTCTACCCAGGAAACATGAGGAGGTCTGCCTCTACCAGAAAAAACAACAACACCATCATAACATTATGAACATAACGTCGCCATATAAATACATATTACATTTGTTAATATGTGACAGGTCAATGCAATTTTTACATCATACAATGAAAAAGTACAAATAATTAAATCATGCGTACTATACAACTCACTCTGGCGCACGTATTTACCCTGTCATAATGAGTTAACTAGTCCTAATACATTGTTTCATATTACTATTTTAAGTTTTAATAGTTTACATGTTTTGTCCATTGAAGATGAACATAAACATTTACTCATTATATATTGCAGTATTGCGAATAATAAATGCTTCCCTAACAAACCTAGATAACCTAAAAAGCTCTTGCTGGCTTGAAAATAGACTGACATCAGTCCTTAATGTTATAACCCTTTAAATATTATTGTAGAATGTCCTTAGCACTGAACGCGGCAAATATCTCCACTTATAACGTGTATGGTCTTATCTGAACATTAAAGGGACAATGTCCGTAACTTTTATCTTATAAAAACACAAAAATAATTACGTCAACAAACATAACACACCAACCATTAGTAAATATTTACTAAATGAAACCAAGATTGTTTGACGTAATTCAATAGCGGTACAAAAAAAAAGAAGAACCGCTTCGTGGGGTTGAACTCGTAAGTCGTAACCCACACTAAAATTACACTCGCGGGTAATAATAGTTGAACTTCGCAATAGTCGTGCTCGCTCCCAACTGAGCTAAACGAGCCAGATGTTTTGCGTAAGATATACTGTATAGAAAGCCTACTGCGTTAATGGGTGTCACGTGATCAGCACAGACTGTAAATAATGTGGGTCTCACATTGTTTACAAACACATGTAATACATAAAACTATTTTTTTTCAAACTCACGAATGTATTACTACCGACTTATTTGGGTCTAAGCTCATGTTTTCATGCATGCATTTCACTGAATAAAAATCAGACAGTTATTTGGCTATGCTTAATATCTGCTTACTTACGGACAGTGTCCCTTTAATATAAATTCAGCCATGAAGAGAAACAGAGCTTGAAATAAAATAAACGTTTTTTATGCAGAGTATTTTTTTTTAATTTGTCTAATTTTATTATTTATAGTCTAATTTATAGACTGATACCAGTCAAGCTTGAAGATTGCATCAGCTGAATAAATTAAAAAACAATTGGATGTCTGTAATAATATTGTTAAACATATAGCTGACGTAATTGCTCGTACAAAGGACTTATTAAAATAAAATGATATTCATCTTCCAAGTCGTTACTATTACACAATGTCCAATATCTTTGATTTCTATCAGTTCTATTTTGTGAATATCGTCCAGTTTCAATTATAAGTCTGTGGGAGGATAATATTAACCTCGACATGGCAGTTCTTAATTTCAATGGCAATATATCTAGATACACTTCATATGCTACGCGAACGAGGTTTTAAAATGTCTATACAAGATAAAACTCGATTATTTACAACATCAGTGTTCTATTTTTGAATAAAACAATCTCTTAGTTTTGTTTAATCAATAACTGAAAAGTTTTCATATCAATACATGTTGGGTCGTTCAAAACATTATTATAGCCAGAGTCTATTAGAATGGTTTTAACATTGCCCAATTCTTCATTCCTCTTTCACAGTCTATCACAGCATCTTTATAAAAAGCTGATATTAAAATGTTTTTTGAATCGGCCACCTTTCTCCAATACTTTATATTTTTTACATACCTTAAAATATACAATAGGTATCTACCTAGTTCTTCATACATACCAGCATTACTAGTAGAAGTTTTAACTCTTAACAAGTATTTACAAAACTTCAAATATATTCCTTCAATCTCCTTTGAATTTGTAAAATCCATAGCTTTATATACAACCAACGAACTCATCAAATAATTGATAAAATGTTTTGGGTTTAGAATTGTATTAATATATTCAAAGCTTTTAATCTTTTACCTGCTAAAGTCTCTTGATTTAAATTAAATGAACCAGTATAATTAAAAACAGTTCGAGGTAGTTAAAATCGTTAACAACTTAATTATTTCTATTATAAACCCATGTCTCATTAACTAAAAGATTACCCCTTTTTCTAAAACCATAGCTTTTGTCACATACCTAATAACAATAATGTTAATAATAATTAATATGTCTGTGCTTTTGTCTTTTCCGCGTTAACCTCTTATGGCAATCCGGGTAATTTCGGACAGCCGGGTTATTTCGGATTTGGTCGGTAAATTTGTTTCTTTTCGGTATAGTTGTCCGCGTAAAAAAAACTGCTGGCGTTATCTGTCCTTGGCTATACTTTTAGAAACATAAATAAAAATAGCTATGACGTTGCAACAATAACTTCCTTCCTACCACATACTCGGCACGCTAAATAACAAGTTAACAAATGTATATTGTTAAACATAGCAATACAAAAATTATGTATTTTGTTAATGGTTACCTTCATCTCTCGAACGTAAAAACCAGAGTGTCCGAATTTAACGAGTCGAGATTTTTTTTTCTTTTTCTTAATAAATTTCATAATCATTATACTATGATGGCCATCGCGTGGTTTTTATCATTTTTGCGAGATTCGTAATTAGATTTAGATTTGTCTATGTTTATGCAGTGAGCTAATAACTTAATTCACTGGTTTATGCAATATATTGACCAACAAAGATTAAATATGCAGCAACCTGATACACTGAGTTTAATCAGGGCTTTATATGTCATATAAAGCCCTGGTTTAATTAATCTATGTGATAGCTCATAAAGGTAGGGCTATTTAAGGATTATTCTGTGTCGGTGACCGTAGTGTTTATACCTTAATTACAGCTGAAAACAAATCATCACACAATGTCCCATCTTCAAAGTCTGTTATGATCTGAATCAGCAATATCTATTTATTTAGCCTGAATGTATTATTACTGGCATGTCAATGTTTTGACGAGAACGCAGCATGCAAGTTAGGAATTTTTGCAAAAAAAACTTTAATCTTTCTACTTTAATCTTCTTTTTTTTCTCTAAAATACAGATCTTGATCTCGAAAAACTAGAGAAGAAGAAACGAAATGAAAGTAAAAGGCGCAATTTGTTTTTAAAACAAATCGGAAAAAGTAGGCCTAATTGACGATCAACTTGAATTAGTGTTGACTTTAACTAATGTTTATGAGTTATTTACTTTGCTAAACGGTGTCTTTATTAAATTTCGTATATTATAGTGTAGATTGTAGATATATAAAAATATTTAAAAAAGGAAAAAATTCTGTCCCAATTTTCCCCCGATGCAATTTTAACCGTCCGAGTTTTTCCCATGTGCGGCCGAACTTACCCGACAACAATCTCTCCCAGAGACCATTACATTGACCTCTGTCAACGTCTAAGAAAGTGGCCTGCCATTACGTGGTCCGAGTTAATTTCGGCTTAACACGTTTGCATATTGTAACATTAAAACATTCAATAGGTAATTTTAAACAGGTTGTCACATTTTTCCAGTAAAAAATATTTTTAAACATGTTTTATTGTCCAAATACCCGTTATAAAATCCTGCTAATATAAGCTTTCACATTGCTTAATGGAATTAAGACTTGACCACGTAATGGATCACATGCTAATTTGTCACATAACAAATAGCTAAAATATCAAAATGGCGAACAGAACTTCAACACCGTGACACCACCAACTATCGGCTGCTGATTGACCTATAAACAGTCGAAAGAAACATGACTGACTTATTTTCTACATTTTGATATATTCTTTTCAATTTAAGGTAGGTTGTTAAGAGCTATGAGCTATGTGATACTGAAAAGTATTGGTAAGCAAACTGCTGTACTGTAACCCTACTGAACGATTTGGTGGTGCGTATTTTGAACGTTTTGACGGCGGAGTGATATGCCAAAGTACAAATCTTTATTCTACCGCAATATAATTCTGAGCTTAATTTACTGTATATTTAAAACATTCAAGCTGAACAATTGTTTTCTTTTGTAATTTAAGCATTTCATATAAAGGTAATTCAGAAAAATATTAGTGCCGTCTCGAAATTTTGCATTTCCATCGTTTTTCATCGTTTGCCAAGATTCAGAAGTTGACAGAGATGTATGTGTATGAAAGGAACGACAACTCTGGGTAGAGATTGACAATCTCCACGCAGAGATATCGTTCCTTGCACTCACATATAACTCTGTTAACTACTAAATTACAAGATTTTGGAAAAAACCTGTTAAATTGGAATATGTTTGCCTGAAACTTATTTATTTCTTGTGTAAATATAATTTTCAGAATATCTGCAAATTTGATGTTGCAAGATTTGAAATAATGCATGAAAACAATTTAGTTTGAATCGGGACTATTTTACTACAAAAATAATACGTACTTAGGTCTCCTCAATCGAAACGCATATGTAAACATTTCAAACCGAAGCTCGATAGCAGAAAATTACTAAAAAAAAATGAACTCATAGAAATAGAATTTTTTTAATATAGGTCTATATTTTATCTTTGCAGATCACGGAAAAGGATCGTCATAACTTTTTTGAATAATCACGTGACCTAACCGTTCGCACTACTTCCTTTGACGTTGACAGAGTCAAATGAGGAACGAGTGTACTCTGGGTAGGGATTGAGAGATTGACCCGACAGTCGTCCGAATTATCCCGGTGCGATAGTGTCTTGCTATTACGAATAATTGCAATATATCGGAAACACTACACCATGTAATGCAATCTCCACGCAGAGTTATCGTTCCTTTCACTCACAAATGAGGAACGAGTGTACTCTGGGTAGAGATTGCATGTAATGTATACGATAAAGTCTGAGACAATGCGTACATTTTGTAATAGGCTAAAAGCGAAAACGCCGAATCGCTATCGTCTAATTGTTTACTACGTAAAAACTGTCCGAAATTACCCGGATTGCCCCTAATCCCCATTTGTCGCAATATTCTTTCGACAAATTTAAATTTCTTGTAACTCAGACGGTGATTTTCCAATCAAAACCATATCATCTGCGAAAAGTAAAAAAATTAAAGTTATATCTTCAATTGTAAGTCCAGATTTTTTCGTAATTAGATTTAGATTTTTCTATGTTTATGCAGTGAACTAATAACTTAATTCACTGGTTTATGCAATATAATGATCAACAAAGATTAAATATGCAGCAACCTGATACCTGATACATTGATTTTACTATTCCAGATCTTATACAAAAAGAGAAAACATTATTGGAGAGATTACCTCCCCTTGCTTGAGACCGATTATTATGACGGTGGTTTAAAATTGGCCGGATTCTAAATATTCTAAAGCTCGGACGATTTCGAAAACCACCAACATTTGATTATAAACATTATAAATACGACCCTTGATTTAATGAACAATTATATAGTTTGCCTTGTCCTAGAAACTTCATTTTGCATCTGATCTCTTGGCCAGCCTTAATATCAACGAAGGTTAGACGACTTTGAAAACAACATACCGGATTATGAACATCAGAGTTATGGTCCTTGATTAAAAGGGAATGTAGCGACACAGCCACATTTTTATTATTGAGAGTTCTGAAAAACTGACTTGAATAAGGGTGAAAGAATTATCCAAGCCGGATGATAACAACGAATATATGATCATTTGAAGGTTCTGTTGAAACAGATATGGAAGCCGCCATTTTGAGAGCTATGTTCTAAATGACCATATATCGAATATTTTTAAATATGAAAATTTACTGATTTAAAGGGGGGAAAATGATAGCAACTGTATTAAAACTATGTATATTTAATGGCAATAATGCTTTAATTGACCAGTAAAGTATTTTGCATTCATTTGCAGTGACTTTCTTTGCTTTAAATGATATTTATCAGTATTCCATATATGGTAATTTGGAACTATGACGTCATAGTTCTCAAAATGGCGGCTCCCATATCAGTTTTAGAACAACTTCCAATGGGTCATATCTTTTTTGTTTATCATCCGATTTTGATAATTCTTTCACCTTTTTCCAAGTTTTTCAGAATTCTCAATAGTATATATTGATTGACTGTGTCGCTACATTCCCTTTAATAAACAATGCACTATTTTGACTGGTCAACACTCTGGCACATGTGTTTTAAAACATATTTTATTAATTATATGTACAATGTATGCATATTTTGAATGATATTGAAGAAACATTTATGAATAATGGTATTGAAGGTATTGATGTTAACATGTTTAAAGTATTTCTTATATTATATGCTGATGATATTGTTATTTTTGCAAATAGTAGTGAAGAGTTACAAAATAGCTTAAACTTACTTTCAGAATACTGTGATAGATGGAAACTTGTTGTTAATGGTTCAAAAATAAAGATAATGGTATTCAAAAAAGG
The DNA here is from genome assembly GCA_037043455.1 of Cyrtodaria siliqua. NCBI lineage: Eukaryota > Metazoa > Mollusca > Bivalvia > Adapedonta > Hiatellidae > Cyrtodaria > Cyrtodaria siliqua. The sequence continues at coordinate 258,023 of JAWPHD010000152.1, forward strand.
TGGTTCATTACCGAGAGGTCTAATCTTTTATTATAAAGAAAATGCATTAGATATAGTAAACAGTTTTAGTTATCTAGGTATTGTATTTACAACTGGTGGCTCTTTTTCTGATGCTCAGGCAACACTTGCAGGCCAAGCGTTGAAAGCATGTCTTTACAAATTTATAGTTCTTGAGCTGGCTGTAGACCCCCCTCCCCCCAGGGGAATTTTGTAGGCTATGATTTTCTGAAAGAACATACATTAAGCTTCAAAATGAGACATGTGTGCCATCTGAGCGTTGGGGCTTTAATGAGTTTTGGGGGAAAAACGTTGCGTTTTTAGACGAAAATCGCCGAAATCTGGAATTATTTTTTAGAAAAAGAATGGAATATATTAGAACCAATTTGAATTGATGGAATCTTTCTCGGGATGCACCTCTACGTGTTCAACTATATAATTTATGGATCCGATACTTAAATATTGAGATTTTGGGTAAAAATGTTAAAAAATTGAATAAAATCGCTGATTTCTGTAATACATTGGGGGTATTTAACTAAAATTAGAAATATATCTAATACAATAGAAAAAAGAAATATTATAACCTTTTTGGGCAGGGTAAGTTCCAGTGATTAAGCAGAAAAAAGTTCCAAACCGCATGATGTTTGGAAATGCCTTAATTTTGGGGTGAAAAATGTGTATTTTTGTCAAAAATCGCCGGAATCTGGAATTATTTTTTAAAATTAGTTTGAACATAACCTTATCAAATTGAAGCAATGGAATGTTGCATAGCATACACATTCAAGTTTTTCCTGGCATCATATATAACATATGTGCTCAAATATTGGCATTTTAGGGCAAAATGTTGGAAAAAACAACAAAAATCACTGATTTCTGTAATCCATTGGGGTATTGGGTTAAAATTTAGAAAAAATATTTATTGCAATATAATAAAAACATATTGTAACATTTTGGATAGACAAAGGTCCAATAATTAAGTAGAAAAAAATCCTGAACCATATGATGCTTAAAATATTGCCTTAATTTTCAGGCGAAAAATGTGTATTTCTGTCAAAAATCGACGGAATCTGGAGTTATCTTTTGAAAATAGTTTGAACATAAACTTATCAAATTGAAGCAATAAAATGTTGCACACTATACATATCCAAGTCATTTATTGTATCAGATATAACATATATGCTCAAGTATTTATATTTTAGGGCAAAATGTTGAAAAAATGACTAAAATCGCTGATTAATGTAATACATAGAGGTATTGGAAAAAAATTAAAAGTGCATTATAAGAAAGAACGGATTTTTTTTTTATAACATTTCTGCAGTCCAATGTGCAATAATATACCAGAAAACCTTCTTTTTCTATGGAAAATTCCTACTCTCACCTGGTGATATTGCCATTGACCCATCATATGTTTCCAAGGAGTGCATGGCACGCTGACATTTTATTTGCTAAAGCCTGCTCTAGCTGATACCTTACGGGATTTTTTTTATAAAAAGAACCTCCCGAACAAATACAACACATCATGTACTAATTCTTGAGCTGGCTGTAGTCTCCCCCACCCCCCACCCAGCCCACACACTCTCCCCCATGGGGGATTTTGTAGGGTATGATTTTCTGAAAGAACATACAATAAGTTTCAAAATGAGACAGGTGTGCCATCAATTATGAGCGTTGGGCTTTAGTGAGTAACGTGCATGTAAACTATGTTACCTTACATAACAATTAAAATTTGTACATTAAAAATGTTGAATATAAATTAAATCAAAACCATGTAAAAAACATAATACATGTACTTTTATTAATATAAGTTGAGAAGCGCTTCAAACTTAATGAAACTATTCTGTAATTTACGTTACACCACATTCATTACCAAAAACAAACTTATTTTTAGTGCAAATAGGTGGCTGTAGAAACTGGTGTTCGTCTGTTTTAGACTATGTATAATATGCATATGTATACTAGCTGAAATTTATGTGTAACACAATAAAAATAAATCAAACATGGCGTCCAAGATGGTCCCGTTGTGTCACAAGATCTGTAGGTCGGCCCAGCAGCTATTTCTCTATAACTATACTGTATATAGCTCTAGGTGTCATGTTCGAGGCCCGAACTCAGGTAGCCCTCCCCCTGATACGGTCTAGCGACCGAGTGCCACGCGTAGCGGGGACCTTTGCCGAGGCTGGCCACCGTTCCCGTTGAGTCAACAAAACCTGTTGGTCGGCCCAGCGGCCGTCGGCTGTGGGTCGCTCAAGGCTATTTCTCTCTATATAACTATACTGTATATAGCTCTAGGTGCCATGTTCGAGACCCGGAAGTCTTCCCCCTGTTACGACCTAGGGACTGAGTGCCACGCGTAGCGAAGACCGTTGCCGATGGCTGACCAGCGTTCCCGTTGTGTCACAAAACCTGTGGGTTGGCCCAGCGGCCGTCGGCTGCAGGTCGCTCAAAGCTATTTACTATATAGCTCTAGGTGGCATGTTCGAGACGCAAACTCAGGTAGCCTTTCCCCTGATACGACCTAGGTACCGAGTGCCACGCGTAGCGAGGACCGTTGCCGACGGCTGGCCACCGGTCCCGTTATGTCACAAAATATGTGGGTCGGCTATCGGCTGAGCGGCTATCGGCAGAAGGTCGTTCAAGGCTATTTCCCTCTATATAACTGTATATAGCTCTATGTGCCTTGTTCGAGACTCAAACTCGGGTAGCCCTCACCCTGATAAGCTCTAGGGACCGAGTACCACGCATAGCGGGGACCTTTGCCGACGGCTGGCCACCGGTCCCGTTGTGTCACAAAATATGTGGATCGGTCCAGCGGCCATCGACCGAAGATCGCTCAACGCTATTTCCCTCTATACATATATAACTATACTGTATAAAGCTCTAGGTGAGTTACGAGGTTCGAGACCCGAACTCGGGTAGCCTCCCCCCTGATACAGCCTAGCGATTGAATGCCACGCGTTGCCGGGACCTTTGCCGACGGCTGCCCACTAGTCTCGTTTTGTCACCCTATCTGTAAGTCGGCCCAGCGGCCGTCGGCCGAAGGTCGTTCAACGCTATATCCTTCTATATAACTGTATATAGCTCTATGTCCCATGTTCGAAACTCGAACTCGGGTAGCCTTTCCCCTAATATGGACTACTGACCGAGTGCCACATGTACTGGGGACCTTTGCTGACAGCTGGCCACCGGTCCCGTTGTGTTGCAAAATATGTGGGTCGGCCCAGTGGCCGTATGTAGAGGGTCGCTCAACGCTATTTCTCTGTTTATAACTTATACTGTATCTAGCTCTATGTACCATGTTCGAAATGCCGGTAACGTGGTAAAGTCCAAGTCGCCAGTTGGTACATGACATGTTCCAGAATGCTCTACACATAATGGGCTTTCAGAAAAATAGGGTGTACAAAATTCCCCCTGGGGTGAGGGTTACTCCTACTAGCTTACAGTCTATTTTTCTATTGTACCGGTATTATATATTTTTCTAGATTTTAACCAAATACCCCCAATGGATTGCAGAAATAAGTGATTTTAGTCCTTTTTTCCAACATATTTCAGCAGATATGTTATACATGATGCCAGGAAACACTTGAATATGTATGCTGTGCAACATTATATTAATTCAATTTGATAATTTTATGTTAAAACTATTTTCAAAAATAATTCCAGATTTCGTCGATTTTTGACAAAAATACACATTTTCGCCTAAAAATTAAGGCATTTTCAAGCATCATACGGTTCGGGACTTTTTTCTACTTAATTATTGGAACTTTGTCTATTCCAAAAATATTACAATGTGTCCTTATTCAATTGTATTAAATTTGTTTCTAGATTTTAACCTAATACCCCCAATGGATTACAGAAAGCAGTGATTTTTGTCATTTTTTCCAACATTTTGCCCTAAAATGCCAATATTTGAGCACATATGTTATATATGATGCAAAGAAAAACTAGAATATGCATGCTGTGCAACATTCTATTGCTTCAATTTGATAAGTTTATGTTGAAAATAATTTTAAAAAATAATTCCAGATTCCGACGATTTTTGACAAAAATGCACATTTTCACCTCAAAATTAAGGCATTTCCAAACATCATGCGGTTTGGAACTTTTTTCTGTTTAATCACTGGACCTTACCCTGCCCAAAAAGGTTACAATATTTCTTTTTTCTATTGTATTAGATATTTTTCTAATTTTTAGTTAAATACCCCCAATGTATTACAGAAATCAGCGATTTTATTCATTTTTTTAACATTTTTACCCAAAATCTCAATATTTAAGTATCGGATCCATAAATTTTATGGTGGGACACGTAGAGATACGTTCCGAGAAAGATTCCATCAATTCAAATTGGTTCTAATATATTCCATTCTTTTTCTAAAAAATAATTCCAGATTTCGGCGATTTTCGTCTAAAAACGCAACGTTTTACCCCAAAACTCACTAAAGCCCCAACGCTCACATGGCACACATGTCTCATTTTAAAACTTACTGTATGTTCTTTCAGAAAATCATACTGTACAAAATTCCCCCTGTGGGGGGGGGGGGGGGGGGGGGGGTTCTCCTATTAGCTCACAGCCTATTACGGTGTTATCCGTTGAACATATGCTAGATTTGTTTGATAAGCTGATTACACCCATTTTGAACTATGGATCTGAAGTTTGGGGGTTTCTACAGGCGAATGCCATTGAAAGAGTACATATGCAATTTTGTAAAAGGTTATTGGGAGTAAATAAGTCAACACAAAACGATTTTATATATGGAGAACTGGGTAGAAAGTCTATGTTATGTCATCGTCATTTTAATATTATAAAATACTGGGTTAAGACATTACAAAGTAATGAAAATAACTATGTAAAACAAATATATGTTTTGATGTTAAATGATATAAATGCTCAACCCAACATAAACAATTGGGCATCTTTAAATAGAGATATATTAGGCATTATGGGTTTCAATGATGCGTGGTTAGCCCAAACGGTGGGTAATCCTAAATTGTTTCTGTATGTTGTTAAACAGAGATTACATGACAACTTTATCCAAACTTGGAATAGTAGACTAGCTGATTCAAGCAGAGCACGCTTTTATAACTGTATATGTGTTTTTAAGTTTCAACCTTATCTTAATATTTGTAATATATCAAAATTTAGAATTGCCATTTCAAAATTAAGAGTATCCTCGCACAGACTAGAAATAGAAGAGGACGTTGGAATAAACCTAATAGAATTCCGGTAAATGAGAGAAAATATAAATTTTGTAATATCCTAGAAGACGAGTTTCATTTTATGTTAGAATGTCCTATATACTCGGAGTTTAGAAAACAATATATATAAAAATATTATTGGGATAGGCCAAATATGCAGAAACTTATTTTGTTAATTAAAGGGAATGTAGCGCCACAAACAAACTCTATTACTGAGAGTTCTGAAAAACTTGGAAAAGGGTGAAAGAATTATCAAAATCGGATGATAAACAAAAAGATATGACCATTTAAAGGTTGTTCTAAAACAAATATGGGAGCCGCCATTTTTAGAACTATGACGTCATAGTTCCATATTACCATATATGGAATATTAATAAATATCATTTAAAACGAAGAAAATCACTGCAAATGAATGATTTTTGTTAACTGGTGTTATAAATCATTATTGCCATTAGGTATTACATATTTTTTATACAGTTGATGTCATTTTTCCCCTATAAATCAGTAAATTTTCATATTTATAAATATTCCATATATGGTCATTTAGAACCGTGATGTCATAGCTCTCAAAATGGCTGCTTCCATATCCGTTTTAACAGAAACTTTAAATGATCATATCGTCTTTGTTTATCATCCGATTTTGATAATTCTTTCACCCTTATTCAAGTATTTCAGAACTCTCAATAATAATGATGGTTTGGCTGTGGCGCTACATTCCCTTTAACTCAGAATGTCAAAAAGAAATTAGAAACGTGGCTATTTTTTGTTTACAAATCCTTTAATAAACGAAATGAATGTTTGTTTGCAAATAATTGATTTAATTCACAAACTTGTCTGTTGGTAGTAACTACATGTTTAAATTAAGCAAATCTGACCTGTAAGTTGTGTACAACTGTAATGGCTAAAAGCCTTCTCCACGCAAATGAAAGGAATTATTATTAACAAAATATATATATAATGTTATCATGACAAATAATGATATAGTGCATTTGTAAAGTTAATTAGTTGTGAATATTGTATATTTTGACTGTCAGTCATATGTGTTGTAAATAAAAATGTATATCCTCATGAGCTATTTGCCTAATGGAATTTTGATAATAAACTTGTTCATATACCATGAACGCTCGGACGAGTTCGAAACGCACATGTATCGGATTGGACGCATTTTGACATTTTCCCCACAAACATGATCAACGGTATATCCTAGATTTTCAAATTATGTTCTCTTTGTGTTCCATTTACATAATAATCATAATAATAATAATAATAATAAATTAACGTAAATAGGTTGATGTGTATTGTCGATCAATATCAGTGGTTTATCGTTTTTAAGTGAGCGAGCGACGACAAACAAACAAACAAACAAACAAACAAACAAGCATACAAACAAGCAAACAAACAAACAAAATAAATAAATAAATAAATAAATAAATAAATAAATAAATAAATAAATAAATAAATAAATAAAATGAATGAATGAATGAATGAATGAATGAATGAATGAATGAATGAATGAATGAATGAATGAATGAATGAATGAATCAATCAATCAATGAATGAATCAATGAATGAATGAATCAATCAATGAATCAATGAATCAATGAATCAATGAATGAATCAATGAATGAATGAATGAATGAATGAATGAATCAATGAATCAATGAATCAATGAATCAATGAATCAATGAATGAATCAATGAATCAATGAATCAACGAAAGAATCAATGAATCAATGAATGAATCAATGAATCAATGAATCAATGAATGAATCAATGAATCAATGAATCAATGAATGAATCAATGAATGAATCAACGAATGAATCAATGAATGAATGAAAATAAATAAATAATGTAAATGTGTACAGTATAGTAAAATCTATAATAAATATTCTTCTTAAATTGCTGACAAATGGTCCTAAAACAAAATATATTTAGAGTATGTACACACGTTTGTTGAAACAATATTATATATGGCATAACACATTTCTAAAATGTTATAACATATTGAAAGAAAAATGCACACTTTGTGCTAAGATGAATAAAAAGAGTTTTAAAATATGATTAATATCAAAATTACTCTGTTTGTGGTTATACAACATGGGATAATATAACTTTTATACAAAATATATTATCTAATAACACATATTCATCACAACATGGTTACAACATACAACCTAGTCCAACATGAGACAACACTAGTTCACCATGAGACAACATGTTCAAAAGACTATAGGTACAATTTCAATAGCTAAAACAGTTTAGAACCCCAATTACTCATACGTATCTGCGTTAGTACAACATACAAGCTAATCTACAACAAGACAATATAAGTTTTAGGTAAATATATAACTAAAAAAGCGCATATTTATCCAATGGACAACATGCTAGCTAGACCACCATGAGACGATATAAGTTTCTTGAAAGAATATAGTTTACAATTTTACAATTTTACAGTTTCATGATGTGATCGTTTAACAAGCGTTTGAAATGGTCAGTATACCGTAGACCGGGCAGTAAGAATGCCTACTATACTCAGGTGAGCGTTACAGGCCAATTTAGGTCTTTTGTTTAAATACATATTCGCGAGAGATACAAGTAGGTCATTTACATATACAGTTCCGTTTTTCAGACACGCTAATCATTTCCTCGTCTTTTCTTGTCCGCGTCGTGCAGAAACCCAGCAAAATCAGTAGTCCGGAAGATTTGAAGCAGACGACATCTAACTGCGTCACAAGATTGATCAAAGAACCAGCCGATATGTCGCCAGGTGATCATCCTTTTGTTTATAACATTACTGGTATGTTAATGGTATTCGTGTTTAAAGAGATAAACAACTGTCTAAGATTGTAAAACTAATGTCTTACGGGTGATTAGTGTTACGCCGATAGAGCATTCCGTAGGTGGACTTAACGGAACCTTGTCTGCTAAAGTAAAATGGTGGACACAAAAAAATGGGATCGTTTATAAACTTGAAAACCCCATTACAATTGAAGCGCAAAATTTAAAAAAAATAATAAAAATGAGTACATATTGAAAAGACTTATATTTAAAAGCATGATGATTTCTCGAAACCATAAGTAGAACAAGATAGATGTCCAATACAGCATGAGGGGTGAACCATAGTTACGGGGTGTCTCGGAGCAAAAACGGGTTGCAGTCTGCCATTGAATAGAAATTTCAACTTTATTCAAGGACCAACTAGATTAAGCACCTGCAATGTCACTGTCAAGTTTTATTAAGGTCTTAATATGCTATTTGGAGCAGAAGCGATTGCATGATTGTCCTATTATGGCTGCCATTTTAAAGGCCTCGTCAACATCCATTTGATTTAGGACAAACTACGTGTCATGCTGGTCATATCAGTAACGATCCCTCCTTATCAGTACTTCTTGCGGTTCTGTAGGAGCAGTGGACTCAAATTGTTTTCGCCGTGGCGACCATCATCAGTAACTGTTAGGGTTCTATAGGATTTGTTTGTTCGTATAATGTTTAACGTCATTTTCAACACATGTAAGGTTATATGACGGTCGATTGTTTTGTCCCAAATTGTTTTAGCAGTGGCGACGGTTCTGTAGGAGCAGTGGTCTCAAACTTTATTTTAGCCGCCATGGCGACCATCATCAGTACCTCTTACGGTTCTATAGGAGCAGTGATCTCAAACTGAGTTTAGCCGCAGTGGCGACCATTATCAGTAACTCTTATGATTATATAGGAGCAGTGGTCTCAAATTGTTTTTAGCCGCCGTGGCGACCATCATCAGTTACTCTTACGGTTCTATAGGAGCAGAGGTCTCAAACTGAGTTTAGCCGCCGTGGCGACCATCATCGGTAACTCTTACGGTTATATATGAGCAGCGGTATCAAACTGATTTTAGCCGTCTTGGCGACCATCATCAGTACCTCTCACGGTTCTATAGAAGCAGTGATCACAAACTGATTTTTGCCGCCGTAGCGATCATCATCAGTAACTCTTACAATTATATAGGAGCAGTGATCTCAAACTGAGTTTAGCCGCAGTGGCGACCATGATCAGTAACTCTTACGAGTATATAGGAGCAGTGATCTCAAACTGATGTTAGCCGCCGTGGCGACCATTATCAGTAACTCTTACGGTTCTGTAGGAGCAGTGGTCTCAAACTTTATTTTAGCCGCCATGGCGACCATCATTAGTACCTCTTACGGTTCTATAGGAGCAGTGATCTCAAACTGAGTTTAGCCGCAGTGGCGACCATCATCGGTAACTCTTACGATTATATAGGAGCAGTGATCTTAAACTGATTTTAGCCGCCGTGGTGACCATCATTAGTACCTCTTACGATTATATAAGAGCAGTGATCTCAAACTAACATTAGCCGCCGTGGCGACTATCATCAGTAACAACTTACGATTAAATAGGAGCAGTGATCTCAAACTGATTTTAGACGCCGTGGCGACCATCATCAGTAACTCTTACGGTTTTATAGGAGCAGTGGTCTTAAACTGATTTTAGCCGCCGTGGTGACCATCATCAGTAACTCTTACGATTATATAAGAGCAGTGATCTCAAACTAACTTTAGCCGCCGTGGCGACCATCATCAGTAACTCTTACGATTAAATAGGAGCAGTGATCTCAAACTGATTTTAACGCCGTGGCGACCATCATCAGTAACTCTTACGGTTTTATAGGAGCAGTGGTCTTAAACTGATTTTAGCCGCCGTGGCGACCATCATCAGTAACTCTTACGTTTATATATAAGCAGTGATATCAAACTGATTTAAGCCGTCTTGGCGACCATCATCAGTACCTCTTACGGTTCTATAGAAGCAGTGATCACAAACTGATTTTAGCCGCCGTGGCGATCATCATCAGTAACTCTTACAATTATATAGGAGCAGTGATCTCAAACTGAGTTTAGCCGCCGTGGCGACCATCATCAGTATCTCTTACGGTTCTATAGGAGCAGTGGTCTCAAACTGATTTTAGCCGCCGTGACGACCGTCATCAGTACCTTTTACGGTTCTATAGAAGCAGTGATCACAAACTGATTTTAGCCGCTGTGGCGACCATCATCAGTAACTCTTACGATTATATAGAAAACTGATTTTAGCCGCAGCGGCGACCATCATCAGTAACTCTTACGGTTCTATAGGAGCATTGGTCCCGAACTGAGTATTATCGTTACCCTGATCAACTTTTAAAATATAAAAGCGATTTAAATATTCTTCCGCGACAATGGCTATTACAGCCTGTCTTCTGTTGGTGATCCGGTACTTTGTAAGATCCTTAGTCATGATCACGTTCATGCAATATTTCACTTGTTAGAAAGTTTATCAAAAGAGGTTATGACTCTATCATTTTACAACGTATTGCATGCTAAGTCTACCTAAATCCTGGAAGGGATGGTGACCTTCTCATGTTTGTCTTCAATCTGGTCTTGTCGTTCTCTTAACAGTTTGTTCTCTTGATACTCTGGCTTCAGCCACGTCATTTAGTACTTATTCTGTGTGGCTTTCTATGCTTTTGTGGGTTTATTTGTATTCATATATACACGATCACCTTAAGTAGTGTTATACTTTTGTTGACTATTCATGCTGCCCAGTTTGTTAGAGGATATAACATGGCGGGTAATTCTTTGTAAATACTGTCCCGTTTTATTGGAAAGCCAATAGGTAAGATCGAGGTTTGGTGCACCCTGGAACCAGGTTTAAACCCCCAGCGATTTGTTTTGTCACTGACCTTTCCAAGGTGGTACTCCTACTGTCAACGGTACTCCCACTGTCAACGGTACTCCTACTGTCAACGGTACTCCTACTGTCAACTCTTTTATGTGTGTGGTGTCGCATACAACTATACTTTTAATCTGCATATATACATTGCTGTATGACCTGGACACCCGGATAGAGTTTTGATAAACGGTTTTGTAGTGTAATGTTACCAGTATTTAGCGGGTTAGGTTCTTTAACAGCATGATGATATCTCGAAACCATATATAGAACAAGATGTCCAATACAGCATGGAGGGATGGACCATTTACGGGTTGTGTCAAAGCACAAACGTGTTGTCACAGTCTGCCATTGAGGGGAAAGTTAAACTTTATTCCAGGAATTTCACTGTCAAGTTGTATTGAAAATGAGGAATTCACTTCTAATAATAGTAAATTAGAAATAGTTGAGGCTTTTAATTATTTGGGTACCATGTTTGATTATACTGGTAATTTTTCACTTACCAAGAACAATTAGTTGGTAAAGCTTTGCAAGCCCTTAATGTTTTATTAGTAAATTGTCGTAAATATAAACTTAAACCTAAATTAATGCATTTGTTGGTTCAGTCTTGGGATATGCATCGGAAATATGGGGCTTTAGCAAGTCTAAAGAAATTGAAAGAATACACTTAAAATTTTGTAAGAAAAATATTAAATGTTAAAGTAAGTACCTTTACAGCTGCTGTTTACGGTGATTTGGGACGTTATCCTTTGTATATTTCACGATATGTTAAAATTGTTAAGTATTGGTTTAAGTTGTTAAATACTGATAATATTATATTGAAACATGTTTATAATATGGCCTATGACGAGTGTGCTAATGGCAAAAAGAACTGGTTATCTAATGTTAAAACGTTACTGTATGAATATGGTTTCAATTGGGTTTGGGATAACCCTGATACAGTTGTTTGTAGGTCATTTGTATTAGTATTCAAACAAAGAATAATCGATTGTTTTTTGCAAAAGTGGTATGCTGATAAACAAAATTCTGGTGTCTTAGATTTGTATAACAATGTGAAAAATCATTTTCATTATGAAATATATTTAGATGTATTGCCATGCGATTTAAGAAGTTTAGTGAGTAGAATAAGGTTATCGTCACATTCTCTAAGAATTCAAGCAGGTTGGTATGGTATCAATAGGATTGAAAGAAATGAACGTTTTTGTCAATATTGTAATACTCAAGATATTGAAGATGAGTTTCATTTCATTTTAAAATGCCCATGTTACTCCGATATAAGGAGGAAATACATGGCACAATATTATTGTAATAGACCAAGTATGTTTAAATTCGTCGAATTATTGCAAACTGAAAACAAAATGATTCTTTTTAAATTGGCTTCACATCTCAAATGTGCGATGTCACATAGAATATCTATAACGCATGTGTGAACACTTTATAGATCATCCTCTTTAGAGCTGATATATGTCGTATATAAATCATATACTGTGTATGTTACACGTGATTTAAATATGTATTTTGTAATTTTTGTTTATATGTTATGATGATGTACTTAACGTACAAGTCAATAAAAGTATGTACTGTTCCGTTCTGTTCTGTATTAGGACGTGAATGTCCACTGACCACTCTAAGGCGGTACCCCTATTGTCAACCCTTTATTTTTGTGGTGTCACACACATTGCCTCTATTTTGCATTGTAATTGTTGTTTGTTTTCAAAGGCGTAGTTTTGATTGACATTGCTTTGTGAATGCTACATTTCCTGTTCGATTTGATATCTACTTTTATTGTGTAATGGATAAAATGCAGTTACTATAATTTAATTAATTACCTGTGCCATGCCATATATAAATTAAGCAAATTTTGTTTTACAATTTTTGTTTTTTAAAAATCTAAATCTCTCTACTACAATGCCATATTGTTTCATTTTACTATTTTAGACATTCGGTTGTATCTGCATTTTATTTAAATAATATATAGTTAGAACTAAATAGTGTTAAAGAAAAACTATTTTATATGTGTTTTGTGACAACCTTAATTTACATTGAATGTGTGAAACCTGATGTATATGAAATGATTAGCTTTATTGTTGTCTTCTGTATACGTATACGTTATTGTGCGTATTAATTTAGAGACATAATATTGTTAAAGGGAATGTAGCGACACAGCCAAACAAGCTCTGTTATTGAGAGTTCTGGAAAACTTGGGAAAAGGTGAAAGAATTATCAAAATCGAAGATAAACAAAAAAGATATGACCATTTAAAGGTTGTTCTAAAACGAATATGGGAGCCGCCATTTTTAGAACTATGACGTCATAGTTCCATATAACCACATATGGAATATCGATAAATATCATTTAAAACGAAGAAAATCACTGCAAATGAATGATTTTTTTACTGGTCATATAAAGCATTATTGCCATTAAGTATTACATATGTTTCATACAGTTGCTGTAATTTCTTCCCTATAAATCAGTAAATTTTCATATTTATAAATATTCCATATATGGTCATTTAGAACCGTGATGTCATAGCTCTCAAAATGGCCGTTTCCATATCCGTTTCAACAGAAACTTCAAATGATCATATCCTCTTTGTTTATCATCCGATGTTCATAATTCTTTCACCCTTATTCAGGTATTTCAGAACTCTCAGTAATAAAGATGGTTTGGCTGTGTCGCTACATTCCCTTTAAGCAATCCTTCGTAGCAGTCACCTTTATGTTCTAATTTCAAAACCAAAAAATCAATGTTTCGTTAAACTTTCCTCTCAATAAGAACATAATCTTAAAGGGAGTACATCAGGCTTTTCATGGGGGTCTAAGTGTCCGACTTAAAACTGACAAATATTAACATTTTCTATTCTACATGGCCAAAACATCATGAATGAGCCTAAAAATGATCCTTGTTTTGCAAATAAATTGATTCAGCACAGTAATATGTGCTATCCTAGGTGACGCACCATGGTTAATTTCAGCATTTTACGTCTGAGTCCGTCCTAGCTATATGGTGTATTCAAAGTTTAGACATTAACAACATGGTTCTTACAGCATATTTTGATTGATATAAGTGTTTTATCATGAAATGGAACATTTTTATAATTAAAGATGTTTCTAGAAAAAACCTGATGTACCCCCTTTAAGTGTTAAATTACATTATTTATGAATTTCATATCTTAGGTTTTTCTTATCTGAAAATGAACCAGAATTATGCAGAATGTCTTTATAGTGAAGGTTTCCTTTACAAACCTCTTACAGTTCAAGAGGAATATCGATCACAAACTTGTCTATTTATGTCTATTTTATCTGAGGCGGCCATCTTGGATTTTGTAGGAAGTTAACTTTTCTTTAGGACCAACAAGTCACAATAAAGAATGTGTGAAGTTAATGAAGATCTGACGAGAAGTTAAGTAGAATTATCGATCACACTATGTTCGTATATGAGTTATTTAGAACCGAGAAAAATATTTAGAACTGAGAAACTATTTAGCATACTGACGTCATTTTGAATGTTTTAAATTCATCGCTGATATTCGGCAGGTGCCCTCCTGATTTTCCAGGACTTCATCCGCGGTGCGGTAATTCGGTGTGCATATAATCCTAATACATTTAGGGATTCACGAACCTTTGGGAACCCTTTTAAAAATACATAGAAATATAAAACACACATTTGAGGAAAGTTTGGTGCTTTTGTCCGGTGTGTCTAGATTGGGTCCTAAAACCTGGGTTTTGGTCCAGAGCTATATATATGCAAATCACTTGACCGGACTACTTTTCCCCCCATAATTCCAAGCGCCAAACACGAGAGATGATACCAGTATCGATCGAGGGCGAGAATGACTATTTAGAAGAATTGAGAGATCTGTTAAGATTTGAGAAAACATTTTTCTCTTGAACAGAGATAGATAATGTGTTTAACCTGACACCATAAATACAGCGTTGGTTGACACGCACTTTGTCGCCATACGAACTAGTATAAGTAGGACATGTACACATTTTCAAAAACTGGCATATCAATTAAGTGTTACGTCACTAAACAGCTGATATTAACAACTATCGGTATAAAACTGTCTTTAAGTTAATGGCATACATTTTTATGAAAAAGGCATATGCATGTATACATGTTTTATCAGGTTGCTAAATTTAGACAAGCAATGACAAATTGCTATGTTCCGGCATATGTGACACACACGCACACACGCACGTACGCACACACAACTATGTATTGAGCCTATAATTTGATTGAAATGTATGCAAATCTTAAGTATGGAAAATAAAGAAAAAAGGACGAATATACACATTTATTTGTTTATTACCATATGCATATATTTATTAAAAAGTTACCCTGTACGCCTCCATATAATATACACATACAAAATTATCAATATACATATAGTAACCAATCTGATTTGAACATCATTTAGGTGAGGACTAGTTCAGGAACAGCAATCTTAACAATATAATCACAACATGACAATAGAATTTCTACAAAATTTCAATATAAACAAATAATACTTCATAATTTCTAAAACAGCTTAAAACACACCACGTTGGTGGAATATAAGACTACAGTATGTTATATATTTAGCAACAACTTTACGGCAATTTATATTCTTACAAAAGTTCAGATGCAGACAGATTGAAAGTAAAACAGACTTTGAATGAATACATCAAGTTACTTCTGTTGTAAGGCTTGATAAAAATCTCAAGAGTGCCGTGTATCCATTTGAAAACACTGTTCCTGAAATACATGTATATGCTAATTCTCAATAGAAAGCATATGACGATATTAATTGTACAACGGTTGATCCTTACAATCCCCGGTCGGGTCATAAAAAAAGGTACCAGTAGCTCTCTTGATAGTGCCAGGAATGGTCGGCCCAGTGTCAGTATAATGTGACTGGGTGGGGTATCGTGCCATGTGTCTACGGTGAGGTATTCCAGTGTGTGTGGCATAGAGCCAACTTCTACAAGTCACCCCTATAAATGGATTTGTCTGAATGTTGTTTTACGTATATTTTAGCACATTTTAAACAATACATGACGGTCGATATTTTTGTGGTAGAGGCAGACCACCCCATTTGTCCTGGGTAGAACCAGTACTGTATACCAACCGCCATCGTAAGAATCCCTAAAAATACATATATATACATTATACATACATATATAACCATTGAACAATGCAGTACTATGGTGGTAAACAAAAATCAATTGGTAATTTGGTAATTAACATAAGAATGATGATAAAACATTTTCTAATAAAAACTTTTGTAGCAAAGTTAAAGCATCGTTTTAGTGGTTTTAGTAGAATTACTTAGTATTTTCTGATTACAGCTTTGGATAAATACATGTTCATATGAGTTATACTATCACAAACCCCAACCACTACAAACTATAGTTGAATGTGTTGTTGTTGATGAACACCAATTACATGTCAATTCTGAAGAAATATTGGTGAACATATTCAAGAATTTTAAGAGTAAAAACATATACACCAGGTGTATATGTTATTACGGTATAGCAAAATATAATTATAATCATGGTCAGAAAAAACACACTTTAGTATACTAAATTTATTTCTAAATTATACTCCAAATACCCAGAAATGTACAAACAAATGAATGAATGGGTGGGTGGGTGGTGTGGGTGTGCAAGGGGGTGAGGTACCCGGGGGGAACAACATTAATATAATTACATAACAACAAATTAATAAAACATTTCATTCTTGTAAATGACCACAATAATCACTATTTAAAGGGAATGTTGCACTATTCTCAAAAGAAGTTCTGTTTAAAATGACTTTTAAAAACACTTGGGAAAATGTGAAGAATTATCAAAATACCATGAAAAATACATGAAAATGTGCAAAGAAGCACAAATGGAGGTGAATATCTTGGAATGATGACGTAGTCATTCCCTTTTATATATGACCTTTTGATAAATATTGTTAAAAGCAAATAAAATCATCTATTTTATGAACAAAAAATACACAAAATGTAAAATATATACTTTGTGAGAAAAAAAATTATGTATGATTTACATTTATTTGCAATGCTGTTTTGTGTGCTTTAAACGATATTTATCAATAAGCCATGTATGGTAAAATGGCTTGATGACGTAATCTATTTATGTTTCTTTGCATTTTCAATAGGTCATATCTCCTTTATTTGTTATTGTGTTTTGACTTATTATTTCACTGCTGCTGTTTTCTAAATTTGTTTTAATTATATATAGAAAAAAAAAGAAAAAAAAAGGAAGAAGAATAGAATAGAACAACATACCTGTGATACGTGTGTTACAGATCTACACCAATATAAATGCCATCTCTTCCCTTATCTCCAAAACAAAGGTGTCCCATGTTAGACGATTGCACTAATACAAAGAATCATCGTTCTACTTAAGTATTTATACGTTATGTAGGTTTTTTTCCACCAAATTGACAACTCCGTTGTTGTTGTTGTTTTTTTGTTGTTTTTGTTGTTATTGTTGTTTTTTTTAAATTTTATTTTAATGTAATTTTCATTATATTCAATATTATTTCCACATCCAATAATTTATGCGTGATATTTCCCCTTTTTTTTTTTCTTTTTTTTTTTTGGTGGCGTTTATTTTTGATGAGTATCTATATGCACTCGATGATTGAGTGCGGTATATTCAACCGGAAGGTATAATTGAATTGAATGTTGTTTAACGGCTCATCAACACAGTATAGGTTATTTAGAGCCGCCCCAGAGAGAGGGAAAGGATACATAGGAATAACGTGTAGTATATCATATATAACATAATAAAAATCAGATCAGTTCTTCCATGCCCAGACATTTGACAATGTCGCCAAGGAGTCCATTTACAATAACAAGATAATAGCATATGACAATGTCGCAGGTAGTATACATAGCATATGACAATGTTGCATGTAGTATATACAGCATATGACAATGTCGCATATTGTATACATAGCATATGATAATATCGCATATAGTATACACGGCATATGACAATGTTTGCATATAGTTCACACAGCATATGACAATGTTGCATATAGTATACACGACATATGACAGTGTCGCATACAGTATACACGACATATGACAATGTCGCATGTAGTCTATACAGCGTATGGCAATGTCGCATATTGTATACACGGCATATGACAATGTCGCATATAGTTCACACAGCACATGACACTGTTGTATATAGTATACACGGCATATGACACTGTCGCATATAGTATACACGACATATGACAATATCGCATAGTATACAAAGCATATACCAATGTCGCATGGGGCCATATTCATAAAGAATCTTAAAACATTTAGTTATTTTCTACTTAGGATACAATTTGTATTCTAACAATTTTTTTTTAAAAAAAAAGCCTTAAAACCAGATGATTGACAAAACCTTCAGAAAGGCCGGAAGTGTATCGGAGAAGTTTGTTTTACACTACGTACTGGACCAGTGACGTAAGAAATTCTCTAACTGGACTTATGTCCAGTCTTATGTCTTATGTTTTCACTAAGATGCTTTATGAGCATGACAACATACTTACAATAACAAAATGAGTTGCAATGTCAGATATAAGTACAATAACAAACAAATAACATTGATCATGTCGCTTAAAAGTAACATTTACAATAACATGAACTATAGATGGAGAACACTACCCAACATGGCGGCAGTTTACAGAACATAAGTTTGTTTTGTGTAGGTGACAGATGTGTTTAGATGTCACAGTTTTGTGTAGGTGACATATGTACGTTTAGATGTCGCAGTTTTGTGTAGGTGACAGATTCCTGTTTAGGTGTCGCAGTTTTGTGTATGTGCCAGATGTACGTTTAGGTGTCACTGTTTTGTGTAGGTGACATATTTACGTTAGATGTCACAGTTTTGTGTACGTAACAGATGCACGTTAAGATTCCACAGTTTTGTGTAGGTGACATATTTACGTTTAGATGTCACAGTTTTATGTTGGTGACAGATGAACATTTAGATGTCACAATGTTGTGTATGTGACAGATGTACATATAAATGTCACAGTGTTGTGTAGGTGACAGATGCACGTTAAGATGCCACAGTTTTGTGTATGTGCCAGATGTACGTATAGGTGTCACTGTTTTGTGTAGGTGACATATTTACATTAGATGTCACAGTTTTGTGTACCTAACAGATGCACGTTAAGATTCCACAGTTTTGTGTAGGTGAAATATGCACGTTTAGATGTCACAGTTTTGTGAAGGTGACAGATGCACGTTTAGGTGTCACAGTTTTGTGTAGGTGACATATTTACGTTTAGATGTCACAGTTTTATGTTGGTGACAGATGCACATTTAGATGTCACAGTGTTGTGTATGTGACAGATGTACGTTAAGATGCCACAGTTTTGTGTAGGTGACATATGTACGTTTAGATGTCACTATTTTGTGTAGGTGACATATTTACGTTTAGATGTCACAGTTTTGTGTAGGTGACAGATTTACGTTTAGGTGTCACAGTTTTGTGTAGGTGACAGATTTACGTTTATTTGTCACAGTTTTATATAGGTGACAGATGCACGTTCAGATGCCACAGTTGTGTGTATGTGTCAGATGTACGTTTAAATGTCACAGTTTTGTGTAGGTGACATATTTACGTTTAGATGTCACAGTGTTGTGTAGGTGACAGATTCACATTTGGGTGTTTTATTTACTGCAATGTATAATGAGTAAAAAATGTATGTTCATCCTCATTGGACATGACATGTAAACTATTAAAACTTAAAAGTTTACATGAAACTATGTAATAGGAATAGTTTAATCCTTATAACATAAATACGTGATCCAGAGTGAATGTGTGAGACATTTAGGGCGTCAGAGTGAATGGGTGAGTTGTATGAGTGTATAGTATGCATGGTTGTGTGTTTGTACTTTTTCATTGTTTAATGTAAAAATTGCATTGACCTGTCACATATTAACAAATGTAATATGTATTTATATGACGAGAAACATTTGTTTAAGTCATAAATAAAGAATATGTTATGTTCTGTTCTGGTGTAACAGTTTTGTGTAAGCGACAGATGTACGTTTAGATGTCACTTATTGTAGCTGAAAGAACAAAACTCCACTCCACTGTGTTCATATTACTTGGTATAACCTAAACGAATGTATATCAGTTAAGATCAGAAATTGTACTTTTTTATGAGGGTATATAGTTACAGAGGCTTAAACCATCTAATATATGTATTTGAAAACAAAACATATGTGAGCACACTAGTGGTGGCATGTATAATGTCACTGTGGTGGACACTATACTAGCACTTGAGTTACGTGTACAGCATTATCATATTATATGACACATATAATATTTTTAAAATATGAAAACATGAACATATGGCACTACTTGCTGAAGACACGTTTGGTAGAGCCGCCTTTTAAATCCATTTTATCGTTAAACCGACTCCGGTGACATGCTGACTTCACTTGACGACATTTCTCCGCTAAATTCACTCCTATCCAATCTCCAACTTTCAAGCAAATCGCTGAAATCTGGTGGATTGTTCGTCTGCAAGACCGAGTTCCCACTAGTTGAGCGCGTTTCTCCGGTGTTCGTCTGATGAGAACCAGGTTCGCGCCAAAACGATGTCGGTAACTTTCTCTCATGCATGGGCATTACGCCATCGAATTTCTTTACGTCTGTTTTCAATCGTTTTAATTCCTTTGTTTTTAATTTTCTATCTGACAAGAAATGGCGCAATCCATATTCAAATAACTCATTTAAAGGACCTATACCCAGTTTTTTGTCTATTTTACCGCTAAATGAGTTTCTGTTGTCTCTATTTTCTTTCACAGAATTGGAAATATCAAGTAGTGGAGATGAACTAGAACCTTTCTTCTTGCTTTGATGTTTATCTTCACCATGAACGATTTTCATCAAATCAGCATAGTAAAGTTCGCGTCCAGATTTAGTGGACGCC
Organism: Cyrtodaria siliqua; assembly: GCA_037043455.1. Taxonomy (NCBI): domain Eukaryota; kingdom Metazoa; phylum Mollusca; class Bivalvia; order Adapedonta; family Hiatellidae; genus Cyrtodaria; species Cyrtodaria siliqua. Next base: position 278,861 of record JAWPHD010000152.1, read on the forward strand.
CACTTGTCTTCGTAAATATCACAAGAATCATCTTCGCCTTTCTTCCGTCCGAAAAACTTATGAATATCCGAATTCACCATATCCGCGAAATCTAATAACTGTTTAGTCATGTCAGGTTGCGGTTCAATGGGTTCATCTTCAATGTCCTCGAGGTCTTCCGAATAATGTGAGTCATGGTCACTGAAATCGTCGTCCATAATTGACTCATCGGCATTACAACCTAGACCATGATCCTTTGTCTGGTTATGGTAAGAATCATTATTATTATAATTCCCACCTGCTTTCAAACTTGGAACTAGCGATTCCACAGAATGATCATGAGTTTTCTTTATAACGGAAGTGTGAATCTCTTGTGGAACCGGTTGCAACGCCAGTAGCGAGTTTTCTGGAGACATCCGGGCACCGTGGGATGCAGGCATCCCGCTGTTGTCATGCATACCGGACAGTTGGTGCTGAAAAGGGCTGTATGCAACCACGTCAATCATGTGTCGTCTGCGGAGTTGTCTGCTAATGTATCGGTTGTCACCATAAACTCATCGGTACGTGCACATCTCCCTGGAAATAGTGAATACATGCATTACACATTGTAAGTATGATTTATCATTAAGTTTTTAACTAACAGTCATTTCACAGTGAATGAATTGAAGATCTGTTTCTAAAGATCGCTGAAAATTACGCAGAAACACCGTGCGGTTTTAGACATGTTTGAGAAATAAAAACTTCATTCTTTTCTTTACCAAAAAACACATCATACAGTAAAAAAAAAGTGAATGTGCCGAACTATAGATTTATTTAAGTTTATTGATGAAGTCTTACCCGACATGACCATTGGTAACAACATTTCCATTGAATCACCAACACAATATATAACACAGATTGTTTTTACCTAAGTTCGATATCCTATATTCGAGACATACTGGAGAACCCCATCGTCCGTTTCACGGCAATTATGACACCTCTTAACAAAACTATCACGACTTTCTCTACAACATTTGTTTTTACTGATAATGTTGCTCCTGTTCCATTTCTCCAAATATCGTTGCTAGTCATCGCGAAAGGAGCTTGTATAAGGCAAACACGGCTACAGTTAATATTAAGTACCTTAGATTTGGAATATGGGAAAGGATGCTCACAATTGTAGCGATAAGTTCCATTTAAAATGTAAATCCGATAAAAGTCTCAATGTATTTATGTCAGGCCGTGATTTATTTTCTGACACTTGAATGCTTTAAGCTTTTTGAGATTAGTGATTATTTTCATTGACAACATAGTGAAATCCGATTGATATGGAACTGAAATCTCTCTCAAAAGATTTATCTAAATTTACAACACGACCTTCTAACTATATCCCTGAGCGAGATAAACGCTATCAGTCGGCGAGCAGTCGGCGATACTCTTTACATATAATAATTTATAATAACAACCAATCCTCCCCCATTTAAATACAAATAAAGTTATTCTACACACTTTTGAGAATTATTAAGTTTTTTTAAATTAAACTCGTATATACGAAGGTGTTACGATAAGCATGTAAATGTTTACTCGGTTGCTCGTGTAACTTAGTAATACTGCTGTGTCATGGCTTTGCACGTGGTCTATACGTTCGTTGTCCTTAGTTACATATTGAACTATGCTGGGAAGTTAATTGGCTATCTCCCCGGAAAAATATCAAAATTATAAAATTAATTAAAACCCCCCGGGATGATTCAGCGCGATTCATCCGGAATGAAATAACTAATGTGGAAAACATCGGTGACCATGGGAAGCGCGCGACGTCGACATGTGTCTTATTAATATCTGCAAATTGCAGTGTTTGTTTTCGTATTAAAACAATAAAGTGTAGTTTGCGATTCAGATATTAAAAAATGACGGTAGAATGCCCACTTTACATTGTGTGGGATACGCTTTTTTATATCTTGTATTACATCGTTTAATTTCAGTATTCCGCAGAACTACACCTTAGGTCTGTGATTATTCAGTTAAACACGTTGTCTGTTTTCAATATCCAATATAAATTTCATGTTCTTTATTCTATAAAGTATCAAAATGTTTTTTTCTTTCTTCTTTATGTGTGTAATGTACCATACTGCATGAGAAACATATTCAGCCTATATGTGTGACATAGCCTGTATGAGATAAGGAGTAATTAATGTGTAATTAAACAACAACACCTTTTCCAGTCCAAATATTTTCGTAAACAATAAGTAAACATAATATAAACATATACTGGCGGCGTCTCCTAGTTTTTTTGCATATCTTGCATATCTTGCATATCTTGCATATTTGAACATTGCTATTAATAGTGCATGATGTATATGTACATATATATTGTTGTGTATATTTGAAATAAAATATGTTTAAAGCAATAAGTGTTGAAATAGTTCAAAGCAAATTGTTTTGTATATTACACATATTTTGCTTATATTGCACACATAATATAGTTAAACCTATTGTAAAATAACGGGAAAAAACATGATAACTCCCATTTTTCATTATCTTTTATAAACGTATATGAGAGCCCGTTATTGTTGGTCGGATTTTTGTAATCGCATTCGTAATTGTTTTAGTAAAACCATTGTTCCGATCACATTCGTTTAAATAGTCTAGATCATCTGCGACGCTTGCTTGTTTTCAAAACAAACATCTAGAACAGTTCTACTGAAAGAGTTTGACTTTTGCCGAGATTTTTTCTGGTATTGTTTCTGATTGGCTGAGACAGAAACACCTGCTATCCAAGATATACAGAAACGCAGAAACACAATAAATTTATAAATTATATCGACGAACTAAAAGCGGATGATCAGAAGTACTTTTATAAAAAATAATAATTATGGTCACGTACTTTCACACCGGTTCCAGATTTGTTTCTGTACAAACGGTCAAGACGTTCGTAGTCTAAGTTGATCAAGACTAATTCGTTTACTATCCGAACAGCTTAGTGTTCAACGAAAGCATTCTCTGACAAGGTCGCGTGTGACTCTGTCAACGTCTCAGAAAGTATTACTTTGTCACACGACCAAAGCTAAAATATCAAAATGGCGAACAGAAATCAACCCCGTGACATGGCACCACTAATAATATGAGACGCTGCTGGTTGAGTGGTAAACAGACGAACGAAATATCGCATACATTTCGGACATCTTTTATATATTTAGGTTTAATAGTACTTTAACTTTAGGCTGTTTAGATCTATGAGATTTGTAAAGTGCTGCTTAGCATAAAATCCTAAGAGTAACGTAATGGTGATTGTTTTAACACTGGAGTGATATGCCAAAGTATAACCTTTTATTCTAACGCAATATAATTCTGACCATGACCATATGTGTTATGTACCTGAGAAGACACTTTATCTACTGGTTCTATACCCAGGACATAAGTTCAGACAGCTGTCCTTATTTTACAATCGATGTTTAAGCTAACATAATTTTGAACAAAACTATATGTGTTCTAAAATACTAAAATGTCTTTCTTTTTTTCTAAATATAACCCTTTTATATAAAACTGAGTTGGAAAATATGAGTCTCATCAAGTCATTTTTCATGTTCATCGTTTTCGATTCTTGGCATTTGCTGAGACAGAGGTTGTATGTTGATGCAAGGGATGACAACAATGGGCAGAAGCGCCCTGCGAATGCCCGAGCCCTTCGTAAACAAAACGTATATCACCGGGAAATTTAAATGGAGTATAAAGGTCTTTTAATACACGCCCGCTGATCTTTGCATTGTGTTGTGTATGCCATGAAACAAAGTTGCTGTTGTATCATTCATATCTAGGTCTGTTTTAAATAAGAATCAATTACATTCTCATGGCAAATGATAAGGAAGAGTTTGTCTCATGAATGAATGCACCATTTATAAGCACTGAGATGCCAAAATGTTGTATTCATTCACTCATTTCCACACTTACAGTACATATAAGCAAAAACCAATCACAATTTTAACATGACAATGCTAAAGTAAAATGTCACAAATGAATTAACGATGTCATATAAATCAACATTGGCACACTTAGTAAGTGAAAATCCCTTTTTATTTTGTCAATCTTTCTTTTTTACAAAAAAAACCTAGAAGTATCGACTGACCGCCATTATACTAATATGTCTCATTAGGCTGGGTATTCATTTGTTTACTTAATATTGCCTATATTATACTGTATTGTTTTGTATATGTAATATTTTGTAACGATGTTATTTGTCACTTTAATAAAATAATAAAATATGTAAAATATATATGTTACGCCAGGGACTCATATACACTGTAATATAGACGGGTCCTGGTTACGCCTAAACGCCAGGGCAGAATTTTTGATCATATATACTTAATTACAGAAAAATAATAGAACACATGTTTCTTCACATAATACTCATAGAATAGCGATGTTTTCCTAACGGAGCAGTAATATTATGTTTTTAATATTTTATAATTAAAAAAATAAATCGCTTGAATAAAAGTAGAACTTTAAAAGATGTCCGTGTGTCTCTTTAACAGCAAGACGTGACTCAACAGTTTTATTACCCTATATAAAACCCATTTATCATTCTCTCACAGGTTTATTAAATCCGTTGTGCAACATTCATTTGACTTGGCCAACACACGATTATAATCAAAAGTATATCCAAACATTTTGGTGCGTTGGTGTGTACTGTTTTGATATGACCGTACCAAATAAATAAATATCATCTACAATATGTATTTCTTATCACACCGACAAAGGACTTATGTTTGCAATTAAGACTTTTTGATTGTACTTATTGCTGTTTAAAGATAGCCGTATCGACTTCTGATAGTTGCCATTTGACCGTATCGAATCATTTCTCAAACGTTGACAGGCGACATTATTTGTACTGCAAATGGCAAATGTACTTTAAACTCTACACAACCATGAGTAATACTTTTTCGTGTTGTTTTTTTATTTTTGACGGAAAAAAAATAAAATAATAATAAACGCTGTATTCTTTGACATTGTATTTTTATTCAGAGATATGAACATGTTTTTGTCATTGATTTTAGACCTGTGTTTGTATGTGTGTAGTTTAATGATACTCGTATTTAAACAAAAACAATTTAATTCTGTAGAGTAGTGTAGTCAATAATAGTCATGCACCTGCAAACAGAATACACGTGAACTCAAATGATTTGTGTAAATGGACACAGGGCAATATGTTTTCCTTTCTTTCTTTTTTTAATTGAGGCTACCAGTTAGTTTTTTTTAACATAACTTGAATAATTGCAAGCCATTAATACTAAGCCTCGGAATTGTTCAAAACAAATTTGTTTCGCATAATATTATTTGTTGATTAAATTTCACCAATAATAAGCAACTGAACGTTTAGGAAAAATAACCAAGGGAAAAAAAGCAAGATAATGTGTCATTAAAAGTCAAAAAAATAATACTGGATTAAAAAATGGAGGTGCTAATGTCAAGACTACCGCGTGTTCATTAAAGCAGTTTCGCGGTAATGTGTGGTACTGAACTATTGATACACCATGCTTGACATTAGCAAATGTTACATTGGAAAGCGTTCGTAACTTCGTACGTGCATGCACGACTTTAAAGAGACACACGGCAAATCTTGAGTTTGTAAAAACTCGCGACGTCCTTGGTCCCGTTAGTTTTTATACATAACTTGCATTTGTTCAACCAATAATAAGAACCCCCCCCCCCCCACACACACACACACACACACCCACACCCCACCACCCCCACCCCACAAGTTCATGTTCATTTTATTATGTTTTGTTCATGCTCATTAGAGGTCTTCATCATGACCCCTGCATTGTTTCAGGTGCTATCTCGCTCAAATCACTAGAACAGTGGCAGAAAAACAATACGCGTGGCTCCAGCATAAATGGAGTGTCTACAATAGAATTTGCAGCAACTCTGCAGTTCTGCAGTTGAGAAGGTTCTAGGACCATTCTCCGTATTTGATCTCGATGTAAATGGAAGATGAGCCTGGCATGTTCTTTCCTGTTAGGCGCCATATAACCTTTCATGTGTTGGTGTGCCTTAAAACCCAATTCAGTTCAATTCAATCATAATATTAGTTATAAGAATAGTATAAAGCAAATGTTTTTTTGTATATAACTAACAGTTGGTTATATTGCACCATTAATATATTCAAACATATAGTAGAATAACAAATGAAATCAAATCCCAAACATTAAAGCAGGTGTAACGTCAAATGATACTGGATTAATACATCGAGACGCTAATTTTAATGCTTAATAAAATGTCAAGGTATTCGAATGTCACTTTAATACTGCCAAATAAATGTAGACATATATGCTCAGTTTTAATTTAAACAACAAGAGCAAACAACATAAAACAATCAATCGAATTTGACATGCATTTATAAATAAACATACAGCGTATTAACGTTGCTTTATTTAATGATCTACATGAATTTAAATTTTCAGTATCTCTTTTAGGTTATATGCAAATATATATAATAGTTAAGATGAATTTTGCTTAGTTTATTGACATATGCATATTTTAAGAAAACTGACTACATCGTCAAGTTTATTTGCAAACACTCGAAGAGTCAGCCGTGCAATTAAGCTAGGGGCGTCTAGAGATTGTATATCTTCAAATCAAGTATAAAAAAAAAAAATCCCAGATAAAAGCAAAGACATATAATACGACATTCATTTAAAAAAGTATTATTAAATCGAGCCTAAAATAAAACGAGTATTATATTCTGAAGAACAAACAAGGGCCTGTCTTTGAATGAGTATTGAAGTGTTTAATTGAAATATATCATTTTAGGAACAGATACCTCTTTGTTACCTCTTTGTTATATAATACTGAATCAAGAGTAGTAGATATGTCATTAACTGTATATATGTCATTAACTGACTACATTAATATAAACATACAGAGAAGAACTCTTGTGAGTATCGTTTCTGTCCATTTTAAACTAGCTGATTTATACACATATACAATATATGTATGATGTTAACAGAATGAAATACAATATGTTTCAACGAAAAGCCTAACTCAAACCGTAGAGAGAAAGAATCAATGTATTCATAATACATATATATACGTTATATGGCTTATAGCTTACACTTCTCCAATTATGTTCACATATTCTCCAAATACGTTCTCACACATCCAGTACTTCTACTGGAATAAACAAGTATTTATCACAATAATGTAAGATTCAAGAGTAACAATATTTATTTATTTTAAAGCGGTCCAAAACTAAAACGAGGTGAACGAAGGTCTGCAATTTTTTTCACGTTGGTCTCAGAAACGGAACATCCGTCAATATGGCAAAGACGGTTTCGACAGCATAGCATCGGTATAGCGTTTTTATATAAATATTTTAAGTTTAATATTATCATATCTGGACATGATTTTGTTGCTTTTGTGGCTTTCTAAAAAAAATATTTTTTTATTCATTTATAAATGATCATCGTTGTGTTATACTGATATTGTCTAATGCTGCTCCGCTTATTTGATAAGGTAAACTTGAGATTTGGTGGACTCTACAGTATGGTTTCACGCCCCCTGCTCCGCCCCTTCCGCCCCCTCCCGCCCCTCCCCATCTCCTCGGTGGCATTGTTTGCCACTGACGATTCCGAGACGGTCCCCATTTAGTCAACGCATATATGTTTTTGGGTTCGCTAACGTTACTTCTTTTGCAATTATTATTTGAGTTCTGAATGCGTGTTTTTGGTTGAGTAGGTTCTATCAATGCTAAATGTCCTGTCTATGTAGAACGCTGATATTTCACAAACTGTGTTGTGTACATGCAGCTGTCTCCCACACACATACATTATTATATAATTATGATTTAAACAAATATATAGTGTCGGCCTGTCAGGTATGACATGGTAAAGAAATAGTTGGAGATAAACAAATCAAGATGTTATGCAAAGTGTTTACTTACGTGATGTGTCGAAAAACCAAAGTATGAATTATGGCCGCGTTATACCATTGTTTTTAACCCACAAGACTTTGTTTTAATGTACGTTCATACTCCACACTTTATACAGCAAAATATAGATTTGTTTATTTATAGCGTAGTTTTTATACTCGGTATGTAGCAGGTTAGTGCACTTTTCTATACATTTGTGATTAAAGGCAAGTTGATTATCATGTTATTACACGCACACCTGTCTCACACCTGCAAATGACTGATAATCCACGGAATGACAAGTGACAGATACACTCCGCCTGATGTATCAGCATGGTATATGACGCAGTGTCGTTACAACAACCACGATGCCAGGTGATGCTCGGAGATGAACACTACAAGAGACTCTCGAACCCAGCACCATATGATGCCGAGTACACTCAAATGTCTATACCCAGACAACGGTATTTCTGTCGTAATCTAAGTCGTTAGATACATTTCAAGTTTGACACACACAAAAAAGTCCACGTGTACTGTGAATGTTTTAAAAAAAATCCCACCAGTATTTACATAATTTCATTCTATCCTTAGAAGTGCCAAACTTTAACAAGTTAACTTATTTGATGATTACACATTTTGACTTTTGTCCCTAACATTGTTATAACAGCAACTATTTATATCTCACTTTATTGTGACAGTATGAATATTTTGTTTCAAAATCACACTTCATTCGGGTAGTAAAGAATTACTTATTTCTGAAAGGTGTTGCACTTAGTTATACAACTAAAAGGGTAAATCTAAATCAGAAACTAAACAGATAGTTTCCTTTCATTTTTTTAGACGGTTAGCCCAAGTGATTCTATACCCACTAACCCACTGTTTAGTTAGTGCATTGGTAGGCAGTAAAGTAAGTCAAGTAATGCGCAAACAATGGCGACTGTGTCGACAGAAGGTAACTGTTGGTGAAGTTCACATGTAATATACAAGGTAACTGTTGGTGAAGGTTCACATGTAATAGACAAGGCAACTGTTGGTGAAGGTTCACATGTAATAGACAAGGCAACTGTTGGTGAAGGTTCACATGTAATAGACAAGGCAACTGTTGGTGAAGGTTCACATGTAATAGACAAGGTAACTGTTGGTGAAGGTTCACATGTAATAGACAGAAGGCAACTGTTGGTGAAGGTTCACATGTAATAGACAGATGGCAACTGTTGGTGAAGGTTCACATGTAATAGACAAGGGAACTGTTGGTGAAGATTCACATGTAATAGACAAGGCAACTGTTGGTGAAGGTTCACATGTAATAGACAAGGCAACTGTTGGTGAAGGTTCACATGTAATAGACAAGGTAACTGTTGGTGAAGGTTCACATGTAATAGACAGAAGGTAACTGTTGGTGAAGGTTCACATGTAATAGACAGAAGGTAACTGTTGGTGAAGGTTCACATGTAATAGACAGAAGGTAACTGTTGGTGAAGGTTCACATGTAATAGACAGAAGGTAACTGTTGGTGAAGGTTCACATGTAATAGACAGTAGGTAGCTGTTGGTGAAGGTTCACATGTAATAGACAGAAGGTAACTGTTGGTGAAGGTTCACATGTAATAGACAGAAGGTAACTGTTGGTGAAGGTAACTGTTGGTGAAGGTTCACATGTAATAGACAGTAGGTAGCTGTTGGTGAAGATTCACATGTAATAGACAGAAGGTAACTGTTGGTGAAGGTTCACATGTACTAGACAGAAGGTAACTGTTGGTGAAGGTTCACATGTAATAGACAGAAGGTAACTGTTGGTGAAGGTTCACATGTAATAGACAATGCAACTGTTGGTGAAGGTTCACATGTAATAGACAAGGTAACTGTTGGTGAAGGTTCACATGTAATAGACAGAAGGTAACTGTTGGTGAAGGTTCACATGTAATAGACAGAAGGTAACTGTTGGTGAAGGTTCACATGTAATATACAAGGCAACTTTTGGTGAAGGTTCACATGTAATAGACAGGGTAACTGTTGGTGAATGTTCACATGTAATAGACAGAAGGTAACTGTTGGTGAAGGTTCACATGTAATAGACAGATTGTAACCAAACGTTGTATCAACTTTCTGTGCTTCTACTGAAATGAAACAAATGTGTTTGTTTGTTTGTATGGTGTTGTACGTCATTTTCAACACATGTAAGGTTATATATGACGGTCGATGTTTTGTGGTGGGGGCAGACCACCCACTTTTCCTGGGTAGAACCAATACTTTACACCTCTCGCCATCCGTAAGAATCGACATTTCTCACTTACGAGTCGAGTTCCCAGTGGGATTCGAACCCGCAGCGGTGAGAGGTGAAGGTTTACAACGCAACATCGTTCACCATTCGGCCACCGAGACGCTGATCAAAAAAACAACATGTGTTTGTTTGAAGAAACGGCCACGAAATAATCTTACTGGTCTTTAATGAACTCCTCCAACGGTATTGCAAGGTCCTATATTAAAAGAAACCAGTCATTTACAAGACATTGTCCATTTAAATAACGTATTACTTGCATAAAACCTGATCATAGTGACTTTAAGTTAAAGTCATACACGTCACAAGTTGACCTAGTGACCAAGAGCAGTTCCTGAAAATAAGCAAAGGCAGCTTTTTTCTGGTAATTGTCGTTTGTTTTGTATACATATGCGTGTTTTGGGTTGACTGTGTTTTGTGATAGTTACATTTTCTGTTCGATTTTTATACCTACCTGTACATATTTATAAGTTTGATACATTGGTCATGACGCCAAATGACGTAGTCTTGATCATCTTCGACGCTTGATTGTAAATACAAACGTCTAGACCCTTTGTTCAGGAAAAAAAATGAAACCGGAAACACATGTCCGTTTTTTGTGTCTTTATTATGGTGTTTTTGACATCCACATTTAGTTGTCGATAGAATGAAGAAGTTTCACTCTTTGTTGATTTATTACTTTATTGTTTTCTGCCGTTTTGTATAATTTGGATAGAAGGTGCGTCTGTATCAGCCAATCAGAAACGATACCAGAATCTGGGTAAAAAATATAGAAGAAAGATTCTAGACGTTTGTCTTGAAAACAAACAAGTGAGGGCAGATGATCTAGACAACAACTGATATTCAACTTGTTGCAGCACTAAGCAATAAACGGAGATGGCGTACACGATAACATACAATTGGACTAGCGTCCAGTATATGTGTTATTCAGCTGCCGATTCAGCTGCCAAAGGCAGCTGATATTAATATGGGTTTTGCATGTGTCTATGGTTAACATACTGTGAATAAGGTAGTTGGCGACAAGCATGCTTTACAACTTGAATTCCTAGAGAACGCGTCTAAAAAACTTGAACGGTATAAACACATATTTTCGAACGTTCAAAGGTTACCGTTTCGCCTGTGGATTTGACGTTTTCATAGATCAGTATACTCAGTGTAGAATGCGGCAATGTTTCCGGGATCTGTATGTGTCTGAGATGTTTACGGAGCAAAATGAAATCATTAGTGCAACTAAATGAAATCACAAGTATTGGAATGGAAGAAGTGCTTAAAAGTATTTTCATGGATGAAGATCCTTGACATTTATTGAATCCATGAATATATAACGACAAAGTTTAGCGTTATATCGGTTTTATTTATAATGTCAAAAAGAAGCGATAAAGAAGCAAATCACTTATCCACAAAATAACTTATGCCACTTAAAATTATTTTTGATCAATTTGCATTTGAATGATTTGTGTGTGTATGAAGTATGTGTTGTTAAATGTTTAACTATCATTAAGGATTATATCAATAAGACCTTGGCCAAGTTTCACAGTGAACGCTATTGACACATTCAATGCGTAGTTATTGCTTTTGATAAAACACCAACACTTATTTCAGCTTGATAACTCTCAGATTTTCATTAAATTATACAAACAATTGTTTGCATCCCTATCAGTTCACAGGCCCACCGTCATGTTTATTTACTTATCGGCAGCTATTTTACGCTTGCGTAAAACCTTGCTTGTATTCTTTGATATGAAGCAATATATGCAGCTAGTTATATAGAAAATCTATTTACGAATGCGTGGTTTCGTGTCTCATTCTATGGCAAGGATCAAGGTCGCACTGAAGAGTCAAAAACACTGCATGCGTTGTTGTACAAATCATGAAAAGGTTCTTTGTCTATATTTATGAAAATGAACGTATACTATTACGTTTAATGTATTGGTTTAATTGGAAATGAGTATGCCTTTGATGTACCGCCAATTAAGAAAACGATTTAAACATATCTATATCCGAACTCGAAAGTTCAAACATAAAAGTGGTGTCAAAACGTTTTATGAAATACATATCAACGGGCATTTACTAGTACCCTTGTACTTGGACCATGGATTTAGGTTTGGGAGAAGAGGCTGTTGTCACAACTTGTACAGACTTAAGTGGGACATCTAGTTCCCGCTGCATCTCAGGGCCCTGTTTTATTAAACATCTTACGATAAGTCTCAAATTTTAAAATCTTTCCCTTTTTTCACCTAAGCATTCAATGTAGACGCCTATGTATGCACGTAACGCAGAAATATCACATGTATAAGAAAATGAGATGATATCACGTTAAAAAGTGTAATTAATAGTGAAGCATTTAAGAAATTGATTTACAATCAAATGGTCGTAAGTTGTTTCATAAAACGGGGCGCAGGAGCCTGTTTAATCACACCCGATTACCGGCAGCCGTAGGCACAGTTCGGCAGCCGTAGTCACAGTTCCCGGTAAAAAAAAAAAAAGTTTCAAAAGGGTAAATAAATCTAGTTTTATGACTTGTTAGCCTTAAACTATTAGAAAAGTGAATCGGCCATTTTAATTTGGAAGGAATGTTGTGTATGTCACCTGATTCCCGTGAAATTTGAACCTATATTATGCGAGTTACGGTAGGTTAAATGTTGAAATTAAGCTAAAAATGTGATTGTAGAAAGTTAGAGACCTGGTACTCGGTAAATAGTCAAGTTTAAGAGATTTCAGACATACTGCCATAAAATATAATCTTTCCTGAATAAACAGTCCAAATTTTAGCCCACAGAACATTTTATTAAAATAATTGTGGGTTTTTAAACACGACCGGGTATTGAAAAATGGCAGGAGTATGGTACAGTTCCATTATTTATTGGCAGGTAGCTAGTACAGTTCCGAAAAATGGCAGGCGTATGGTACAGTTCCAAAAACATCGGACGCTAAAGTCTTTTCTCCTTTGGTATAGTGGTGTAATTTCGAAAACACTAATGAAGAAGTACTGTATATAGAATTATATACATCTTCGGTCCTTCCATAATCGTTTAAGAAAACCCACCAACCATAGGGAAACGTGAATATAGGCTCGTTTGAACCTTCATTCCGACGGTACAGTACAGAGAAAGACAGTTTTCCATGCGCAGCTTTTTTGGGCGACTTCGCTTCTAAAACTATTGGATGGATTTTCCTAAAATTGTACTGGAATGTTGCTTTTGATGTCTAGTTCTATTTATTTATTTTTTTTTTTTTTTTTTTTTTCAAAAACCAATATTAAATCTCAATATGCATGGTGACCTTTAAATTTAATTGAATATATTGTCTAAATATATGTTCAAATAAGTGCCTAGGAAGTTTGAACAAATTCTGTTATTAGGAACATAACAAAAAAGGAAAATATACCATTTCTATATAATTTCATACAAAACTTGGCCTTTTAGCATAGGGGTAGGGTTTCAATTACTTTTTCTAAACAAGCATGGGGACCTATCATTTTTATTGCACATTTTGTTTTTATATATGTTAAATTATGTGCTTAGAAAGTTTAAAATAATTCTGTTATTGGGAACATACAAAAAAAAGAAGGAAATTGTATCATCACGGGCTAATTTGTGCATAAATTGTGGTAATGGTCTCAACAGATTTTGTAAAAATATATAGGTTTTACATAAAGATGAGCTTTAAATGTTATTGTAATTAAATGTTCTTTACTTCAATACAATTTTAGCAGAATTGTGACCAATGAATAAATGATTAGACTTCAAAAATATCTTATTTAGCTATTTTATGGACTTGTTCAACTTTTTGGACAGATTGACATGACAGTGGCATTACAAATTATTTTTTAAAATTTTAACAAGCATGGTGACCTACCATTATTTTTGCCTTTTCTGTCTATATATATAACAGACTTACTGTACAAAAAGTTTAAAGAAAATCTGTTATGCAGAAAAAACTATAGAAAATGTCTTTAAAAAATGACCAGTGATGTTCGGTTTGGAAAGGTAAACTTTAGGATATTAATGAAGTCCATGTTTCGGCTGGAAAGCATTATACGAGTTGGTGTTGTGTATAAAGTGTACAAAAGAACATATGGGCACATACAGGATTTGCTTTGTTGTAGTTTATACAAAAAAAAAAGACTTGTAAACATACCTTCATCCCCATTTGCTTACAGTCTATCCGACATTTAAATACAACTATTACTCGGCGCCATTTTATATATACATTTAAAAATACAACGTTTTTGATTTTCGATTATTTTCAGTCCGCTGTTGTTGTTTTTTGTTCAAATGAATATTGTATTTTATGTTAGTGCACAAGTCTTTTTGTCCCAAAGGCTAACATATGTCGATAAACAGTGCATGCGATATGTTTTACTTTTTTCAGTTAAATATATTTTGCACGAGGACTTCATTTCCACTCTAGAAATTCAAAAAACACACCAAGTGTTGCAATTTCAAAAACATATATACTGAGTATATATGTATATTGTATCCGTAGGGAAAAAACATCTTCGGGGAATTCACTAGTTAAAGACAGAATCTCTAGTTAAAGACAGAAATATACAGAAAGGCATAGCTTTGGAGCAACGGTTTTCTTGCAATTTACTTATTTACAACTTGTGTTTGTAATTAAAACATATTAAGTACAGTATACGTATGCTGTATATTACGGTACGGCGGTTTCTTCAGGAGATGCTGGGCGTTAAAACAACGTCAGCGTTTTGGTTGAAATATGAAATCGTTTGGATTATTTCTTAAATAAACGCCCGAAACTCCACTTGAAAGACAAACTTCCCATAGATTATATGTTTACGTAATTTAGAAATTAATCATTATGTCAATACAAGCGGACTGATATAGCTGTTGTAAAACGCTGTGACGGTCTCTCATTATTTCAAACACATACACAGAGAAAACAAACATTAGTTGATTGAAACTGAAATGGACAAGTGATAGAAAACAATAAGAAATCAACCGTTATCGTGAGTGTGTTCGGGTGCTTCAAAAAAAAAAAGCGTAGACGATTGTTGATAACGAATACAATTTAGTGGATACCTGCAATCTAAACTTAAGGCATACTCATAAAATAAAAATAAATTAGTTTTAGGTATGTAGGCCCTACTATATTGTGTATCAAAGAAATCATACCTCATCGGTGTTTGCCTGATTTGGTTTGATCACATGATTTCAAATTGTTTATACTATGTAATCATGATGTAAGTTAAACGGATTTAAACGAACGGAACAAATATTTTGCAGTTCCTCTGCTTGAATTGTTGTTTGCTTGATACATTGCAAACCTTTGCTTTTACATGCATGACATTGCTTATTTTACTAAATAAGGCGGCAATTGGTTAAATCGTATGTGTATTAAACTGAATGAATTTTTTTTGGAGTTTAGAATAAAAGTTGGTAGTGCTGTGATATACTGCCCGCGTTGTGCTCTGCAAGTCAGACTGGAACAGTTGATTACAAGCGTTGAAAAGATGTTGACTTTGTGGATGATACGTAATATAGAGAGCCAAGAAGGTGTGCAAACCAATTTTGCATAATACATCTCATAACGAATATATAAAAGCATGTTTGAGAAGTAGTTAAAAGTTCGACATTCATGAGAAATTATAGAAAACCAGCAATTAACAAGACGACTGTTAGCTTGTGTTTTACCATTACGGGGTCCGAGTATTAACTTTTATACCCCATCCAATCCCTTATCCAAGAAGCGAAAACGGGGTTGATTGGGGTATGAAATAAAACCTTAATTTCGGCTTAAAAAGTTTGCATATTGTAAAATTAAAACATTTAATAGAAAATTTCGTTTTTAAACATGTATGTTTTAGCAGGGCTTTATATGACGATTATCAGCCCAGGTTTTAGTGTCAAAATATCCGTTATAAGATCCGGCTAATATAAGTATTCCCACCGCTTAATGGAATTAAGGTGGGACCACGTAATGTTTAATTTTGAGGAACCCAAGGAACGTTTCATAAAACAAACTCCTGTATGAATGCATACATTTTGTATATTTTAAAACCTGTTTTTCTAAATTTGTCATTACAACTTTTTGAATATTTCCAAAAATAGATTTGCACACTTTCTTTTTTGACTGAGTATATCATATACGATTAGAGTAGTCGGGTTGAATGGATGTTCTGTTTTACCATGTTATTTAATTTCGCCTACTCAACTCAAACAGGTGAATAAACTCCACGACATGAACAATTTCTATTAACGCAAATGTTAGGCTAGCTTAGAATAAATACACTATTAGGTATATGTCGAGTATGACAACAAACTTCACTTGCCTTGTCTTAAGTCCGTCTACATGCCTCCATCAAAAAGCCTTACACTATCTGTACATGTATAATTATCTATTTCAGGTACTTACCCATAAAGCTGTTCCATTTCAGATAGTCATAACTGAAAATGTCCAATAATTCCAAGACGTTGCAAGCGTCCAGTATTCCAATATAGGAAATATGTCGTCTGCGAACCAATTTTGAGATGAAGACTAAGCGAAAATCAACATTCCTTTTTCATTGTTTTTTTTGTTTTGCCCATATGTGTTCGCTATTCTATCCGAATTGAGCGTGTCCACATGTGCCAGACGTGTGTGTATGTACTTATGACTGTTATATTGCTCTATATTCGTATCTTTGATTTTCCAATTTCTCTCCACTAACACTTAAGTCTATTGAGTTTCTTCTTACTTCACAAATAGCTCAGTGTTTAATTTAGAGATGTGTTATCGGCTAAGCCCATTTATCAAAATATTGTCATTTTCTCACCTGTGAAGGGGGTGGTGATAAGTCGCAGAACCGTCCAATCGAGTTCGAGATATGTTAATCATATTTATACATGAATATTCACTATATTCCCTTGCCCCATATCATAGATAGTAAATATAAATTTTGAATAAATCGGCTTTGTATAAGATCTTTCCATTACTAAAAGTCAACTACAGATAAGACGTGACAACTTAATCTCTGTATATTGACCAGTTTGGGTTTAAGCCTGAGCTTAATGGAAAACCATATTCCTCGACATAAATTTAAAATGCGTTACAAACTAATAAATGCAAACACTTATACTTATAAACTTTTATTTCTCATAAATAATACCCCTCACACATACAATGTTTATGCAGCAGGCAGGCGGGTTTCACTGGAGTGTGTATGTTTTAAATAGAGATTATTTTACTGTGTAAATTGCGTGCGCTCGTTCGTGAAAAGAACCACACGTCTACCACTCGTGAAGGATTTCCCTATAATCGATCCAAGCGTTAAATAATCTATTTATTACATTTTAAATTACGTTTTTGCAAACAAATATTCTCTTTATTGAACGTTATCGGCGGATGACGTTGACGTCAGCAACACTTTATTGATGTCACGACTCAACGTCGCAACGTTTTATTATTGTGTTCTGAGTTAGCAACGTTAGTTATTATTGTGTTCTGAGTGAGTTATTAATATTTATCATGCATATATGCACTTTTCTGCCTAATAAAGGGGTGACCTATTAATTTTTGCTTTAATATGCACCGGCAAATAAAGCAAATCAATGCGGAATCCCCTGGCTTTTACTGTACGTAACGTTATCTGACGTCATGCACGTAACGTTACCAGACGTCATAACAAAAAACAACAACATGGCGGCGTCCTCGATAAGCGTACCATTCTGAGAAATAGGTAATAATAGTAATTCATACAGAAAATTTGGATAATCTACATGATAAATAGAATATTATGTCAGTGCCTTTTACTATAAAGTTTATTAGGCTCGACACGAAAACGAAGAATGGCTCGGCAGAGCCTCACCATTCTTCGTTTTCTAAGCCTCGCCTAATAAACTTGATAGTAAAAGGCACTGACATAATATTCTCTATTTAGCGATTATGAATATTCTTGCACTGAGAAATCACGCATAGAAATGTAATAAAATGGAATAATACTGCTTTAATAACCGACGTTTTTATCAGATGATGTTAGAGGGTTACTCGTCTTCATGTTACGATTGTATGCAGTACTCTGGCTCAAGTCTGGTTTCGTTTATTGCAACGGCTCGGATCCTATAGACGTCATCATCGGCGAGTTGCCGTTGCATCTAGTAAAGCCATTGCAGTTGCCTCTACTACGGTGATATGCATATAGAGCAGCATCCCGTATGTTCCTGACAGTCACCAAAGGAATCCGATGTTTAAACGATGCGATTTCTGGAGTGTTGCAATAATATGATTCTGATTCTTGTTTGGTTTTGCTTTAATTCAATGTATATTTATAATAACCTAATCAGCGTGTTTTGTCAATGCAACTTGTGTCCGGCCAAGTGTCACGGCTGACGTTCATGCATGGATGAGATTGTTTAATATCCCTTTTATTTGGTGAAAGGTATATTTAGTCATATATTGTTGTTGAATTTGTCGTAACTCTAGAACATTGTAAGTTTATTTATCGAACTATTCTTTATATTAAGACATATCTGCCGCACGGTACAGTTATTTCAAAGTAAATGCAAATGGTGAATGGTTTATAAAGTCATATTTGCCGGACGGTACAGTTATTTCAAAGTAAATGTAAATGGTGAATGGTTTATAAAGTCATATTTGCCGGACGGTACAGTTATTTCAAAGTCAATGTAAATGGTGAATGGTTTATAAAGTCATATTTGCCGGACGGTACAGTTATTTCAATGTAAATGGTGAATGGTTTATAAAGCCATATTAATTTTGCCGGACAGTACAGTTATTTCAAAGTAAACGTAAATGGTGAATGGTTTATAAAGTCATATTTGCCGGACGGTATAGTTATTTCAAAGTAAATGTAAATGGTGAAAGGATTATAAAGTCATATTAATTTTGCCGGACGGTACAGATATTTCAAACGCCTTGGTTTTGTTGAATATTATATTTAGTCAAATTTGTCAGACCTTTCGAACAGTTTGTTGTTATTTTAGGGCTAGTCATTCAAGTTGTGGAATAATATGGTTCGTAATATGTGTCAGACCTCTAAAACATGGTCTGTTCATAGATGGTGGTATAATACCAGTGTATAATCGATAACCTCTCAGTACGTCTGGCTGACCTTTTCTGATCACACGAGTGATATGACGGGAATTGAATGTTGTTTAACGGCCCATCAACACAGAATAGGTTATTAAGAACCGCCCAAGAGAGAGGGAAAGGATACATAGGAATTCAAGAGCATGCCCTACTCTTACTGACGAATAGAATCATTTCGTTATTAACGTGCTCGGAAGACAGACATCGCCATCGGTCCGCCCGGTTTACGTCCACATCCGACAGACAATGCTTAAAGGAACGTGCCTTGTCCAAGAACACATCCGACGAATCTCAGTTACGCCGATGAGGCTCGAATCCGGGTCCTCCCAAAGCTCTCTATACTATACTATGCTATATGCTATGCTATGCTATGCTAAGCTATGCTATGCTATGCTATGCGATGCGATGCTATGCTATGCTATGCTATGCTATGCTATGCTATGCTATGCTATGCTATGCTATGCTATGCTATGCTATGCTATGCTATGCTATGCTACGATACGATACGATCATTAAATTATATAAGGTTGGTGTATTCGGTTCAATGTGTCATCGTCTGTCGGATGGGAACATTAACCGGGCAGTCCCGTGATCTGTGTCTATCTCTTCCGAGCAAGTCATATACCCATATGATTCTATTCCATAGTACGAGTAGGGCAGGATTCCCGGATTCCTACGTATCCTTTCCCTTTATGAGGCAGCTTGAAATAACCTTAATGGCCAATGGGTTGATGAATCGTTTATCAACAATTATATTAGTATTATAATTCCGTACACTCCTTCTTTAATGTTCTAGTATTCGCACTTGTAGTGCAGACAAATAACCTACAGAAAAAAACTAATTTTATGGAATATGCGTGGCATTTCCACTATAGGCAAATCCATCCCTTCCTCTGCTGCGTTAAGGGGGTCTTCTATATTATGTGAACAGCTCAGGAGACAAAACAAACGTAATCCGCGTTATCGCGGCTATAGGGTAAAGCAATGGAAATCTGATTGAAAATGGATATGACCTGTCAACAGATCGACTATTTCGGATAAGACGCCTGTCATTTCATGAGAGCAAACAAAATATGATTTACATGAAATAAACCTGAATTATATTCAGGCGTAGATTCATAAAGAATTAAAAAAATAAAAAATAATGAAATGTTATAAACGTGTTTCTAATGACTAATTTTGAGATATTGTAAAATGTATTCTAGATACCTAAGTTCTCCCAAACCCAGACAATTGCTCTCACCCACACCCCAACACCCACACACAAGAAAACAAATCCCCACACCCCTACCCACCTACACCCCCCCCCCCCCCCCAACACCCCCACAAGAAAACATTGTCCGTCCTGTCCTGTACTACACGGCCAACTGCACCATTTATTTTAATAAATTTCGCAACAAAATAGTCGAGTTTATACAGTGTTGTACATATAGGTAGCATACTTATTTACTCGTATTCAGGCGGTCCCGTGTATCGGTCTATCCTCCGAGCATAGGAATCTATCGATAATAGGAGTAGGGCACGGTTCCCGGATTCCTATGTATCCTTCCCCTCTCTCTGGGGCGGCTCTAAATAACATATACTGTGTCGATGAGCCGTTAAACAACATTCAATTCAATTCAATTGTTTGTAAAATATATAAACAGCATGTTAACTCTACAAAGATACCTAAACACACACCGCAGGTATTAAAAGGAACATTAAATCTGTGCAAAGAGAGCGTTATTCCCTAAACTATATGAGATTAAGCATGTTTCATTTGATGTTATAAGGGAAGATACAGCCAATTATAAAGTATACCTAACCGGAAGCCTGAAATAAAATGGGACATACCATATTTGCGTAGCGCCGTGGTGTAATGGTTAAAATTGCGGCTTAGTAACCCAGGGATCGCGCGTTCAATCCCAGCCAGGACCGAATTTGGGTTAATTACCGAAATATTTCAAAAGTATTTCCTACCTTACCAGTCCTTCGGATGAGACTTAAAATCTAGGTCTGCTCGCTAAAATGCTTAGTGCAATACAGCGAGGATAAATAAACGCTTATACACACACACCATATTTGCTGTACTGAATCACTATGGACATGGTGTCCTTTTTCATATTTTTCACCAAGAAAAGGAAAAAATAGAAGTACTGTTAAATACATAATTTACTAGACTGAAATTATTCGCCATCAATTATTTCATTTATTTAGATCTAACTGCATTTGATTTTTTTTAAATGTAATACTCATTCTGGCCGTTCTCACTTTTTAAAGTTTTTGAACTAAGCACGCGCGCTCTCGCGGTCGCGGAGTAGTATGTTTTTTGGGAGAAATTCGTAAATCCTAGGTTCAACTTTATCTGTGACAATACTCATATACTTGGAGCCTATGGGAATTGAGTTGGGTGTGTCTTCCCTATAATGCATATAAATTACGAGTAATTAACCTTTATAAATTGTATAATTGTATACGGTTTGTTACAGTGATATGACTAAAAGGTAAGATATGTTTTAACGACAGTCCAGTGTTACCGCTGTTGCTCTAATTCCCGCCTGTCTGTCGCTGACTTTTGTCCGGCCGCATCTCTCCCTCCCCTCCCCCCCACCCTCCCCCACCCCAACCCCACCTTACCCCATCCAGCATCACCACCACACACACACGCTCAAAATGTAAATCCCCGTGTTTATAGTGAACCGGCTCGTTTTCAGATCATATTTATAGGGTGGAGTGTGAGTAAAAGTGCAAGCTGATCAGGGTTTACAATGATCAGTCATTTTCCCCAAAACACCCCATTGTCACATAAATGGAATGGTCTTAATTCAAAGAAAGAACAGTCCATTATATATGTAGCGGGTTAATGGTTAATTTTACGTATAAAAACACACAGCAGAATTTAAAATTCGTACGTAAGTATGATGCAAACACCACGTTTTTAAAGGGAGTCACGGCAATCAAGTAATAACATTAGTGCATCTACAAAATGTCATTTTGACATCAAATCTGCTTGTATATAAAAACTGGAGTTTTCTAGACAAAAAATAAATAAAATGTTATTCTGTCTTAACTTTAAAAATATTATTAGTGTATTCATAATCCACACTTAACATGCAAAACAATTTGCTTTGAATAATGTTATACTTATATTGACTATTTATGCTAATTTAAGCTGCCTTTAGTTTAGTAGTTTGTTAGAGGATATAGCTGGTGGGGATTTCGTTGTTTACATTGACCGAAGCATTGTGGTGTAGTGGTTATAGCGTCTGCCTTGCATTCGGGAGGTCGTGGGTTCGAGTCCCCTGACCGCGTCATACCAAAGACTTTAAAAATGGAGTAGTCACTTGTAACCCTTGCCTGACGAGCAAATAATGGGTAGTGCTACGACTGATTGACCAGTGTCAGAATAATGTGACTGGGTGGGTGGGGGTATCATGTCTACTACGGCGTGGTATTCCAGTGTGTCAGCACTATAAAGAAACCATTGAGTTCGCTGCTTCAAGTAGACATATCATCACATCACACAACAACACACAGATAAAAGTCCAGAAATTGTGCCTATAATCGTCGGGTAGGTTGTCCCGTTTAACTGCATAACAATAGGGTAAGGGGTAAGAGTGAGGTTTACACCACCGGGATTTTACTGTAAAGAATTTATGAAGAAAAGAAAGAGAGTGAGGTTTGGTACACCCTACAATCTGGTTTAAACTCCAGCGGCCATATTTTCCACTGACCGTTCCAAGGCGTTACCCATATTGTCAACCCATATTGTCAACCCTTTGTGGTGTCGCATACTTTGCGTTGTAATTGTTGTTTGTTTTACATGTGTGTTTTGGTTGACTGTGCTCAGTGCAGTAATGATACCTATCCTGTTTCATGTCCACTTTTACACGAATGTTGCTGTGAGTGTTTTTGACTAAGTTTAACCCTTTCACCGCCAAATTTCAAATGTTGTCTCCTAAAATTTGAATTCAAACGTTCCGGTTATATTTCATGTATCAGGTGTTATGGAAAACAATCTTACTGAGTGGTGAATAGTGTAAACCCTGATCAGCCTGCACATGGTGTGCATGTTGATCTGGGCCTACGCTAGTCGTAAAAGCAATGTTTTGGCTGTGGCAAGAGAAAGGGTTAATGCTTGATAACTAAGGATTCAGGATTGCCGTGTGTCCGTTTAAGAAAGGTGTTTTCTAACCGTAGTAGGCCGTATTGATAACTGACCATTCCAAGTGGGTAACTCTGTTTTCGCCACTGTTAATGTTGTGTCGGTAACTCTGTTATCGCCACTGTTTATGTTGTGGCGGTAACTCTGTTTTCGCCACTGTTTATGTTGTGTATTGTCCACTGACCGTTCCAAGTGAGTAACTCTGTTTTTGCCACTGTTTATGTTCTGTATTGTCCTGTTTTTGCCACTGTTTATGTTCTGTATTGTCCTGTTTTCGCCACTGTTTATGTTTTGTATTGTCCTGTTCTTTGATTATTTCATTTTCTCATAATTAATTTTTCTCATTTGATGTTTTATTGTATAGTGCGGACGTACGGTGCCATTACGATTGGGTGCTGTGGTTTCTAACGGACCATTTCCGCTCGTGTTTTCAAAATAAATTCTTGGCAATAATAATAAATTCTATCAAGAATCAGTGTTTAACACAATTTAATAACTTGTCGCTCTTCCTTATTAATGTGTATAAAGTCGCTGACCACCACTGGTCAATGTTATTCCAAAGAAACGATAACATTTACTCTGACACTTCGGCTATCTCCGAAATTAGAAATAACCGCGTATTTTTATCTCGCCGTTTTGACACCGAAATAATAGCGTTGCGATTTTATTATCACCTTTAATGAGAAGATACATCAATGCGTTGTTGGTAGGTATCTGTCGTCTGTCAATCAGGTACGATGAACAGTGATAGATGCCATACTCCATTGTCCAAATATTAAATGATAATCGAATTTGTCACTAGGTTTATTGCGAATTTCGTCGTTATTTTGGCTAGGAGGAATTTGCAATATCACTGCAATGAGTAATCCCGAAATGCGTTTCATTTGGTCAAAAATGTAATGTTTATAATTATACGAGTCGTGCGTATGTGACACAGATTCACATACCAGAAAAGATAAAAAGATGAGAAATCAAAATAAAACTATTTTTAATTAACACTATCAATAACAAATCGGAGCCTATTCTTCCTCTCTCTCTTTTTTTTTTTTTTTTTTTTAGGTTAAAATTTAATTTAGACTATATTTATTCATGGAAATTACTATATAAGGTCAGAAATTATTACATAAGACACGAACATCGGGCTAATTCGACAATTTAACTGTAAATCTACTTAGACAAATTTTCCAAATATAATAATCATATACGTGTATCAAATGATTCTCATATGATTTGTATATGAAACATTTCATATGATTTTAATATGCAATAGGAGTTTCATATAATTTTGAATTGAATTGACGCATTTTATATATTTTTAGGAAAAGACATATTTGTTAACCTTTATATTTGATTTTCATAAACAGAGTTTTATATAGGAATCGTCTACAGCTCCTTTTATATAAGTATCATATCATATGAGAATCATATAAGAATCATATGCTACTTGTGTATGGCAAAATTAATAGTGATACCAGTAACGTATATGAATAGTTATGTTATACTTAGCAATGTAATATAAATCAGTGGTATTTTATACGTGTGAAATATAGTTTTAATTCGTCACTGCCGGAACTAATTTGTTCAATGTCAAAAACAGCATTTTTTTTAAAAAAAAATACAAGAAAAAAAGTGGGATATTTTACCGTTTGCTTGGAAATAGTCTTAAGAAAATGAGCTGTAGTTTTCGTAAATTGGCTAAGTAGTGTTTGCAGTGGACTGCCAGTTTTCCATAACAACTTTTTTTTTCTTCAGAAAGTTATATCTTTGGATTGGAAATATCTTAACTAAGAAAATCAGTGATAGTTTATTGAAATAGGTCAAATATTTTTGAAGTTATGGTGAGTTAAAAACAGAAATTTCACAAAATACTGTTCTATGACGTCGCCAAACATGCAAACATGCATTTTGTTTCGGCACAAACTTTGATTTGATTATAAGGCAAAAAATAAAAAAGAATATTATGTCGTGTTCGCATTCGTGAAAATATCAAATTTGCTCAATTATCGATACAATCAAATCTGTTATTCACCCCAAAACAGCAAATATGGAAGGGGTGATATGGAATGATGAAGGGGCGAAATGGAATTATAAAGAGGCGATATGAAAAATAAAAAAGGGTGTAACAACGCTAAAGGTAACAATTCCGCTAATAGCTAGGGACCAAAATAGTCGGATGTAGACAGAGTGGGCATGAGCGCCTAACTTGTCTAACTTGAAAATCGAAAGTCGAAAGGGGTCCCCAAGGTCACAGGTCATTCTGTTACTATTTTAGCACATTTCAATATGACCGCTATCCACATGCTTAAAGACTGCATTATATTCTTAATTATGTCTTAAACCAAACCCCATCCCTTACTCCAACACCCTCCCCATTGTAACTATGTTTAGCACATTGCAAAACGGCTACCTCCCAAATGACATATTGGCTAACCATATATTCTTAATTACTTACTGGTCCTTTGGGTTCATCAAGACCAGTCTTTGTGACTTTAAAGTAGAATATAGCTTAAGCCGGTGCTAGGAGGCGTGAAAGGTGTTGCACTTTACATATGTTGGGGTGATATGGAATAATGAAGATGGAACAATGAAGGGGTGACATGAAATATTGAAAAGGCGATATGGAATGTTGGGGTGATATGGAATAATGAAGATGGAACAATGAAGGGGTGACATGAAATATTGAAAGGGCGATATGGAATGTTGGGGTGATATGGAATAATGAAGATGGAACAATGAAGGGGTGACATGAAATATTGAAAGGGCGATATGGAATGATGATGGGGCGATATGACAATGACGGGGCGATGTGGAGTAATGAAATAATGACGAAATGGTGTAATATAAAGGGCGATGTGGAAATGGTCTAATGTTACCGTAAGTCTGTGAACAGATTTACAGAAAAAAATCTATCCAAATTCAGTTTGTATCACTCATTGCCGTGATATTTCCGAACATAACGCCAAAACACATTAAACATTTACACAGAATATATCTGAAACGACTACTAAACTGTGGATGAAAGGTCACACTTATCAGTGTAGTATGTCAACAACAGTCACAGAACAAACATAACTTATATCTTTTGACAAATTTCGTAAATGTAATAAAAAAATTGCAATCATTTATATATATCTATCAGGGAGTAAGTCAGGGAGTAAGCATATGCATACTTACTCCCTGATATCTATATTAAAAAAAATGAATAAAAAAAGCATTTTTCATAATGGTATATAGTGCCTAACTGTTTGTTATTGTTTCCTCTTTCTACTCGGAATACTTATGTATGTGTAAATATTAACGTGATTTGGGCGTTAAATTGTGTTTTTGGTTTAATGATTGTTTCAGCCCATCTATATATCCTATATCTGTAAATTTGATTAAACTTTGTTTTCATTTTTACGATTTGTTCGTTATTTACTTATACAACGTACCTAGTAACACAATTTTATCACGTGGTACGGGTGAGTGGTTTCAGGAAATAGTGTGTTACGTTTTTCAACACACATATCATAAAAAAGTTTTTTTGTTTTTTTGTTTGTTTCATAAACGTTTCATTCATAAAGCTACCACACATGTATTTCTATTTCCAATTATGGCATTTTCCTTACTTAAACATTTTAAGCAAACAACAAGTTCAATGGACAGTTTCACTATTTATAGTCAATGATTTTTAAGAGAAAGGCTAAATATGATGTTACGTTTCGCCTTAAACATCTTCTGTAAACTTTCTTATTTTGAAAATAAAGATAAATTTACACTAACCCATTTTGTTATTCCTTATACATATTTTGAATATTTTTTCATTACAATCTATGAAAATCTACGCGATATTTTGGATACTTCACGCGTTCCAGTGGAAAGTTTTCCACCTGTTTATTAATTGTTTGTGTTGTTGTTGTTTTCTTGTTGTTGTTTTTGTTGTTGTTTTTTTACAGAATTAATCACCTTAATTTAGTTTCTACACACGTGTAGCATCTGTTGTCACTTGCATCATATCGGATAACATGACAAAGGTATCTTATCCGAGTTATGGGGCGAGGAGATGGGTTTGGTGTAAATAATCATGTCAGCTTTATGAATTTATCAAAATGATTTACCGTGTCACCGACGAAATGTTTATTGTATTATCATTCGCAACATCTCGTGCACTTCTTCCAAACGTGTTCCCGAAGAATGACGGGATTGGCCGAGTTTTCACGTTTGTTGTATTATAACCGTTAAATGTTGCGGAGAGAACCATGTTATTCCGATGATGTTATTCCGAAAGTCATGCAGTTGAAGATTTGACCAAAATTATACGATGTCACCGCATAAATAGTCATTGTAAATAATAGGGAATTGTAAATATAGGGAATAGGGAAATATGCTATTCCAAGTGAAAATTTAAAATTCATTTTATTACGATATACAAATAACTTTTATCCGCTGACTTCATTCGTAAAATAAATGAAATCATAACAAATGGATATAAATTGTGTCATGTTTAAAAATAATAATAATAATAATAATAATAATAATAATAATAATAATAAAAATAATAATAATTTCATGTTCAGAGGATCAGAAGATGACGTATTTGGCAGTATATACAAACTGATAATAAAATAAAGATATATTAAAACCGCATTTACATATTTATACTATCTAATCTAAATGATAATGCTTGCTAAAATAATAAAAGCAAAACAGATTTAAATTATTTGACACATTTATAATATGACAATTACTAAAAACGTGATAGTATATGATTATTCATTATAACTGATATTATATTCATCATAATATAAATAAATCGAGTCTCATTTTATTACAGTACCTCTATATACAGTGCTTACGGACTATTGGTCTGCCATCTTTAAACAAACATCCAAAATGGATGGGGTATGGTCAAGTGAAATGTTAAACCAAATGCATACTGAAGGCATGAAGCAATGTCAACCATATAGAACATGACAGTAATTAGACAGTATTAATGTGAACATTATATCAGAAATAGTACTTAATATATGACAGAAAGTGTACCCTTTATATCGAAAAGTTGTTTTGTTTTGTACGTGAAATAAATAGGTCCAAAGAATAGTCCATTTATTTATCTAGAGCAGACGAGACATCATTTCTAAATAAAACAACCTCGTGTCTTAAAATATTGTTTTATGTATTTTATTGAACATTTCTCTTGAACATACTCCATCCATTTTAGATAGGAGACCAGTATTCGTAAGTCCTCAATCGCGCAATTATGTATATAAACCAAGTTGTACCGTTTAAAAGTCGTTTCTCTGTTTATAAACACTATGGAATATACTATCAGCATATATATTATGAGTCATAGGTCTATCTTACAAAGTGAATAAACATAAATATATGAAGTCGGCTGTTAAAGGTTGTATGACCCGTTCAGAAAATAAATAGTGGATGCAAAATAAAGAAATATATACATTTCATGTATACATGCAGTATCGCAGGTATTGCTATTGTTTTGCGACATAGGACGAACGTGTTTTAGTGATGAAAATACATATTTTTCCACATGAGAACACATGCAATACGAAGTGAATACATATTAAAAAGAAAAAAAGAAACGCAACTCGGGAATTTCTGCTATATATTGTATGTATAATAATGCTGCTGATAGTCGAATGGTACGTGGTTATATTAGGCATTTCCTTACAGAAAAAATACTAAAACAACAAATACCCCCAAAATGTTACCCCTGCACATTTTCATTATTGATATAATACGCGTTTGTCTCCAGCAGCCCAGGATGTATCATCTTGCAATCTCTTTACGTTACATACAGTACTGAAAGGAATTAACTTTTCAAATCGGAACTTTAACATTTCCGAATTTTGTGTTACAAAGTGTACTGTGATTAAAGAATCTAAAACGGCACAGTTTTGTAATTTCTCTAACTAGCTGCAACGCTTTTTTACCAAAGCATCTTGGGATTTCTTTTGGAATATTACGTGGAATTAAGTCTGCAGTATATAAATTATATAGCGGAAATTATCGAGCTTCGTTTCTTTTTTCCTTTAGTATAGATACATATCTTTTCACATACGTGACCTCATTACAAAGTGTTATGTGACTTCAGTCTTTGGTCTATGAATGAACACCTTGGGATTGTTATACTAATTATGTTCGAAATGTTTTGCAATACTTTGTAACATCACAATAGTATCACCTTCTCCGTTATTTCAATTAATTAGGAATAAAAATAATATAATATTAGGTTTATAACAGAAAAATGTTCATGTGAATACTTAGAACTGTAAATATTTTTATTGCTATGTCACACGTTCTATGTTATATGCATTTGTAGTATCTCACGGGCCTATGGCCTATTGATTTATGAATAAAATGTTCTTCTTCTTCTTCTTCTTCTTCTTCTTCTTCTTCTTCTTCTTCTTGGTTAATTAAAACAATAATAATACTTAATAGCGACCTAACTTATTTACTAAGAAAATTAGATTTTCTGGGCGGAGGGTTATTCCCTACTGTATATTTTGATTAGTGTCAGTTCCACTGAGACTGAAATAGCTAATAGGAGTGCATCCAATATTTATTATACCTCTGAATTTTGTATTTATTTGTATTTATTTGATTCAATTTATTTTGAATGTATTGTCATACACCATAACTATAGATTGAATGTAGATTGAATGTATGTATATGCTTTCGTGTATCACGAACAACTGTAAAGTTTAAGTGAATAAAGAATATTGTTCTGTTCTGTTCTGTTCTGTTCTGTTAATTGTATACCTTTAAACCTTAAACCGTATATTGTTTCTACTAAATTATTCAACAACAATAGACCGTTCTTGTCATAATTATAAGCTTGTATTGTAGACAAATGATATTAAGTAAGTAAGTAAGTAAGTAAATATTTTATTATAGTGACATGTGCATACAATATATATTACAAATAGTTATGTACAAATTACAAGCACCCGGTCCATTGGACCTATAAGTCACCTGTACTGATAAAGTAATAACAGTACGTGAAGTAGAAGTACTTAAAATATGGCAAGTTCAATCAAATTGCAATAGCTCAAACGAATATTATTTACAAACGCTAATCATTGTTGAAATGTGGTAATACAAGTTATTACATGGATGAATAAAAGATGTATGTTACTAAAATAGTTATATAGTGAATTAATTCAGCTAGATATATATTTAAATGTTCATAATAGCAGCATTATTAAGCAATTAACGGTATACATTTACTCATGAATACATAACGGTACGCCTACGGATGTACGCTTTTACAATAAATTTTGCAGATTTTCTTGGGTAATCCTTTAATTTACTTATATTATGTATATATGAAATAAAGTAAGTTTATCAATGAATATCATGCAATATAATTATTTGGATGACAATACAAACATCTATTTCTAATTACTATCTTTCTGTCATATGTGTTTTATTTAATAAAGATAATATTCAAAATATATTTGCAGTTTCTTTCACTTAATATACAAGGATTAGTATTTGTTTTATTTCTGCAACTAAAACACTTATTTTTTAGTTATAAATATAAATTTATGAGATGAAACTTATGTCTGAACTTAAATCAAATTGTTAAGCTTTTTTAAACATTTTGAAAGCATGCAAGGTGTCTTAAATATATGTTAGCTGAACTATTAAATAGTGGTATAGGGTATTTTTCAAATACATTACAATGTCGTTGTTTTTTCAAATACATCTATATAAAACGTCAAAAATAATCAAACAATTAGTTATAGTCGCAGTGAATTTATTTCAAAGCTTTGATCAGATCAGGGTCACTATACATGATCAGATATATAAATTTATATAATGCGTATTTTAACCAGACTTGAATTACAGGCAGGTAAGTTGTTTGGTACCTTTTAAGATTGTTTTAAGATTGTTTTGAAATGTTCTGCGCTGGCACGTCAAACCTTTTATAACATTTTTCTTTTAGTGTATTTGAATCATTTGTTAACGCATGTGTAAAAAAACAACATCATTAAAACTTATAACAACTAAATATACTTTCTTATATACAGTGTATTTAAAATATAGGCATGCAATGGCGGCCATCTATCATAAACTTTAATCTAACATTGTCCGTGCTTGGTGAATGACCCTACGGTTAAACAAAAGTCAGATGTTTTAGTGTTCTTGTTTTATTTAAAGGTCAATTAACTGGTACTGTAAACGAACACCCTTTTTAAGTATTGCAATATGCAATTTAAACTGCGTTATTAATACAACGACCTTTTCACTCAAAATTATACTATTCTAAGTTTTTTGTTGTTGTTGTTTTTAAGTTGTTTATAAACCGATTTACGACATGTTCATGGATGCGATCTTGGAAACGTTTTATTTATTCACTTTTTAAGTTTGTTCTTTTTTTACTTGAAAAGCGTCTAATTTTCGAAAACGGTCCTGGGAAAATAATGTCACCATGTCAATTTAACATTCCACGCCATTGTTTCCCAACCAGCCTTGGTGATTTTGGACAGTTAAAATAATTGTAATAAATGTAACATGTTGCATTCTCGGAATTTAGTGTACTGAGAATTTTAAACACAAAAACGAAAAAGGAACGGGTAAAAATAAACAATGTTATCTATCTAAAACAATTAAGTCAAATACTTTGATTATAATTAAACATATATGCGTGAGAGACGTTTGATTTCGTAAATCAGTATTTCACAATGTCAAGCTGCGACTCAATCACAGAAGAAACTGAACACATATACACATACAAAAATGCGCGCGCACACATGCACGATCGCAAACGCCCACCACATACGCACACTATAATATGTATTACCATAAATATTAAAAAATATATAAAAAATAAAAATAATAATACAACGTCCGTGTCGCGGTTCGTCCGCGCCCGAACAAACCTCATCCGATTAATTAAAAATGTCGACTATCAAATCATGAAACTCACGTGTTTTCGTATTTTATTCCGTTATGTCCAGCTGCGACATTATCAGTTGATTATTCTAACAATTTTAATATGATGTTCCTGCTAACACGTTCCTCAAACAATACGGACTGGTCGGTAAATAAATCGCTTTCATATAACGATTTTCTTATCGCATATGGTATCTCATATACTTGAGCAAATCTAACAGTTATTTCATTTCCACCCCGTTGATAATGCAGTTGTTTAAACATTAGTTATGTCTGCTAAAACCTCAATGGTATAAATCACCAAAACTTTGTGATAATCTAATAATTTATTATTTCATGTAAGTATACTTTTTTGCTTCTATCAGAATCATCCGACCAACTGAACTTCATCAAATGTGTACGGCGGGTTTAGACATAACAACAAATTGTTATTATCCCCTGACGAAGACGAAGGGATTTGTTTTGGCGTTGTCCGTACATCCGTCCGCCCGTTACAATTTTTTTCTCCGCTGAATAACTCCCACATGCATGATGGATTTTTAAAAAAAAATTGGCCCATATACTCATCTCATGAAGACGACATGGAGAACCCAACATCTGGATCTGTATCATCAAGGTCAAGGTCATAAAGGTCATATACTTCTTAGATGCATATAATAAGGTCCATTTTGTGTTCGCCCAAATCATCGAGACGATGTGCAGAACTCAGCACCCGGGTCTGTATTTTCAATGTCAATGTCATAAAGGTCATAAACAGCTTACGTCCGTCCGTCCGTTACAATGTTTGCCTCCGCTGCATAACTCTCACATGCATGGACGGATTTTGAAATAAATTGGCGTATATACTCATCTAATCAAGACGACGTGCAGAACCCAACACCTGGATCTGTATCATCAAGGTCATAAAGGTCATAAAGGTCATATATTCTTAGATGAATACAATAAGGTCCATTTCGTGTCCGCACCATAACTTTTCCATGCATGGAGGGATTTTGAAATAAAATGACACAAATATCCATCTCATATCGAGACAATGTCCAGAACCGAATACCCGGGTCTGTATCTTTAAGATCTTTAAGGGTAAGGTCATAAAGGTCATATACTTCTTATATGTGCTTTTAATAAGGCAGTTTGTGTTCTCTATCCATAACACAGTCTAAAATATCAATCAATCTATATTTACTTTTTATCATTTTATTAATTGTATTATCCCCCAACGAACCAACGAAGAGGGATATATTGTTGGCGTTGTTTGTCTGTCCGTCCGTCCGTCCGTCCGTTACAATTTTGTAATAGAAAGAATCACATTCATTAAAAATTGACTTTTTTTTGTTCGTCTGTATTTACTTTCTGTCTGTGCTTCTACCCAGAAGACAAGACTTCGTCGGGGTATATCAATTCACCGAATTCCTTGTTAGATCTGTGGTCAGTGTCATATGGGGAAACGGCGCATCGGCGCACTATGTTGAGCTATTTAAGGAGAAATCCGGGATTACCATACTCTTACAGTTTATTTTACATGCCCGGGGGATGTACTTCAAGATTAAAACCTATGTAGGCATGCATATATTCAAAGAAGTTATACTATTGAGCGTTCTGAAAAAAAATTGGAAAACGGTGAACAAAGTATCACAATCAGATGATGAACAAATACGAACTGACCATTAAACGGATATTGAAGTCGCCCTTTTGAGAAATGTATGTCGTCATAGTTCTAAATTAACGTATTGTATATATCATTTAAACCAAAGCTAGTCAGGGCAAATGTAAGGATCATATAAGGCATTACCAGTATTACATTTTAAGTATACTTTTTGTGTCATACAGTTGCTGTTCATTCCCATAAATTTATTTTTTATTTAAATTTATTGAGCCTAAAGTTCATTCAAATGTTAATTTTGAGATTCCATTAATGGAATATGATGACGCTATTAAACTTTTAAACACACTGGATGTAACCAAAGCCACTGGCATTGACGGATTAAGTCCTAAAATAGCAAAGCTTGCAGCAGAAGTTATAGCGCCTTCGGTATCAAAAAATAATAAATATACGTTTTCATACAGGGACCGTTCCTGAAATATTAAAATTAGCAAAGGTACTTCTAATTCACAAAGGTGGTGCTACCGAGGAGCCAGCTAATTTTAGGACCATCTCAATTTTACAAAATGTTTCAAAGATTATGAAAAAAAAACACACATGTATCAAAGAACCTATTTGCATATTTGAACAAATAGAAATTTTCACATTTGAACAAATGCAAACTACTCGATACTTCACAATCTGGGTTTCGCCAGAAACATTCATGTCAAACAGAGCTTACAAAACTTATCGATACATGGCTAAAAGAAATTGACGATGGAAACATACGAGGGGCACTAGTTTCGATCTAAATATCTTCCAAAGAATCTGTCTTAAGCGGAGTCCCACAAGCGTCTGTGGTTGGACCTGTACTGTTCTTGTGGTGGTGGTGGTGGTGGTGGTGGTGGTGGTTGTTTAGTACTAGTTGTAGTAGTAGTAGTAGCAGTAGCAGCAGTAGCAGGAGCAGTAGCAGCAGCAACATCAGCAGTAGCAGTAGTAGAAGTAGAAGTAGCAGCAGCAGCAGTACCAGTAGCAGCAGCAGCAGCAGCAGCAGCAGCAGCAGCAGTAGCAGCAGTAGCAGTAGCAACAGCAGCAGCAGCAGTAGCAGTAGCAGTAGCAGTAGCAGTAGCATCAGCAGCAGCAGCAGTAGCATTAGCAGCATTAGCAGCAGCAGCAGCAGCAGCAGCAGCAGCAACAGTAGCAGTAGTAGTAGTATGCATAAACGAGAAAACAATCGGGGCATTGATATTTTGAAAAACAATATTGAATCATTACTTGCTATTGATCGTGTAAACCATTATATTTCAAGTGTTCATTAATCATTCATTTCAGTTTCAGAAATATTCAGCACAATGTTAAGGGCTACTGGTCAGCCGTCTTTGAAAAGAAAATCCAAAATGGATGGGGTATGGTTAATTGAAATTTTCATCCAAATGCATATTATAGGCATGAACATTGTCAATGATATAATAGATGACATTAATGCAACACTATTGATGTGATCATAATATCAGAAACAATATTTATTTGGCAGAAATAGTGCCCTTTATATTCAAAATGTTTAGTGCCGTATTTAATTTAGAAATGATGTCTCGTGTGCCATTTTTAGAGAAATGGACAATTATATGGACAAATTTATTTAACATAAAAAAACAAAAGAAAGAAATATAAAAAGATCGGACAGGGAAAGTAGCATTCAATGAGGACAGTCAACCACAAAACACAGAAACAAACACGCAAACAGACAAACAAGAAGGCAAAAGCAATAATAAATGCAAAGGACATCACAAACACAAAAGGGTTGACATAGGGCTACCGCCTTGGAACGGTCAGTGGCAAAGTAGGCCACTGGGGGGTTTAAACCGGTTCTAGGGTGCACCAAACCTCACACTTACCCTACTGTCATCCCATTAAAACAGGACAGTGTAAATAAAGAAATCCCCGCCATGATCTAATCTCTAACCAACAAGGCAGCATCAATAGGCAATATAAGAACAACACAAATATTCTCGTGTAAATACAATACAAAAAAACAATAGCCTAGAAAGCCACAATGAAGGTACTCAATGACTTGGCAGAAGCCAGAGCAGTAAGAGAATAAACCATTAAGGGCACCTCTTAGAGTAAAATTGCACTAAACTTTTCGAATATAAAGGGCACTATTTCTGCCAAATAAATATTGTTTCTGATATTATGTTCACATCAATAGTGTTGCATTAATGTCATCTATTATATCATTGACAATGTTCATGCCTATAAGATATTAAAATGGACCAAATGTGTCACCGTTGTGTACCTTGTCACTCAGGCAAATATACTGAACCGAACAGCTAACGCGCCAGTAGACAATACCTTTAATATCTCAATAATAACAATCAATAAATCAAAACAAATTCCATTCTGAACGAGACAAATATCTTGTCAATAACGACTGTAAATTAAAAAATATCATTCAAATCACCTGTCTCTAACGGTACCAGTCGGCATATAATAAGTTCATACATTAAAGATGAGTATTATCAATTATTATCAATTAACAAATTTAACTGTTAATCACCATATGAACATTTCTTGATAGTCCTGGAGAGAAACATATATTTAAAACCGGTACTAAGTTGTATGTAAAAATAAATATTATTTGCATGACGTAGATACTACTTTTACCACTGCGTGACTGCACGGGGAAATGAGGTAAATCTGAATTGTATAGCTGCACAACTATTGCCAGATAAGTGATAAATACATTTACCTGTGGATTAATTTACCTGTTCAAAGTTTTCTACGTCATCAAATAAAATCTTATCCTCGCTTTTCACAGATATTGCAATGTGTGAATTGTAAATATCTATTGTGGTGTATTGATTTTTATTTAAATGAAGATAAACATGTTCATGAAAAAAACATGGCTGGAGAACTTTAAAGGTATTGTCTACTGGTGCGTTAGCTGTTTAGTTCAGCATAGTTTCGGCATGCGTTTATCTAAATGCATGATAAACACAGAGAATAGTATACTCGGTAAAAAAAGTTTTGGACCAGGGTATATAAAGTCATATAAAAATAAAACTAGTGGACAGAATTTAAGTATCTTTTTTTAGTAACCAAGGTCTACCCTACCCGGTTAATTTGGTACCAGAAACATTACATTCCAAAAAAGATTTGATTTTAAAAAAATATCGCGAACACACAAAGGATCTGTAAAAAATGTTGCAAAGTCCATACAAAGTAACAGTTACGGACACATTTGAGTAACCAATAAAAAGATTATTATTTTTTCGCAAACTTTCATTGTAAACGATAATTATTGTTGATTGTTGGTCTATTGTGAATGATCAACTGAGATAATAAGGGTTATGGTCGAATGTCATGGTTCAGCGATCATTGTACGGGTTTGAACACTGCCATGGTCCAAAACTGTTTTTACAGAGTATATAATAATTGTCCAGGGTATCCGGTGCAATAACTCAGGTAAGTAGTGTCAGCCTTATCTGCCATTGTTTCCTACACGTGAGTACTTGCTTAACATGTCGCAAAACTTGTTTAAGTGCAGTTTGCCTTTTAGTTTTTGAGTTTTTGAGGAATAGGAACACATTATAACATATGAAGGGCAATAACTCCTGTAATGTGTACCTGTTTTATTTGGCCTTAATGCCTACACATACGTCCTTGGAAGTTATATTGTACATCTAGTTTGGTATGTTTAACTCATATGATCTCATATCGTTTTTGAGAAGTAAGCGACACACAATATTAAGACTTAGAGTTAGATTTATAATGGGTGATAACTCCTGTTATTGCTATCTGGTCCGCTTGATTCCTACACAGCAGTATATGGCAGTGATCTTGCACATCTAATTTGGTCAGGATAGCTCTTACCGTTTTAGAGGAGTAGGCGACACACACTTTTACACGGCTTGAAATTATAAAGGGCAATAACGCCTGTAATGTTTATCCGACTTATCTGCCCATCTTACACATCATACTTTGGTGTACCATAGGTCTAACGGTTTTTGAAGTTGCAACACTTTGAAGACTTTTTTTACACATAAAGGGACAGAACTCCTGAAGCTGTTTTATCTTCCCTTATTTCCAACACATCATTTCTTGGTAGTTATCATGCACACATAGTTTGCAAATAGTTTGGGTACGGTAAGCTCATAAAGTTTTTGAGAAGTAGGCGACACAGAATTTTATATTATTAAAATTTGACATTGAATTATTAAGGGCGATAACTTATGTATTGTTTAACAGATGCATATGTCCTTGCTTCCTACAAATACTTACATGGTAGGGATCTTACACACCTAGTTTTGTCAGGTTAGGTGTTATTGTTTTAGAGCATTAGGCGACACAACCTTGGTCAGGTTAGCTGTTATTGTTTTAGAGCATTAGGCGACACAACCTTGGTCAGGTTAGCTGTTATTGTGTTAGAGCATTAGGCGACACAACCTTGGTCAGGTTAGCTGTTATTGTGTTATAGGATTAGGCGACACAACCTTGGTCAGGTTAGCTGTTATTGTTTTAGAGCATTAGGCGACACAACCTTGGTCAGGTTAGCTGTTATTGTTTTAGAGCCTTAGGCGACACAACCTTGGTCAGGTTAGCTGTTATTGTTTTAGAGCATTAGGCGACACAACCTTGGTCAGGTTAGCTGTTATTGTTTTAGAGGATTAGGCGACACAACCTTGGTCAGGTTAGCTGTTATTGTGTTAGAGGATTAGGCGACACAACCTTTCACACTATTAAGAGTTGACTTAAAACTATAAAGGGCAGTAACTCCAGTAATTTGTATCCGATGTATAATCTCTTGCGTTCTACACATTATTACTTGCTAGTGATTTGCACATAACGTTTGGTATACGTATGTATAACGTTTTTTTTAGAAGTAGACGACAAATTTGCGACACACGGACGGACGGACGGACGGACGCAAGGAGGGACGCACGGAAAACGCCATTCTCTATATACTCCGCTTTCGTAAAGGCGGGGGGAAATTGATACAAGAAAACAGTGGTACAAAGTATCAAAAGCCGGTCGGAACAGTTATATAAGAAAGCATTGATACAAAGTATCACGAACCGGTCAGAACAGTTACATAAGAAAACAAGAACAGTTACATAAGAAAACAGTAAGGGAAATGAATATGATAAAAATAAAAGAACAGTGTGTACATGTTAGATTTTTCTTTATTTGTAATTTTAAATCAAAACGCATTCATCCTAACGATTTGAACACTTGATAAACTAGTCATCATGAGATATGAACAGGTGACATCTGTGTTGTATAATGTTATCATGTGAATATCATAGACATCTCAGTGAAATAGTATATGTAATGGATCACTAAACAGAATGTTGTTTCATGATTTGAGTGTGAGGAATTGGGACAATATCTTGGTTAGAATTAAAAATTGGTAAATTATCATAGTTATAAACAAAAAGACAACTTAATGATAATATAATAGCAAGTGGATTGAGAGATTGGCGTCTGTGAAGGTAAACTCAGTTTTAAGCAATGTAAATTTACATTAGAATAAATGGTTAAATGTTAGATGTTTTTATTATTGAAATCTGATCAGTAGTTCATGAGAATAACTTGCAGTGGAGCAGACCTATTCAAACTCTTTTTAGAAGATGCTTCAGCTAAAGTTTCATCAACTCTTTTTAATGATTGAAGAGGTGTTACATATTTTAAAATTAGACAGCACCAAAAAGAGATACATATATAGCTGTGAACCCAAACAGTTAGTAATATACATATATAGCTGTAAACCCAAACTGTTAGTAATATTCAAACACAATTTCCCTTATTTTACTCTTGTAATTAATATTAATTATTGAAATAATGCAAGTTGTGTAGAAAAACTAAAGGGGCGCCGCGAGCTTTTAAGGACACACTTGGTCATTAAAAAAAGCATGGGAAGCTTAAATATTTACAGCCAGCACGCTTCATGGCTGATCAACTCAGGTATATAAATTGAGACCCGCTCTTAGTTTTTTATTTGTATAGCATTGCTATATTGAGGGTAAGAATAGCTTAACAACACTTTGTAATTTACTTTAATGGAGAAATATATGCTAATAATTTAGCTTTTGAATACAAAACTTATCTGGTATTTCTTAATTGTTTTTAGACCAAAAATCAGAGCACAACACAATAAATATACATCATTCTTTAATGTGTTATTATGTACACTGGTCACCAATGCTTTATTGGGTGGGCCTCATAATCTGAACAAAAATTGAATATCACACTCTGCTCATGAAATTGTATGGCTAAGAGTGATTTACAGCTACCTATAGAATTCTCTCTCTTTCCTCCTTCTCCCCCCCCCCCCCCAACCCCCACCACATCCCCCCACCCACACCCCACCGTAATATTTTGTCACATGACCATAGCTAAAATATCAAAATGGCGAATAGAGACACCATCAACTAGCAGCTGCTGAAGTCGAAAGAAACACGACTTATTTTCTACAATATGGTATATATTTTAAGTAAGTAAAATATACTAATTTAAGGTAGGTTGTTAATAGCTATGTGATACTGGAAAGTGCTGGTAATCAAAATGCTACATACAGTAACCTTATGGGAACGATTTGGTGGTGCGTATCATGAATGTTTTGACGGCGGAGTGATATGCTTTATTCTACCGCAGTATAATTCTGAGCATTATTTATTGTATACATGTATTTAAAACATTCAAGCCGAACAATTGTTTTCTTTTGTAATTTAAGCATTTCATATAAAGTGAATTCCGAAACATATTAGTGCAATCTAGAAATTTTGCATTTACATCGTTTTTCGTCGTTTGCCAAGAGTCTTGGTATTTGATGAGACGTTAATAATAATAATAATAATAATAATAATAATAATAATAAATGCTTTATTTAATGATGGTAACTCAATCAATTTACAACAATTGTTCTCCCTTGAGGCCATCAAATGAAGAAACATGTTACACACACAAATGGTTATATACATACAATAGTATACAATTCTGAAGAGTTTCCTGTTGTATCAGAAGTCCCTATATATAAAAAATTTAAAGTAATTTTAAAGTACCTAACCAAATGCAAGCAAAGTAAAATTAACTAGATAAAAGATAGGAATAATATTTCTTTTTAAATTCTTTGATATGTTTGGCTTGTCGCATTGGAGGTGCGATCGAGTTCCATATGACACCACCAGAATAACGAATACTTTGTTTGTATATACTTAGCCTATGTTTCGGGACGAATAGATCACCATTTGAACAAGTCCTGAATTTATAAGAGGAATGGACCTTGTAAGATAGTCTGGAGCAAGATTATTGACGCACTTGTAAACCTGCACTGCTTTATGAAATGGACATTTAACCATTTAAGCTCTTTAAATAAGGGTTTTGAAGATGCATCATATGGCTTATTAAGGATGATCCGAGCAGCTCTCTTTTGGATTTTTGGATTCTAGTAATATTGTTGCTAGAGCAATTTTCCCAAATAGTGTTGGTTGTATATATGCATTGTAATACATACTTCTTGTTTCATGTGTGAGAAATGTCTTGATTTTGCACAAAAGATTAGTTTTGTTTGTTAAAGAAGTACAAAGATTATCAACATGGATGTCCCATGACAGGTTTTTATCAATATATACCCCTAATAATTTTTGACTCTGTACATTTTCTATTGCTGTACTGTTCACATATAATTGTTTTACTTCATTATTAAGTTTAGACAACTTTTGAGATGTACTTATAATCATATATTTTGTTTTCATTTCATTTATTAACATTTTATTTTGCTTAGCCCATTGATCTGTTTGTTTGAGACTAAGCAGGTTATTTTCTTGTATAATTTCAAGATTAGGACCAGACGTAGACAATGTTACATCATCAGCAAATATGTCTGTGTTTGCATTTTCTACATAAATTGGTAGATCATTGACAAACATAATAAATAGAAGTGGTCCAAGTATTGACCCTTGTGGTACCCCCTGTTTTATAAGATTAGGCTTTGAAAGCTCTGTCGAAATTTGTATATTCTGGTATCGATTTGTAAGGTACGAGTTGAACCATTTTAAAGTGCATTTATCAAAATTATAACTTTTAAGATCAAATGCCTTTTTGAAATCAATAAAAACAAGTTCAGTGACATGTCCATTATTCAATTCTTGCAGTAACATATCTGTTAGCTTTGTGAATGCTGTATGACGGAGATGTACACTAAACCAAATTTCAATTTCAATATTTTATTAGTGATACAGGCCACCGGCCAAAACACATAACATGTATACAATATATTTATCATACATTTACACGTGGTTTGGTTGTTATGCATAAATGTACAATTAACTAACAATACTATCAATACAATACTATTGCTGTTATATAACAGTACATACTAATCATGAATAAATTCACTTCGTTTAACGAAAGCATAGTAAAGAAACATAGCTATATGTTTTATAACACTTTCATTTTTACATGACATGACAATATTAAACTTGTGTTTGTTAGGAAACTCAAAGTACTTTTTAGGAATATATAACGATCTTAAATCATGATAGAATGGGCATATCAGTAGAAAGTGATATTCGTCTTCTATAACATTATTACAATGAAAACACAAACGTCTCTCTCTAGGCATACTTACATGCCGTCCTCTCTCTATGAGTAGAGAGTGAGAGGATGTTCTAAAAGATACCATAGCTATTCTAAATTTCTTAATATTTAACACATTTAAATAATTTTCTACAACAAGTTCAGATTTAAAATACCTATACAAATGCAGCTTTGCATTACCCTCTACTTGTTCGCTCCACTTCTGTATATATTGGTCTCTGAGCCTTAACTCATATTGCTTTATAAAAACATTATCATTGACAACACTCTGCCGTTCCCATATATATTGCTAAGTACCAACCTAAGAATATATCAATAATATTCTCATTGTTTTGTGTATTTTGAGCTTGATTAGAGATACGGTTAAACTGCAAAATATTGAGTGTAAATCGTCTACTCTGATTGCATGCAAATATTTTAAAACTTTTAAGTCAATGTGTTTTCTTAGAAATAAGTTATAACACTTATACAACTGGGTATATAGGATTTTATTACGTACTTCGAATTAGTGAAGCTTTCGATGTTCCTAATTCTAAAATATGACAGTTAAAATAAGTTTGACATCATGTTTAAACTTTTACTAGCATTACCACTACAAATTCGTTTGCAAAAGAAATTTTCGAAATATTTAATGTTAACGCTGAATTACAGTTACTTGAATTTCAAAACAATATTCAATTTAAGGGGAGGTAATTTAAGATTATCCATATTTCATTTTTTTATAGACGGATAATCTACGATAAATGGGTAAATTTTTTATGTTTTTTTCTATTATTTCATACCAGTTTTAAGAATGTTATATCTTTAAGCGATCTTTGACTCATGTTATGTGTTTTATCAGCACATTTCATGTTTTCATATAAAGGGAGGGTAACTCTCAAAAGATGTAACAATTAAACAAAAAATAAATGTTTACAAACTATGGGTCAAAACAAAATACTTATCATATATCTATTCTAAAATATATTTAAAATAAGAAAATTAGTTAAGATACAAAAGTTGATATTTAGCAATTTTGTTCAGTGTATGTGTATGCAAGGAATGACAACTCTGGGTAGAGATTGGCTGTATTCGTATGCTGAGAACAGATCCCCGAAATTGATACGTAATTCAAGTAGTAGAAGACCCATAAGATGCCTGTATACCAATTTGACTGCGTCCCGGTATTCTTACTAAAATACAGCTGGTTTATGAACAGTAAAATGACGCAAGGATTTATCTCCTGTAGCCGGCTGTTATCCGAAGACCCGTTTTATCGGAAGACCCGTTTTATCGATATACACTGAGGTCTCATGCTTTCTATGCGTGAGTCCACGAGATTTCATCAATATTGCTTATCCTTTTTATGTATAAATCCTTGAATGACGTTGATACACAGCCCAACACCCATATCAGCTTTCTGAGACCGGGATAAATA
This sequence comes from Cyrtodaria siliqua, assembly GCA_037043455.1. Lineage (NCBI taxonomy): Eukaryota > Metazoa > Mollusca > Bivalvia > Adapedonta > Hiatellidae > Cyrtodaria > Cyrtodaria siliqua. Next base: position 322,689 of record JAWPHD010000152.1, read on the forward strand.
TAGGCAATAACATGTACTTGTCATTAAGGCAGTGTGATTTTATGTCGTATTGCAATTGTTTTGGAAAACAAACCAAACCAATTTATATTCGGCGAATTGGTTATTTTAAAATATGCCAGGTTTTGGGTTGTTTTTCGAATAATATACTTGCATTATTTTACAGTTCATAAAATGTATTCAACAAAGACATGTGTTTAAGGTATTGTTCACTTTGTATACTTTATTAAATATATCTTGTTTAGTAAACAAATGAGAGGACATTTTTAAATATCGCATTTAAAACTTATACAAATAACGGTTACAACCGTGGGAAAACGTAATTTCATCACGGACCATGTTATTTATCTTACGTTGTGGCTAATGCGTTAATATCTAGGACATGGTGGTTTCCATATTCTAAGACGAGAGACGGCAAGATCAAACAAAACATTTTGACACCCGAATCAAATGCTTGAAACCACTGAGATAATCACTTGAGACCTCGATCAACATTTGTCAATTAATATATGTTATCAATTTTAAATTCAGCTCATAATGGGCGTTAATAGCTGAAATATTCGGTGGTGAAGATATAATACTAGAGTGGGTGGGAAGCTTTTATAACAGAAAAGATAAATCATATTAAATGATTTAGTAACGCATGATTTTGCAGTTGTTGGTTTATTTATCGGAAAATACTGCTTTGTCATACTTTTATACGTATGTGATCTCCATATTCACGCAGAATACCTTTTACACATTTCGAATGTATGCGGCACAGGCTAGTAGTCATTAAATAAGACAATACGATTGATAGTAATTGAAGGAGAACTATCAACACTAGTTACTGTTCATACAATTATTGTTTTTTGATCAAATATTGATTTGAGGCAGTTTGTCTTCGATATCACGCCCGGGATCGCATCGCCAGCATTGCCTCGGCAGTGCGATTCCTGGAGAACCGGGCGTGGATATGGTTGTAGTGCACTTCTGTATTATGTAGACTGCTTCACTGAGCATGTCCCGTTTCACAAACGCAATTTAAACTAGAAATTGTTATTGTCCATGGGACAAACACGTATGGCTCCCCCAATCGACCGAACAGACATAATTGACGACTCTATGTCCAACCGTTCTCTATTGATCTTAGATCGTTTTGATATCCAATAGCCATGTGACTGTATCTACTCTCTGTATCAGTAATATCTACTGGTCATGACCAATCATCCTTTCAAGTTTGAGGACCCTAGGTCCAACCATTGTGTAGTTATTGATCGGACATCTTTTTGATAATCAATGTCACCGCGACCTTGACCTTTGACCTAGTGACCCTAAAAAAAATCAATAGGGATCATCTACTGGTAATGACCAACCATCCTTCCAAGTTTGAGGACCCTGGGTCCAACCATTGTGTAGTTATTGACCGGACATCGTTTTGATAGTCAATGTCACCGCGACCTTGATCTTAGACCTAGTGATTCCAAAATCAATAGGGGTCATCTACTGGTTATGACCAACCATCCTTCCAAGTTTGAGGACCCTAGGTCCAACTATTCTCTAGTTATTGATCGGACATCGTTTGTGACACAGACAGACAGACAGACAGACAGACCTACAGACAGATCTACATACAGACAGACAGAAAGCACAAAATCATCATGGCTCCCATACCACACTTTGTGTGGGGGAGCCATAATTGACAACTGTGTCGCAGTATACTGTATTATGTTGAAAAAGAATAAACGTATTTGGCGCTTCTCGCCCTCGATCGATACTAGTATCGAACAATTGGATATGACGTCAGTATGGTAGTTGGCGTTTAACGGCGCTTTTAAAGGGACACACGGCAATCTTGAGATTTTTATCAAGCATTAAAAATTATAATCTCGATTTATTAATCCATCGCAGTATCCTTTTGGCTTTAAACCTGCTTGCATATAATCAGGGAGATAGACGTATATTAAACAGGTCCTGGTATAATTAAAGAAGCTATCCGCCAACAACAGCCACATATTACAACATTTGTACGCCGTTTCGACGAGATATATACTACACGGACTATAAACGACTTTAACCAGTCAGGCCAAACCCCAAAACGAGAGCGTCGAATTAAGAGTCAGCAAATCATAATTCATTTTACGCATATTCAATCACGTTTATTTTAAGAACCCGTAAATAAACATTTACTTTTAATCGGCACATATGCATTATTATATGACCTTAACAACTGGACAGAGTTTTGATGTGTCCCTTTAAAAATCTTTCCGTCATATCACGGTGTCTGATTGTAGCAGTGAGCTCAATGCTTGAAGCAAACTGGACCACGTCGTAGATTAGCACGATCAGCCGTCACTTGGCCGACCTGTCCTATCATTAATACGACAGGCAAGGGAGCTTCTAGTATAATTTTTTCAGCAATGTTTTGTGAAAACCGGTCGAGGATCGAACCCACGACCTCCCGCATGCCAGGCGCACGCTCTACCACCGTCGACAAATTACAAGGCACGTTTGCGAAAACATGGCGTTTGTTATCTAAAAAACGTATGTTGTATAGATTCGCGGTGGCGAAACCATTCACGTTGGTAAAACCACGTGATTTCCATTCACGTTGGTAAAACCACGTGATTTCAATCCTGACCGAGTTCACGAAAAAAAGAAAATATCAACAACGCGCTCGATTCAGGTAGGTTTTTGCTTCATAACTTTGTTACTGTTTTACATAAGAGTTTTGTTTTACATAATAGTTTTGTTTAACAAAAGCGCACATACATCAAAAAAAAGTCATCGTTTCGATTCATGCTGTACTTTCTGACATTAACCTCCCAGAGTCTTAGAAGTGAAAAAAAGCGTATAACCGCTTTCAATACTTTTTTTTAAAAAGTAAAGACATAAGTGATGAATAATGTCCAAATTGTGTCTGTTGTCCGTTCCAACCCTTAGGCCTATCCGAATTGAGTCACCCGTTTTCATAACCACTAAATACTGCTTTACGCTGCAATCCATTCATTATTTCCGATAGTCTACGTAAATTAGCGAGTGTTTACGATTGCAGTTCCATTGTGTCTGTATCTGCTCGGCATGTATCCAAACCTACCGGAGAAATATACGGTAACGATTTTGAACGTGACTAAAACTTCCTTTTTTTTAAAGGGCAATATTAAAATATTTAATATAGAAAATGTATTTATTTTTCAATATGTGAGCTGGGTATGGACAATTCATGAAAAAATGCAGTTTTGAATTTTTTGTTTGTTTGTTTGATGCTTAACGTCATTGTCAAGCACATTTTAGACATATGACGGTTGGAGGCAGATCACCCACCATTTTAGACATATGACGGTTGGAGGCAGATCACCCACTTACTCGTATTCCTAGATAGAAACATACCTCCCGCTATCCGTAAGCATCGAAACGTTCTCACAAGTCGAGCCCCCAGTGGTATTCGAACCAGGAGAGATAAGAGATAGTGAATGCGTTCCATCTTGTACAGCAGAGAATATAAGGGATTGGATATAGTGTATCTAGGTGGTTTGTGTATTCAACCTTCAATATGTTAGTCGTCTCAATCATCGGAAAGAACCAACAGAGAACAATTTTCCAAAGCCAGCTGTCGATCGCGAGGTACATCATTTGACAGTATACAAGTAAGAGAAGAAGAAATGTTCAGCTCAACAAACTGGGTCAAAAACTCCACGTTGAGAATCATACGTTGAGAGGCTTACAACGAGAATCTTAAAACGATCTTTCATATTCGTTAGTGTGCTACTAAAACCTGATTTTACTCGAAATTATACATAGAAAAAAATAATTGATATGGCTTTGATTTTTGTACTTGTAAATAAATGTGTTTTTACTTCCAGTTATATTGGGACAGCAATCTCAGAGGGAGATGAGACCAAGAATGAAGTTTCTCATCGCCTGGGAGCAGCTCACGTGGGGCAGACGTCTGTAGCAATAAAGGCATGACAGCTACCGAGCCCCCTACAACAACATATACCTCGTCGTCAGTAGGTTCAGAAACGGTGTACATGTTTTAAAATTTGGCTGTTGTTGGCGGGATAGGCTACTTGAAAGTATAATCTGCCATATTTGGGTAGAACCAGTACTGTATACCTCTCGCCATCCGTAATAATCGACATCTCGCCATCAGTAATAATCGACACGTTCTTATTTGACAAGTCGAGCTTTCGGTGGTGTTTGAACCCGCAGCGGTGAGAGACAGTTTTAGAAGTGCATCTTTACTATCCCGGCCACTCAGTGCTTGTGATGAACACGAACACATTGGAAAAATGGAAGACTACATGAATACTGGCACAGACGGGAATAACTCATTCAAGGGTTGTATGTTGTTTTACGTCATTTTCAACACATGTAAGGTTATATATGACGGTCGATTTTATTTGTGGTGGAGGCAGACCACCCACTTCTACATGGGTAAAACCAGTACTGTACACCTCCCGCCATCCGTAAGAATCGACACTTCCTCACTTACAAGTCGAGCTCCCAGTGGAATTCGAACCCGCAGCGAAGGTTTACAACGCAACGTCGTTAATTAACCATTCTGCCACGTAGAACTCGTTAAAAAATCCCTTTATCCTTTATGTAAATGCTATTATAAGATCGTTAAAGGATGTCACATTCTGTCACATCAATGTATATATTTATTTTGCGCTGTGTATCGCCTCTTATCAACATCTTCGTCGGGGGTTATCTCCCTTGGAGGATTAAATGAAGAGCAGCGCAGATAGCAGGAGAGGGTTTTGTCTTGTTTAAATAAACGTAAAGACTTTGTTAAAATGTTCGACATTCCACAGTTTTCTGTTTCTACAAACAAATAGAATAACGCTATCGGTATACTTGTTTAGGTGTGTATTTCATAGATATACATGACTTTATAGTGATTAAACAACTTTTCTTAAGGGTTAGTCTTTATAGGCAATGTCATTCTCTGTTGATGATGCAGAATTATATAATGTAACAACAACAACATGTTGCAAAGATTAGTGTGGCAAAGAAACTATCACGTGTACTCGAAATAAAAGTAACAGCTGGTATTGCTAGCAATTATGCATATTAAAAAGTAATGAACACAGTTTTCCATTTTAAATGTCTTCCTGTCTATAACGCCGAGTCGGGATTTTCTCTCGTTACACTGGGCGAGGAAAATTCGGCATCTGAGTTGTAGCTGCTACCCTCCGAACGTGACCCCACAGTCTGGAGTTGATGTCGTCCGGCTACTCTGTGTAGGGGAACTGGTCTGAAATTTAAACAAAAATTATATAGGAAAAAAATACATGTAATACTATTGAAGTTTAGTCATCCGAGTAAAGCGTTATCCAAGCTTTGACACATAATATCAATATTTCGTTTTCATGTTAAGTTGTTGAGTTTAAATTGAAATACAATGATCATGACTTTGAAACAGTAAACAGTATCTTATATGCGCGTGCGTGTGTGTGTGAGTCTGCCGTCGATATTACGTCCTAGAACCTACCTTGTATATTCATACTGTTCATACTGTTGTCGAAGCCAGTATAAACCAACAGGTTTCTTAGGCCCTTTTTGAAATTGTTTTCCCAGTCTAGTTATGATTTTTTTCTTTTCATAGTGAAGGACTTCCGGTTCCTTTTATATATATTCTACTGTCCTGGATATTACCTACCTTGTATATATTCTACTGCCGTCGAAATTACGTCCACTTTCTGAACTGGATGAAGATGTTATTAAAGAAACTGAGTTGACTTTCGGGCTAGGCTTGTCCGTCAATCCCATTTTGGAAGGAGAATAACGTACGCACGTCGTTGCTAAGACACGCATATAATTATATAGCTTAATAGTGATGACGTTACCGACCAGTGACAAATGACTTGACGCATGCGCAATAGAGAATATTGTTATCTTCCACACTCTTCTTCTTCTTCCAGTACTATGCTGGGTTCCTCTGGAACATCTTCGCACAACGGTGAATATTTACATGAGTGATGGAAAGTTCAAGGTGCAGTTAAAAACAGGAGAAAAACATGTTGTCATGGGTCTATGGTGCGGCCATCCGGGTCTTGAAGACCTCAAGGGATGGTGCAGTGATGACCTCGGCCGGCAGGCTGTTCCAGATGCGGATTCCGGCTGGGTAGAACGAGTACTTGTAGGCATTGATGCTGGTAAAAGGTACTAAGAACCAGTTGGCATGGCCTCTTGTATGGACTCCGGCTGGTATGAGTAGGTGGTTGATTTGGATATCCACAAGATGGTTGACCTATCTTTACAACATGGCAGCTCTGGCTTGTTGGCGACGGGCTTGTAGTTGATCCCAATTCAAGTCCTGTAGCATGTCTGTCACGCTGCTTGTGCGGCGGTAGTCACTGTGACAGAAGCGTGCTGCTCTTCGTTGGACGTTCTCCAGCTTGTTGATATTAGATTTTGTATGGGGATCCCAAATAGTGGCTGCATACTCTAGCTGGGGTCTGACTAGCGACTTGTAACATGTGGCCTTGACGTCCTTCGGGCAAGTTGACAGGTTACGTCGTAGAAAGGCAGTGGTGTTGTTTGCCTTCTTGGCTGTTGCGTCTATATGGTTATTCCAAGATAGTGTGCTGTCTATAGTGACACCCAGGTATTTTGCCTTATTGGTCTGTTGTAGAGTATGGCCATGGATGGTGTAAGTCCCAGCGACGACTTTACGTTTGTAGGTGAAACGAATCATCTCACATTTATCGGGGTTGAACATCATCTGCCATTCGTGCTCCCACTCTTGTAGTTGGTTGAGGTCATCTTGGAGTGCCGTCGTATCACTGTCCGAGTTGATGATGCGGTACAGTAGGCAATCATCTGCGAACAGGCGTGCAGTAGACGTGGCTCTGTTTGGTAGGTATTGATGTAAATCAAGAACAAGAGAGGGCCGAGAACAGTGCCTTGAGGAACTCCTGACGAGACTGGTGCAGCAGATGATGTTTTACCGTCTAGGACCACCTGTTGTTGACTGTCAGCAAGAAAGCTCTTTATCCATCCCAGAGTCTTATCCCGGATACCGTAGTGGTGAAGCTTTACTGCAAGACGTTCATGGGCGACTTTGTCGAAGGTTTTCGAGAAGTCCAACAGAATGGCGTCTATCTGTTGTTTGTTGTTCAGGCCTGCCGCACTCTACTCATTGTGATTTTTAACCATTTAATTTGAAAATGCGTTCACGTTTCATTTCAGGAATTGATTTTTGAAATGCGGACACAATTCGAAACTGTTCTGTGGACACAATTCGGAACTGTTCTGTGGACATACTTCGGAACTGCTCTGTGGACACAATTCGAAACTGTTCTGTGGACACAATTCGGAACTGTTCTGTGGACACAATTGGAAACTGTTCTGTGGACACAATTCGGAACTGTTCTGTGGACACAATTGGAAACTGTTCTGTGGACACAATTCGGAACTGTTCTGTGGACACAATTCGGAACTGTTCTGTGGACACAATCCGAAACTGTTCTGTGGACACAATTCGAAACTGTTCTGTGGACACAATTCAAAACGTGGACACAATTCGAAACGTGGACTCAATTCGAAACTGTTCTGTGGACACAATTCAAAACGTGGACACAATTCGAAACGTGGACACAATTCGAAACTGTTCTGTGGACACAATTCGGAACTGTGTCGGAACTGTTCTGTGGACACAATTCGGAACTGTTCTGTGGACACAATTCGGAACGTTTCTGGCAATCTCCACGCAGAGTTATCGTTCCTTGCACTCACATATAGTGTACTCTGGGTAGAGATTGCGGTTGTGATATTTTCGTTTGATGTTTGTTTGCTGAAGACATGCACTGACAGTGCTTTATTACATGGACCACTACTCTTGGTTTCTGAACTACTTTATTGCCTGTACATGAACAATGTGCTGAGATCGCTTGAATATATTTACAATTAAGTCGAGAGAATCAGATTAAATTTCCCAATTTAGAAAGAACAGTGTATAACCAACTTGAATCTTTTTTTTAGTAAGAAACAACTTATTGAATGTACGAATAATTTCAGTCCGGTTTTAGAGCGAACTATTCTACTGACTCCTTCCTCATTCATCTCACTGATCACGTCAAAACTCAGACATCCAGAGGCTTCTTTTGCCAGGTCAGTGATTTGACAATTAGTATTAGTAAAGATTGTAAATTATTTCTGTATGCAGATGACAATGCAATTGTTTTTTCTTATAAAAACATTGATTATATTTCACATAAATTAGGTCAAGAATTAGAATATACATGGCTAATTGATAATGAAATCTCTCTTCACTTAGGCAAGACTGAGTTTAATTTGGAACTAACAGGAAAAGAAAGGAAAGGAAAGATTGCACAATAAATTGTAATGACCATATTGTTAAATCCCAATCTACCGTCAAATATATTGGCCAAGTTTTGGATACTGATTTATCTGAAGAATTTAGTGCTAATGATGTAATCAAAAAAGTTGACTTAAAGCTACGTACAGAGTCCCTATATCAATCGATTTCTTCTTTGTAGGCGTGTCTTTATTTGTAACTTCATGTTCACCAGGTCATGTCGAAATCGGGTATTTAAGCGAGCAAATATAGCATAGAAAATCATTTACTGTATATACGTCAACCAGGGCACATCGTACCTATACACAGGTAAATGTAATTTTTACAGAAAAAAAAAGTTAGCTTCTTTCGGGGCTCGAACACACGACCTTCTGATTTCAAGTCCGGTGCTCTATCCACTGAACTACAATGCTACTTGAGAAAATAGTATACTAACTACCATTTATTATGAGGCAAAATAACTTAACATATTTGAACGCAACAAAAGATGGATCACTAAATATGTAGTCCATATTGTCGCAAGTGTAAATTAACATTGCCTGGTGTAATACTGTATGTTATTAATATGAAACTAATACTTCGCCTCAAATCAACCAAACTTCGATTTGTTATTTAGCGCTTGATGAGTTTGTATGCACGCGCTTGTTATTACGTAATGCCTATTTAGTGTTAAAACTGCTACAACATACCAATAAATAGCAGTGGTCTAGTGGTTCAGCGTACAACTTTCAAAACTTACAAGTGCAAGGCTGTGGTTCAAATCCCGTCCCGGGCAACTGTTTTTAATCACATATATTTTGGAGCCGTATATTTATCGATGTTACCTGTACGGAGGCTAAATAAAAATGTGAAATTTTACGCATCGATTTCTCCTTATATACCGACTTTTGGGGTGTTCGTCGATTTGAAACTACTTCACACGTGACTCATTCATATTCATGAGTTATTACCAGTTAAAATAGGGCGTGTACAGCTTTAAGCTTTTTTATAGGCAAGGTAATATACTTAATCTTGATATGTTTGTTTTATTGTGCACGTGCTCTTCCTGGTACTATGGTTTATGTGAGAAACTTAAGGTAAGGCTTCAGTCTACTCAAAATAGAGTCCTCAGATTTATGTTAGACTACACTTCAAGAACATATTGTCTGGTACTGATTTGTATAATGTTAAGATGCGTACAAGACTGAGTTAAACAATTGAGTTTAAATCATAAGCATAATACCCGAGGTAGTGTATAAATCACAAGCATAATACCCGAGGTAGTGTATAAATCATAAGCATAATACCCGAGGTAGTGTATAAATCATAAGCATAATACCCGAGGTAGTGTATAAATCAAATACCCGAGGTAGTGTATAAATCATAAGCATAATACCCGAGGTAGTGTATAAATCATAAGCATAATACCCCGAGGTAGTGTATAAATCATAAGCATAATACCCGAGGTAGTGTATAAATCATAAGCATAATACCCGAGGTAGTGTATAAATCATAAGCATAATACCCGAGGTAGTGTATAAATCAAGTTTCAAGTTTCAAGTTTTATTTCATAAGCTGGGCCCAACTGGGCATGAGCATTAACAAACACAAATGAAAATAACATCAATAACAATATTTACAAAGTTGAATCATAACATAGAATATAAACACAAAATAATTTCAATTCAAGATAAAATGACTAGATGGAATGAGTTTCGTATATTAATACTGAGTAATAAATGTAAAATTAATAGGGGAAGGTGAAAAATAGTTACTTAAATTTATCAATAATTTTCTTAACAAATAATGACAGTTTTAACAATTCATAATTATCTATAGATTGAAAAATGTTTCTAAAATTATATGTATTTGCAATAATAGAATTAGAGGAAATATATTTCTTTCTTTCATTTTTAAAAAAAGTGCAAACAAAAATGTAATGAAATTCATCACCAAGCACATCTAAATGACACAAATCACAAGTTCTCTTCATTACTTATCTCATTATTTAACTCATAATTGTATTCAGAAATATTTGATAAATCAATAGGGTCAAATGAATCATCATTATCTGTATTCCCTTCATTTAACTTACTAAAATGTTCAAAAAAAAACTCAGATGTTATATCTGAAATGACCTTTTTTTTTATCATTTGAAAACTTATTTAATAGAGACCAATATGATTTTGGGTCGGACTGCTTAAGGTTACGGAACTTTTTATTCAAATCTTGGTGAAACTGACTATAACGTTTACTTAATTCTTTTTTATACATCTTACTACTGTCTTTAAAAGACTGTAAATTAGAATTTGAGTTACAACGCCTATAATCTGATTTTGCCCTCAAATCATAAGCATAATACCCGAGGTAGTGTATAAATCACAAGCATAATACCCCGAGGTTGTGTATAAATCATAAGCATAATACCCCGAGGTTGTGTATAAATCATAAGCATAATACCCGAGGTAGTGTATAAATCACAAGCATAATACCCCGAGGTTGTGTATAAATCATAAGCATAATACCCGAGGTAATGTATAAATCATAAGCATAATACCCGAGGTAGTGTATAAATCAAATACCCGAGGTAGTGTATAACATTCCAAGATCCAAGAGTTAATACTGTATAGCTTTAGCAACATTTTATTATAATGTTGTACTTGCATGGAATGAACTTCCAGAATACATACAATGGTGTACTTGCATGGAATGAACTTCCAGAATCCATAAAATGGTGTACTTGCATGGAATGAACTTCCAGGATCCATACAATGGTGTACTTGCATGGAATGAACTTCCAGAATCCATACAATGGTGTACTTGCATGGAATGAACTTCCAGAATCCATACAATCGCTATCTTTTCACAATAAATATACTGAAATCAGGTCATAATATTATATATGAAATTAAGAAACACTATTGTTTTGTCCGTGTTGCCAAAATCTTGTCCTTTCTAATGTTTTCACTACAATCAGGGTATTTATGAAACCTGCTATGTGCAAGGGACCCCATTGGAAATAAGTTTATTAAACGTTTATGGGCTATCCTTTGTAAATCATGTCACTAGGACTGTAGGTATAACTTAGCAATCAATAGAACGCGATAGAAAGACGATAATGATAATCATCAACATGATCATTCGGGTAATGCTTCCGTATTTCCGGTTTCGGTTTCAAAAACAAACAAAAAATATGGGGAAATCTCAAGTTGCTCACGAAGATATTTACCAACGAATTAATTATTTGTATCAGGTAAATGGACTCTTACAGCCAATGTGTATGTTTTATTTTAGATACGAAAAACACTGAACACGAACTCGCGCATTTTTCTTATTGTTATGGGTTTTCGTGGGTGTTAATATCGTTCTTCGTGCAGCCAAGACAACACTTTTTACAAAAAAATGATTTTTCTCAAAGATATACACACCAATGGGAAGAGTATGTTTTTACAAAAACAATGCTGTTTAAATCATCAAAATCGAACAATAAATAAGAAAGTTATCACAATTTAAAACCCAGCTATCAATAAATGTTATCTGTCGAATAATTTGCCGTCAATAAAAATGTATCGAGACGCTACATACATGTACGACGCTCTACATAATGTGTATGCAAACATGTGTTTATACAAATCAAATGCGCACAAATGTGCATCTATTTATAGAAATGATGTTAATTTATTCAAACATAGAAATGATTTTTCTATTCATTGAAAAATTCCCTAAACATTCCTTTCCATTGGTTGCTGAGATATTTAAGTTCAAAGTTCACCTATAATCAGCGGTCAGTAAACCAATGAATTTGTTGTTTTTTCCCCGCAATTTTTATTTCATTGTTTTTTCCAGGGCCTGCTGTTTATGAATCCGAAATCTTGTTTAAAAAGTCCTCCGCTAGGCGGAGATATATGAAAATTAGTAAGATGCCCCAACACTGCATTTTAAAAATGGCGCCGTCCAAGAATTTACGAAATCAAAACAGTCCAATTTTTTAACGGCTTGTTTGCTGAAGATATATATCAATTATTTTATTAATTACTTCATTGAGACTGATAGAATAAACTTATCTGTATTCATCCATGGTATTTTAAAATTCAGATGTTACACTTTTATTGTCTAAAAAAGCATTTGAAAATGATGGCTTTTACATTTTGACAGATATAAATCGCACATGCGCAGAAAGTGTTGTCCTCGTTACGTTCGTGTTCTTCTAAACACCTTTTAAGGACTTAGGAAGCATCCGTAACGAGATTTAAGGTTTTGTGTTTACGTTCATGAATCACTGATAAACACAGAACTTTAGTGAGATCTTAAATGTGCACATGGTTTTGCTCTCACGAGAGGCAACACACATAATTTCTGTTATTCAATCAAATCAGGAACCAGCAAGATGCCAATCAGCTCCAAATTTATTTTAGTGATTTGTAAATCCGGAGAAAAGACTGACAGGTGAAGATCTACCCTGAAAAGGTAAAATAAATAGAATTTGAAGTCAAGACAGCTGCTGCATATACAAACATGGTCAGATCCACCCATTATTATTAGATCAAGATCACATGTAGCCTATAACTACAGACTGAAGGGTCAAGTCCTTGAAACCACAGATTTGGCAAAGTACCTCAGGTAGAACTGCAAAAAGAGCTGAATTAAATCTGAGCCTCGACATCGACAAAACAGACAAGCATACGAACAGTACACTAGGAATTTTGAGAAGGAACCTGAGGATTCCCAATGAACAAACAAAGTCCTTGGCATACTTTTTCTTAGTAAGACCCTTAGACCCACTCTAGAGTACTGTTCTACTATTTGGAGCCCTCACACGCAAGAGCACATCAAGAAGGTAGAGATGGTTTTGCATTGAGCGGCACGGTACATCACCAACTGCTACAGGAACACTGGCAGTGTCACATCAATGTGAGCACCTGGAATGGGAAACCCTGGAGTCAAGGTGTACTAAGAGCCAACTCACCGTGCTCTTTAAGATTATCCACTTGCTAGTGGACATACCAGCTTCCAAGTTTCTGACACCTGCATCATCTCGCACCAGGTCCAATCACTCTTTGAAATTTAGACAGTTATTTTCTTCCAGCGAGTATCTCAAAATTATTTTTATTCCCCCAAGAACAGTTTGTCGTTGGAATAGTATACCAGCCACTGTGGCTGAGGCTCCTGATTTGGTGTCTTACAAACAGGAGCTTTCCAAACTTTCATTCTAAACCCCATCCCTGTTGATTATTAGTTCGGTTCTAATGATTCTCGGTGCTATGCTGGTTGGGTGAATTCCCAGGGGCCTCTACGGTAGCCAGACAGGACTGATGATGAAGGCCTATCATGCAGTTAGCGACTAAGAATATCTTCCTTCCACCTTTCCTATCCCTTTTGAATCATTTTTTTTCTCACTTTAAATTCATTCTTAAGTATATATGTTATTAATTAATGCACAACCAACCCGCACTGTAAGCGTCAATTGTGACAGATAAATTAATATGCATCAACAGTCTGGAACCTCCTCACAGTGGCCGAAGCACACAAGCTGGAACAGGTTCAATGGCAAGTCGCCAGGTTCATCCACAACAGGTACACCAATCGCACTCCATGATGTGTTGCAGGGATGGTGCAAAACCTAGGCTGGGATTCTCTTTAACACTGTAGATATCTTTCCAGACTGACAGTGCCAGAATACTTGTAACATAGTTGCCATGACCACCGATAGCATCTTTAGAACCAGTGATGGCAGGACTAAAGAGTTTTAACCTTGTAGTTACCTTATATCTACCAGATCAGGTAACTACACATTCTCCTTCTTCCCAAGAACAATCAGGGAATGGGAATCTACTACCTACTCGACTGACTGATCAATATACCGGAGGAGTTTAAGGCCAGAATTACCAACCTTTCCAAGCCATTAACTTACACTCGACATTCGGTGCCAATAGCGTATAATGGTCAGCTGTTTTATCAGTTTTTGCACAGAGTACTAGACATTCTGTCATGGATTTCAACATTTACTATTAAGTATGCTCACCATTTACTGCAACTTCTTGCCATTTCAGGTTTTTTTTCCGGAAATATGGGAAGAGGCCCAGGCCCTTCAGTAAGTGGGAGGAAAAGAGTTAAAGGGGAAAAAATATTGCAATATCGAGATATAGGGGGAACAATGTATTTGGGCATAAATTGAAGATTCAAAAGAGGTACATTTTAGGTAAACTGTCTTCTATAAATGTATCACAAACATAATAATGTTGGAAAAGTTAAGAGGGGGAAATAATGTTTAGCAAAAAAATAATTTGTTGTGGGAATTTTCTGAGCCAAAGAGGGGAAAAAAGAAGTCTTGATAGGGGACAGGGCCCCCTGTTTATGAAGGAAAAGAAGCACGGCATTTTCACATTTTGAACTTTTTTTGAACAATGTTTGTATTAAAATATATTCTACATTGCTTAGTAGGTCTCACTTCCGTCTCAGTGGGAGTGTATGTTTATTTTGGTGTTACTTCTTTTTATCCATAGAGCTAGCTTTTATGGTGACTAGATAGAGAGAGACATCTCAATCAATGGACTGGTCAGGTGTGAAATACTTCATTTACTGATTACATTTACTGAATAATCCCTAGATATTGGCGCCAGCTAATTTTTTATCAAGCCCGTTTATGGGTCTTGACTTAGCGATCACATTGTCGTCTGGATGTATGTGCATCCGACTTTTATTTATTTATATCTTTTTCATTACTTGCAGGGTTTTCACCAGACTCCATCAGAATGTTCCTAATTTGCATCTAACATCACAAGCACAATTTGGGGTTTCTGTGACTTACTTTGGACGAAATATAGGCCGCGTCTGGTCACGTCTGGTCTCCACTGCGCCATGTGTATCTTACTCCTTGCTTACAGGATTTTCACCAAACTCCACCAAAATGTTCCTAATATGCATCTAACATGTGCAAAAATTCTGGTCGATGTGACCTACTTTGGAGTTGTAGACTAAGTACACTTAAGGATCGAACAGGGCTTGCACTGGCTATGTTTTTCTTTGCGCAACTACTTTCACCAAATGAAAAAATTAACAGCCAAACTGAAAACATTGGAGTCAAATATTTTCTTTATGGCACAAACTCATTACGTGCAATTTCAAGTTAACGTGGTCTCAAATCAAATCATACGGAGATACTTAACTATAACCCTGTTTACTAACTATAACAGATAGAACTTTTAGAGTCACATTCTTTCTATCGTAAAAATCATGTTAGAACATTTCGAAACATTTAGGAATTGGAAGCTCAGGTGACTAACAGAGCTTTCCCCATGACTTTTTTTAAGGAGTGGTGGCATTTTTGCGGTGGAAGCAGGGTGGGCTGTGGAAGCGGGGGTGGTCATCGTTTCCGCATCTTTTTAGCTCTACTGGCCAAGGGCCAGCAGAGCTTATGGGATGGTGTGTTGTCCGTCGTCCGTCGTCCGTCCGTCGTCCGTCCGTTAACTTTTCTTCAAACGACTTCTCCTCAGAAACCGCTTGGCTAATTTTGACCAAACTTCACATGGATGATCCTTAGATGAATGCTTTTTAGATTTGTTAAAATTAGGTCAGCGCTACATCCAAGATGGCTGCCATTACCATATATGGTCGAAACCTTAAAAAATCTTCTTCTCCAGAACCGCTGGACAGATTTCAACAGTTTTTCTTTTAAAATGATCGCCAACGCCTAGACTATCAAGTTTGTTCAAATAAAGTCCCCGGGGTCAAAAATGGCCGTGCCCCGGGGGTCCAAAGTTTGTATATTGAGGTTTTGCATGTTTTTCATATAGACATATAGGAAAAAACTTTAAAAAATCTTCTACTCTGAAACCACAAGGCGCAGAGCTCTTATGTATTACATGTAGCATCAGCTTATGGTCCTCTGCTATGTTTGTTCAAATGGTGACCCTGGGGTCAAATTTGTCCCTACCCCGGGGGTCACAATTTTACATAGACTTATATAGGATTTTTAAAAAAAAAATCTTCTTCTCGGAAACTACAACAGCCGGAGGTTTGATATTTTGCATTTACTATAAGCTTATGGTCCTTTACCAAGTTTGTTCAAATGGTGACCCTCGGGTCACATTTGGCCCCGCCCCAAGGGTCACATGTTTTACATAGACATGTATAGGGAAAAACTTAAAAAATCTTCTTCTCTGAAACTGCAAGAGCCAGAGGTTTAATATTTTGCATTTGCTATAAGCTTGTGGTCTTCTACCAAGTTTGTTCAAATGGTGACCCAGGGGTCACATTTGGCCCCACCCCGGGGGTCACAGTTTTACATAGGCTTGTATAGGCAAAAATGAAAAAAAAAACTTCTTCTCTGGAACCACATGGCACAGAGCTCTCATGTATTACATGTAGCATCAGCTTATGGTCCTCTTCTAAGTTTGTTCAAATGCTGACCCTGGGGTCAAATTTGTCCCCGCCCCAAGGGTCACAGTTTTACATAGACTTATACAGGATCTTTTTTTTTTAAAAATCTTCTTCTCGGAAACTACAAGAGCCAGAGGTTTGATATTAAACATTTATTATAAGCTTATGGTCCTTTACCAAGTTTGTTCAAATGGTGACCCTGGTGTCACATCTTGCCCCGCCCCGGGGTCACAGTTTTACATAAATGCTTGTATAGGGAAAAACTGAAAAAAATCTTCTTCTCTGGAACTGCAACAGCTTAAGGTTTAATATCTTGCATTTGCTATAAGCTTATGGTCCTTTACCAAGTTTGTTCAAATTGTGACCCTCCGGTCACATTTGACCTCGCCTCAAGGGTCACATGTTTTACATAGACATGTATAGGGAAAAACTTAAAAAATCTTCTTCTCTGAAACTGCAAGAGCCAGAGGTTTAATATTTTGCATTTGCTATAAGCTTATGGTCTTCTACCAAGTTTGTTCAAATGGTGACCTATTGGTCATATTTGGCCCCACCAAAAAAATTTTTTTTTTTTATAAATATTTTCGTTATCTTTTTAATTACTTGACACTTACTTTAAAATTTCTTGTCGGCGCTACTGATCCTAAATGCCTTGTTGAATTTCGACGAAACTTGGCAGGAAGCATCGGTAATATGTCTAGTTGTGCATATCATGCTTCTGTTCCAGTTCGCTGATTTTTGACGGAGTTATGGCCCTTTGACATTTTTATTTTAAATTTCTTGTCGGCGCTACTCCTTAAACGGCTTGTTGGATTTCTACAAAATTTGGCAGGAAGCTTCAGTATGATGTCTAGTTGTGCCAAGCGCGGTATATCAATGAAATCTTGGACAATTTCGAAAACTAGCTAGATCTTGTTAGTAATAACAGAGTTATGGCCCATGATTTGTTGAAAAATGCTATATTGTATTTTTCTTTGTTAAATCTATAGGAGAAGAGAGCTATATCTAGCTATATCTATCTAAATCTATAAGAGCTGTTTTAGCCAGTAGAGCGTCCACAGGCCCTCTTGGGCCTCTTGTTTTTTAATTGTCAGTTGGAAAGAAGAGATTTGATGTATTTAATATATTCTTTTGCACAAATCACTTTCGCAAAATTTGTTTTTCTTGCGCCATATTTCATTTTTATGCGCATTTAGCACCATTTGCGCATCGAAGTGCGAGCCCTGATCGAATATCTGATGGGATTGATATCTGATAAGATGGTCAAATCAAAATATAGTCCAATCTGGACTTATTCAACATGGGGCTCCTCATAAAGGCCGTGGCCTTCTAGTTTAATTGAACACTGTTTTAGACTATTTAAACACATTAATTTGGTAATCCTCTGTTTTAGTGCAGAAAATCAATCGACCAGTTAGATAACAGCCGGCTACAGGAGATACTGTTATACCTTATAAAGTTTAAACTAAAAGTAATTCTTCATCTTCAGTAATTAACAGATTTATTAGTAATTATAATGTTAACCCTGTATTATCTTTCAGGCTGCATATACAAGTTTAAGAAACAATCCTGATGATCTGAGTCTATGCCGATTCTACGTGTACACATTAAAAACTATTACAAGGAGACATGTCATTCATCTGTAAGCTAATTTTAACTCTTTTGTTATGCCCCGGAAACCGTAATCCGACATCGCACCATCCGTCCGTCAGTCAGTCCGCAGTTTGTGTCCGAACTGTACCTTCAAAACTCCTGCATGGATTTTTAATTATGCCCCCGAAGGGTGGCATATAGTAGTCGCACTGTCCGTTCGTGACTGTTCGTCCCCGTTCGTCTGTACAATCGCGCCCGCTTCATAACTCTGACACTATTGGACGGATTTTCAAATAACTTCGCACAATTGCTCACCACAACAAGACGACGTGTTGCGCACAAAATCCAGGTCTGTGGCTCCAAGTTCAAGGTCACACTTAGAGATCAAAGGTCAAAACAAAGTGCGTTCGTGTCCGGTTAATAACTCCGACATTCATGGACAGATTTTCAAATAACTTGGCACAGTTGCTCACCACAACTAGACGACATGTCGCGCACAACACTCAGGTCCGTGGCTCCAAGGTCAAGGTCACACTTAGAGGTCAAAAGTCAAAACAAAGTGCTTTCGTGTCCGGTTAATAACTCTAACATTTATGGGCAGATTTTCAAATAACTTGGCACAATTGCTCACCAACACTAGACGACATGTCGTGCACAAAACCCAGGTCCGTGGCTCCAAGAGCAAGGTCTTATTTAGAGGTCAAAGGTCAAATTGTGTCCAGTCAGTAACTCTGGCATACCTGGACGGATATTCAAGTAACTTGGCATAAGTGCTCAGCACAACCAGACGACATGTCGCGCACAAAATCCAGGTCCGTCACTCTAAGGTCAAGGTCACACTTAGAGGTCAAAGGTCAAATCATGTCCGGTCAATAACTGGCATTTCTTGACAGATTTTGAATTAACTTGGCACAAGTGCTCACTACAACAACATGATGTGTCGCGCACAAAATTCAGGTCCGTGGATTCAAGGTCAAGGTCACGCATAGGTCAAAGGTCAAATCGTGTCCGGTCAATACCGGTACTCTGGCATTCCTGGACGGATTTTCAAATTACTTGGCACAAGTGCTCACCACAATAAGACGATGTGTTGAGCACAAATCAAGGTCTGTGGCCCCAAGGTCAAGGTCACACTTAAAGGTCAAAGGTCAAATTGTGTGAGACAATAACTCTGGCATTCCTGAATGGATTTTCAAATAACTTGTTTTAATTACTATTATTTTCATTATTTTTTTTTTATTATTATTATTTTATTTACATGTATTTGATTTTATTTTTTTTTAATTTTTTTTTTTTTTTAATAATTTTTTTTTTTTTTTTTTTTTTAAATATATCTTGCTCTAAGGTAACGGTCACACTTACATGGCACTTCGGGGGCATTTGTCACTTACTGTGACATTTCTTGTTAACTTGGTACAAGTGATTACCATAACAAGACGATGTGTCGCGCGGAAAACCAAGGTCCGTACCTCAAAGGTCAAGGTCACACTTGCAGTTCATAGGTCAAAAACAGGTATGCAATTTCGCAACGCCACAACCCATGCAGGGATTTTTAAATAACTTGGCACAACTGATCACCGTAACAAGACTATGTGTCGCGCGCAAAAACCGGGTCTGTTTTTCAAAGGTCAAGGTCACAATTAGAAGTCAAATAACTTGGCACAAGTGTTCACCACAACAAGACGACGTGTCATGCACAAAATCCAGGTCTGTGGCTTCAAGGTCACACTTACAGGTTAGTAGTCAAATTGTGTCGGGTCAATAACTCTGGCATTCCTGGATGGATTTTCAAATAACTTGGCACAAGTGCTCACCACAACAAGATATATGTCGGGCACCAAATCTAGGTCTGTGGACCCAAGGTCAAGTTCACACTAAGAGGTCAAAGGTCAAATCGTGTCCAGTCAATTACTTTTGCATGCCTCGATGTATTTTCAAATAACTTTGCACAAGTGCTCACCAAAACCAGACGACATGTCAACCACAAAATCAAGGTCCACGGCTCCAAGGTCAAGATCATACTTAGAGGTCAAGGTCACTTCGGGGCCATTTGTCACTTGCAGTGACATTTCTTGTTTGTTGTTTGTTTTCAAAAATCGAAAAGTTTGAAATTCATGTAAATCATAGAAAATATTGTTCCAAAAAAGTTGGTTGAAAGAAGAAAGATAAGTGACGAGATATTAAATTTTAGATTTATGTAAGTTTTTCACCTGACAAATTGAAGTACTAATTCCATATATATATACGTAATTTGAATGTTTTTTGCGTTTCTTTTTCTTTCTTTTTTGTTTTGTTTTCTGCAATATTCTCCCAGCAGTATCGTCTATGTTAAATGCTTGTTGGCTATATTGTAGGCACCCTGACATAAAGAGGAACATGTGTAAGAGATGTTGCATATTGCTTATTCCAGGTGTCACTTCTATTGTCCGAACTAAAAGTAAGTATACTGTATGTATTGGGAGACGGGTAAACAATAAAACATAACGCCCTTGGTAGCCTAGTTAAGGGTAATGTATTCAGTTATGGGGTTCCTGAGGATGACTGTGAACAGTAATATTAAATTGAATATCCAGATGGTCATTGAGTTTGACCAGATCCTAGTGACTAGGGTAAAGTTCTATGTCATATTAAACTTAAACTGGAAAATGGTTTCAGACTTTCTGCATGGTATTCTAGCATGTTTCACATAATATAACATTCATTAGATAGGTGTGTGTTCTCAGTTGCCTAAATGTCAGTACAGGTTTTTGCTTAGGAATCTTTATGTGAGGAAGCTATCCAGCTGGCTTGCGGAACGTCGGTGGTTCTACCCAGGTGCCCGCCTGTGCACGAAAATTACCCGGAGGGGCACCTGGAGTCTTCCCCCACCAGTGGAAGCTGGAAAGCCTTTGCTGTTGGTGCGACTATAAAATCCATTTCAATCAATCAATCCAATCCATTTGTTATTGTATGTAACATTAGTATAGTATGTTACCTTTGAAATAAATATGTTTCAACCAAGATTCAAAAACAGTAATAAGCACAGCTTAGTGTTTTTCAGTCCCCTACCGGTGTGTTGTCACCGAAGGGGACTTTAGGTTTGCATGCCGACAGTCCATCCGTCCCACAAATATGGATCCTGCGATAATGATAAAAGTATTTAAAATATTTTATGAAACATGGCATGTTGGTAGAGGGCGATGAGGAGATTATGCACGTTATTTTGTTTCGTTCATTTGACCAAAATTATGGTTGCAATGATAACGGAAATAGTAAAAATACACAGAATATATGGATCCTTTGATAACAAAAGAAATGCTTAAGATAATTTAATGAAAATGTGTGTGTATGTAAAAGGGAGTGAGTGAGGAGATCATGCAGATCAATTTGTTTTATTAATATATCAAAAATTGTGGTTGCTATGGCAACAGAAATTGTAAAAAAAATACCCTGTTACTAAAAATAGAAAAATGGTTTCCATTCAATAACTTTGGTTAGAAATGAGATATTGGAATGAAACTGTATAGGTAGGTAGTTTATATGAACAGGTTGGGATATTTAGCTTGGGATTGCATTTGGGGTCACGGTCAAGGTCACTGTTACTAAAATAGAAAATGTTTTCCGCTCAATAACTTTTGGAATGACATATTGGCCTGGAACTTGGTGTGTATGTAGCTTATGCGAAAAAGCCAGTTTGGAATTGCATTTGCGGCCACTGGAGTCAAGACTAAAATTTAAAAAATGGTTTCCTCTCAATAACTTGAGTTAGTAATGAGATATTGGAATGAAACTTTATGGGTAGGTAGCTTATTTGTAAAGGAAGCTTAGGATTGCATTTGGGGTCACTGGGTTCAAGGTCAAGTTCACTATTACTAAAAATTGAACAACTGTTTTTGCTCATTAACTTTACTTAGGAATGAGATATTAGCCTGAAACTTGGAGTTCGGGATTGCATGTATGGTCAACGTCACCGTTACTAAAAAATGCCCGATAGGAAACGTGTATTGCTCTTCAATATTTGAGCATCTTGTTTTTTTGTTTTTTTTGTAGAATGAGTGGGCAGGCAGAATTCTTGTTTGTTTGTAATGTTAATATTATAATGTATGCTTGTTTTATTGTGAACAGAAAAAAGACAGAAGCACACATCAGTGACATGCCTGGATTGTGGTACAGTCCGTCGATATGTGTATAACCCCAACAAAATCCCCTGGATAGATAGACCAGAGGCGTGGGAGGACAGACTTGTAAATGGACACAGAGTACCCAGTTCCCATGACAACCAGACAAAACACAAAGAGGAAACCAAGAAGCAGACGCAAAATCTACCTCAAAAGCAAAAGAAAAAAACTGAACAGAATTGTAGAACAGAGAGCAAAATGAAAGAAGGATTGTGAAACATCAATGATCAATTACAAAATGTAAAAGTGAATAAATTGACAGAACCAGTCATACATCTGATCTGGTCGCAGAATCCAGTTAAATGGGCAATGCTGCTCAATCAAATAGTTAGCAAGAAAATGTTGCAAAAAAACTAACATAAAATGATGAAGGAAAAGGTGTGCAAAGGCAGTGTCTTGTATCGTAGTTTGTTAGACAATGAAAATAAAAGCAGAACGGGGATGAAGGTGTTATGATGATTTACTGTGCCTTTCATCTACTCTGCAAAATGGATTTTCATTGATAGAAATTGTAATGATACAATGACATTTGGTTTGAAGACAATTTCTAAACAGAAACGGTAATAAGAAAGTATCCTTAAAAAAGCTATATTATTGCCTAAAATGTATTCTAACGCACTTGCCAAAAATCCTGCAATCCGATTGGTTGATGTTGAAACATTTGCGACGTCATGTGACATTCGGCTTTCAAAAACGTGACGTCATTTTATTTCAATGTGTTTCTGAGTAAAACTGTCAAAGACAATGAAATGTGTTAGAAACGGGTGAACCAGTATTGGCATTTTGACTTTTGCGATGGTATATCAGTCGTTTAAAGGTTGCAAATCTTGTTTAACGGCTCCTCTGACGCCCCGTGTGGTTCTCGGGGGCCCCATTTGGTTACGGGGCAAAGAATAGGGCCACTGCAGATCCCATTTGAGGGGAAGGCAGAGGGGTAGAACCCCCCAGAATTCATGTTCATTTTATCATTTTTGTTCATGCTCATTAAAGGTCTTCATCATGACCCCTGCATTGTTTCAGGTGCCTTCTCGCTCATATCACTAGAGCAGTGGCGGAAAAACAATAAACGTGGCTCCAGCGTAAATGGCGTATCTACAATATAACTTACAGCAACTCTGCAGTTCAGGGTGAGAAGGTTCTAGGCCCGTTCTCCATTTTTTATCTCGATTTACATGGAGAATAAGCCTGGCATGTTCATTCCTGTTAGGCGTCATATAACCTTTCATGTGTTTGTGCGCCTTAAAACTTCAATTCAATTCCTCTTACGCGTCACCATTAAACAAAATTTGCGACCATTAAACGACTGATATACCTTCGCAAAATTCAAATTTTTAATACAGTTATCCCCGTGTGGTTGCCAGGGGCCCCCGTTTGGTCACGGGGCAAAGAATAGGGCCACTGCAGATCCCTTTGGAGGGGTAGGCAGAGGGGTAGAATCCCCCCAAAATCATGTTCATTTTATCATTTTTTGTTCATGCTCATTAAAGGTCTTCATCATGATCCCTGCATTGTTTCAGGTGCTATTTCGCTCGCATCAAAGAGCAGTGGCAGAAAAACAATAACGTGGCTCCAGCGTAAATGGAGTTTCTACGATAGAATTTGCAGCAACTCTGCAGTTCAGGGTGAGAAGGTTCTAGGCCCATTTTCCATATTTTATCTCGATGTACATGGAAGATGAGCCTGGCATATTCATGCCTATTAGGCGCCATATAACCTTTTCATGTGTTGGTGCGCCTTAAAACCCCAATTCAATTCAATTAATACAGTTAGCCCTGAATTAGTATGGTAAAGGTGTGTATAAGATGTCGTCATATTTATGTAGAGTCTTTAATACATGTATACAAAGAGTTATCATATAAATAGTTTTGCCAGTAGAGAAGCTTATTGCTATTCTGTATTTGTTCCCATTCTCGGTAACAAGTGTCATGAATGTGACGGACTGTTACTAAATATCGGCTAATTTAGGCCTGGCTTCTGTGCTAAACGTTATAGTTGTCGTCATCTTCAATTTAATACCAAATAACCCACTTTTGGGATGATTAAAACTTTTGTAGTTATTTTATGTTTAATACTTTAATACAATATTCAAATTGCATTTGAATAAACAGGGGCGTTCCTGGGGGTAATTTAGGTATACGCACCATCGAGTTTTGGATTCACAAATGTGCCTAACCCCCTATACCGTCAGTTTTTATTGCATTTTTAGCCTTTTTTATTTGTCTGCTTCTTTAATAGCCTGTACGCACGTGCGTATGCCCAGGTACGCCCCTTATATTTTGATTTCAACTCTACCATTCAGAGATGTAGTTGACCATAAATTAAGGGCATATAACTGTCTGCAAATTTAAATAGAATGGTGTATACTTGTCGTCTCCCTTTGATTAAATGGAGAGAACTGTAACTAATGGTGTAATAACTTGTAGTCAATCCTATAAATATTGTGATGTTGAATTGATGTATTGTAACATACCTGCAATAAAATATTATTAAACTTAAAACTGTGATTAAACTGTGCCACATTTAGGGGTCAGAAACTTTCATGCGCCGTAGAGTGGTGTTTTGTTTATAATGGTTATTTAAATAGGTAAATAGGTTAGTTTGCGAGGGTTTGTAAACCTTTTTTGCAAGAAATATTCTCCAATGGTCTGATGAAAGGGTCTAGTGGTTTGTAAAATAATCCCAACATTAAACATTTTATTGATAATGACGACATATGGCAAATCCAATGCAAATTTGTATTTTTCCCTGTTTAAACCCTTTGTGCAGAACATTTTTTAATTGAAAACATGTTTTTAAAATGTACTCTTCCTGGCTAGGACATTTACATGAGCGCTGCCACACGACATGGGCGCCATTTACGATTATTTTATGAAAATTGCGATTATTTCTACGAAATGGCGACCAAAAATGGCGATTATTTTATTTAAAAACATAAAAAAATACTGCCTATGGTACCCATTGTAAAACAGACTACCAGTAGATCAGGCCATAATTATCCAGATGACCCTAATAAACATCCTCTAATCTGTCTCATTCCCCAGGTCACCCGTGAAGTTGTTCGCCAATTAGTCCTGTTAATTTGCTAATTGCATATCACACCTAATTACACACAGCTGGTGTTGTGACAGCCATTGAAAGATCTAATTATAAATGCAGCCAATCAGAATTTTTCTTATTTATTGTTCAGTACTATCAACCAATCAGTGAATACTTTGCAAGTTCTACTTTCAGTTTGAGAAGATCATGTCATGTGACTGATGATGTGACAATTTTATCTTTGTTTTCCTTTAGTTACCTTTCAATTAAAATTAAAAGTCAAACTTTAGTGATTGAATTATTGTTAAAATATTTCTATTTACAAAAAGAAGCTAAATTTTGTAATTCAAAATACTTTTTTAATTGCACAAAAGAAGGTCACGTGACCAAAACAGACTTTCAAAATGGCGGTCGACAGATTTTATATAAACAAACACATTTTTGGCTGCTGGTAAGTGTTTTACAGGTAATAAAACATTGTGCGTGAATTGATTCATGTGTTGAAAGAAATTATCTCAAACTACACACAATTTGCAGCAGGAGTTTCTCCCTAAATATGAGGTTTTACAATTTAATTGTAAGAAACATGTCCCATTCAGTGTCAATTGTTTTAGCCGATTACCTTTTCAACTAAGTCAGTGTAACATAGACATTCCCTCATTTTTAATAAAATAATTATTGAAATGAAAGAAGTAAATCATTTTATGGTCTATTTGTTATATTATGTAGCAAATAGGTTGGGTGGGGAAGAGAATAGAATAAAAATAGACATGAGCGTGAGGAGGTCCCCGTTACGACTGATCTAATTTTCTTACGCATTAATGATGGCTATTATTTTCTTAACTAAAAAATGTGTGGCTATTAATTTAAAATGGCCAGTGTGAGCACTGATTAAGACTACCTAAAAACATGGTGTCCCCCAAAAAAGACTGTTTTTAGATGATTTTGAAATATTGTTTAGAACGTATTTGCGATTCATTTAAATATTTTTGTTGTAAACTATTTTAGTTAAAAGCTGGTAAAAATCACAGAACATATTAAAACAGACTCATCTTTACATTTTTATATAACACATCTGGTTAGGTGAGGCTAGTGCAAGGTGACTTGGGTAATACTGTAATACTGTTATAACAGCTGGTGAAATTGTTTTTCACATGTCAAAGATTTTGATTTTTGTTTACAAAACATCAATTCTAATCTCGAACAATTTATTCTTCATAGTTTTGATATATAAATTCTTCTTCTTCTTCATAGTTTTGAGTCACCTATTAAAATTCAAGGTTTCAATGCCCCGTGTGGTTCCCAGGGGCCCCCGTTTGGTCACGGGGCAAAGAATAGGACCACTGCAGATCCCTTTGGAGGGGAGGCAGAGGGGTAGAATCCCCCCAAATTCATGTTCATTTTATCATTTTTTGTTCATGTTCATTAAAGGTCTTCATCATGATCCCTGCATTGTTTCAGGTGCCATCTCGCTCGCATCAAAAGAGCAGTGGTAGAAAAACAATAACGTGGCTCCAGCGTAAATGGAGTTTCTACGATAGAATTTGCAGCAACTCTGCAGTTCAGAGTGAGAAGGTTCTAGGCCCATTTTCCATATTTTATCTCGATGTTATGGAAGATGAGCCTGGCATGTTCATGCCTGTTAGGCGCCATATAACCTTTTCATGTGTTGGTGCGCCTTAAAACCCCAATTCAGTTCAATACAATTCAGTGTAACACTGTTGCATCTTTTTCTTGATTCAACATAGTTACAGCAGTGTTGCATTAAATGCTAGTCTCGGCCAGCCAGACCGTATCATGCATATGTCTTACTTGCAGATATCGGTCTGGGCAGATTAGGCCAATTAAAGCACCCACTACGATTAGCACAATTTATTCGCGCGTTTTTTCACGCGCATTAAGTTGACGTTTGCGTGACATGTTGTAAATAAATGTACAACGTCATTGTTGATGCATCAGTTAAACTTTTTAATGTCACTTGCTGTTTCTCATAAGTTAAAAATAAGAAATTATTATTAAATTAACTGAAAAACATGTTTTTTAAAAGTCTCATTGAATCTCTCAAAATCTCGCCAAAATTGACCAAAACGTTTAGGTGATTTCAAATATCCTATTTTCCCCAGGCCCTGGTTCTGGATCCATTACGTAACGAAGAAACCAGAAGCGGGCCGGGTGACCAAGGCTAATTAAACGCTCGATTAATGTCAATATATTCAATAGAGAAATGTCGATTGTTTCCCTGTGGCATTTCAATTCCCAACTTGACAGATTACAGTAAAGCACTCAACCGTGACACACACCTTCTCACTTCCTTGCTGTCTCCACCATAATCACATTATTGGTTTTCACGTTTTATCATTCCTTACAAATCTTGATATTTTGTCAAGATAATATTGAGGTCATCTTGCATTCCAGACCAGTTATCATACCAACTATGCAATATAATTAAAATGTTACTGACACATTATACCCTACAGGGCAAAGTCTTTCACAAATAAACAACACAGCATAGCAATCAAGTTGTTATGGATGAACAGAACATAACCCACAGTCAATATGGGACACTATGAAGTCCTTGTTATGGGATAGTATGTAACAAAATCCATGTTATGGGACAGTATGTAACAAAGTCCATGCTGTGGGACGGTATGTAACAAAGTCCATGCTGTGGGACAGTATGTAACAAAGTCCATGCTGTGGGACAGTATGTAACAAAATCCATGTTATGGGACGGTATGTAACAAAGTCCGAGTTATGGGACGGTATGTAACAAAGTCCATGTTATGGGACGGTATGTAACAAAGTCCATGCTGTGGGACAGTATGTAACAAAATCCATGTTATGGGACGGTATGTAACAAAGTCCGAGTTATGGGACGGTATGTAACAAAGTCCATGTTATGGGTTGGTATGTAACAAAGTCCATGCTGTGGGACAGTATGTAACAAAGTCCATGTTATGGGACGGTATGTAACAAAGTCCAAGTTATGGGACGGTATGTAACAAAGTCCATGTTATGGGACGGTATGTAACAAAGTCCATGGACAGTATGTAACAAAGTCCATGTTACGGGACATTATGTAACAAAGTCCATGTTTTGGGACAGTTTGTAACAAAGTCCATGTTATGGGACGGTATGTAACAAAGTCCATGTTACGGGACAGTATGTAACAAAGTCCATGTTGTGGGACGGTATGTAACAAAGTCCAAGTCGTGGGACGGTATGTAACAAAATCCAAGTTATGGGACGGTATGTTACAAAGTCCATGTTATGGGACGGTATGTAACAAAGTCCATGTTATGGGACGGTATGTAACAAAGTCCATGTTATGGGACGGTATGTAACAAAGTCCATGTTATGGGACGGTATGTAACAAAGTCCATGTTACGGGACGGTATGTAAAAAAGTCCATGTTACAGGACAGTATGTAACAAAGTTCATATTAGACAGTATGTAACAAAGTCCATGTTGTTGGACGGTATGTAACAAAGTCCATGTTACGGGATGGTATGTAACAAAGTCCATGGACAGTATGTAACAAAGTCCATGTTATGGGATATAATGTAACAAAGTCCATGTTGTGGGACAGTATGTAACGAAGTCCATGTTGTGGGACAGTATGTAACAAAGTATGTAACAAAGTCCATGTTATGGGACGGTATGTAATAACAAAGTCCATGTTACGGGACAGTATGTAACAAAGTCCATGTTATGGGACGGTATGTAATAACAAAGTCCATGTTACGGGACAGTATGTAACAAAGTCCATGTTACGGGACAGTATGTAACAAAGTCCATGTTATGGGACGGTATGTAATAACAAAGTCCATGTTACGGGACAGTATGTAATAACAAAGTCCATGTTATGGGACAGTATGTAACAAAGTCCATGTTATGGGACAGTATGAAACTAGAGCTATTGTCCTTTGGGGGGACTAATATACCCCCACTACCTGCTTTATAGGTATACAAAGCAACTATCGGGGGTGTATCTTGGCAGAATATGCTTATTAAACCTTAAAATGAAACAGTTGATGAAGTATACGGAAACCTTATAACCCGGGGAATAATTATATCAATCCAATAGACACAAGTGATAATGTCCTATAATAAATATGTGTATGTTAATTTCAGGCCCCGTGTGGTTCTCGGGGGCCCCGTTTGGTCACGGGGCAAAGAATAGGGCCACTGCAGATCCCTTTGGAGGGGTAGGCAGAGGGGTAGAATCCCCCAAATTCATGTTCATTTTATCATTTTTTGTTTATGTTCATTAAAGGTCTTCATCATGATCCCTACATTGTTTCAGGTGCTATCTCGCTCGCATCAAAAGAGCAGTGGCAGAAAAACAATAAAGTGGCTCCAGCGTAAATGGAGTTTCTACGATAGAACTTGCAGCAACTCTGCAGTTCAGGGCGAGAAGGTTCTAGGCCCATTTTCCATATTTTATCTCGATGTACATGGAAGATGAGCCTGGCATGTTCATGCCTGATAGGCGCCATATAACCTTTTCATGTGTTGGTGCGCCTTAAAACCCCAATTCAATTCAGAGCTATATACCATGAGAAATAATGGGAATTAAAGTTTCATTTCAAGCAAATGGGAACTGCACAAGAGTGCATTAACTATATACAGTATATTAGACATTAACAGAGTCAAAAAGGGGCATAACTCATCAGACTGGAAAGTCCAGACCATATGCTAATGTCCGCCTCACATCACTGTAATAATATGTAAAGTAAAGGCGGAATTAACTTAATAAAACTGCATTTATTACATACAGTAAAATTACAGTTTATATCATACAGTATCTACGAAATAAACTAAGACCAAAAAAGGTGCATTATACTAATTTATAAAATACTGGATAGGAAATGCCTATGTCCACCTCTTGTAGGAGCTCAATACCATTTCATTTCAATCAGAAACTATAGGGGGAGTTGCACACACAAGAATGCAAGCACTACATGACGTTAAGAAATAAACGGGGTATAACACAAATGAAACAAGAGGCCCCAGAGGGCCTGTATCGCTCTAATGGATATATGGTATCCATGGTGCGGTGGGTTTTTAGATAGAAGGATTGTGTGTCAGATATGGCAGTATCAAACTAGTTTTTTTTTATATTTAAGTGTCATCAATTACCAAGATAAAGGGGGAGAGATTATTTGGCTCAAGTTTGGTTAGCTTTAAAACAAATCAAACTTTCGTTAATATAAACACCCAAACCAAGTTTGACATGTGACCCAGGGGC
Source organism: Cyrtodaria siliqua (assembly GCA_037043455.1). Classification (NCBI taxonomy): domain Eukaryota; kingdom Metazoa; phylum Mollusca; class Bivalvia; order Adapedonta; family Hiatellidae; genus Cyrtodaria; species Cyrtodaria siliqua. The sequence continues at coordinate 353,386 of JAWPHD010000152.1, forward strand.
GGGGCCAAATTTGACCCCAGGGTCACTATTTGAACAAACTTGGTAGAGGACCATAAGCTGAGTGTAAATACAAAATATTAAACCCTTGGCTCTTGTAATTTCAGAGAAGAATATTTTTTAAGTTTGTCCCTATATAAGTGTATGTAAAACCATGTGACTCCGGGGACAGGGCCAAATTTGACTCCAGGGTCACCATTTGAACAAACTTGGTAGAGGACCATAAGCTGATGGTAAATACAAAATATTAAACATCTGGCCTTTGTAGTTTCAGAGAAGAAAATCCCTATTTAACTCTTAAGTAAAACATGTGACACGTGGGCATTCAAACAAACTTGGTAGAGGACCATAAGCGGACTGTAAATACAAAATATTAAACTTTGACTCTTGTAGTTCAGAGAAGAAGATTTTTAAAGAGACATACGGCAATCTTGATATTTTAAGTTTTTCTGCATAAGTTGCATTTCTTCAATCATTATTAATGTTAATTTTAAGAATAGTAACAATCAAATTACTTTTGCATATAATATATTAAAACTTTAAAGTAAAATGCAAGGAAAACGTGAATTCTTAAAATTTTATTTATTTAAATGTACGGTAAGTAGTATAAAAGTTAAAATAATACTGCATATATTAATCGAAACACCCATTTTAAAAACTTCAAGATTGCCGTGTGTCCCTTTAAAGTATATCCCTGTATATAAATATATGTAAAACTGTGACCCCTGGAGCAGGCCAAATTAGACCCAAGCATCACCATCAAACTTTTTAGAGGAACATAAGCTGATAATAAAAACAAAATATTAAACCTTTAGCGCTTATTGTTTCAGAGAGAAGATATTTTAAGTTTTTCCCTATATCAGTCTAGGTAAAACTGTGACCTCTGTGGCAGGGCCAAATTTGACCCCAGGGTCACCATTTGAACAAACTTGGTAGAGGATCCATAAGCTGATGGTAAATACAAAATATTAAACCTTTGGCTCTTATAGTTTCAGAGAAGAAGATCTTTTTACGTTTTTCCCTATAAAAGTCCGTGAAAAACTGACCGATGCGGCACACAGGCACCCGGCACAGAGCTAGGATAGTAAAAGATGGATTTGAGTGGTTAAAATATTAATTAACCATTTTTTTGGTGTTCAGAACTCAATTAATTAATATCTTAACCACTCAAATCCATCTTTTACTATCCTAGCTCTGTGCCTGTGATGTGGCAGGGCCAAGGTCACCATTTGAACAAACTTGGTAGAGGATCCATAAGCTGATGGTAAATACAAAATATTAAACCTTTGGCTCTCATAGTTTCAGAGAAGAAGATTTTTTGACGTTTTTCCCTATAAAAGTCTGAAAAACTGACCGATGTGGCAGGGACAAATTTGACCCAAGGGTCACCATTTGAACAAACTTGATAAGGGATCCATAAGCTGATGGTAAATACAAAATATTAAACCTTTGGCTCTTATAGTTTCAGAGAAGAAGATTTTTTACATTTTTCCCTATAAGTCTGTGAAAAACTGACAAATTTGACCCAAGGGTCAACATTTGAACAAATTTCGTAGAGGATCCATAAGCTGATGGTAAATACAAAATATTAAACCTTTGGCTCTTACAGTTTCAGAGAAGAAGATTTTTTTTACGTTTTTCCCTATAAAGTCTGAAAAACTGACCGATGTGGCAGGGCCAAATTTGACCCAAGGGTCACCATTTGAACAAACTTGGTAGAGGATCCATAAGCTAATAATAAATAGAAAATATTAAACCTTCATCTCTTGTAGTTCAGTGGCGTAACCAGAAAGGATTTTTTACCGAGGCACACCCATGTTGAAAGGAAACGTATGGCCTCGGTACTTGTACGTAAAAAAGGTCGACATTTCTAACACTGCATGAAATAAGGCGTTTATTCACAACTTAATGCTCAATTAAACTCTGCTTAAATTCCTAGTATAATAAGGTATCAGCAAGTTTAATTCCCACTTAAATTTCATATTTAATTCTTTAAATGGCACTTACTTTTTTAAAAAATACTTAAATTTTGTTATAGTTTAAGTTTGATTTAAACTTAAATGTGATATATAGGAAAGACTAGTGCCCGCTAAATTTCAGTTAAACTCCACTTTTACATGGAATTTAATGGAATTTTATTACGGATAAATTTGGTGTAGGAAACACTGGTGTCTGCTTAAATTTCACTTAAACTCCACTTTGACATGAAATTTAATGACATTTTATTGCGGTTAAATGTGATGTAGGAAGCACCATTCTCCGCTAAAATTTCTCTTTACTCCACTTTTACATGAAATGTAATGAAGTTTTATTGCATATAAATGTAGTGTAGGAAACACTGGTGTCTGCTTAAATTTCACTTAAACTCCACTTTTACATAAAATTTAATGAAATTTTGTTGAGGTTAAATGTGAAACTGGTGTCCGCTTAAATTTCACTTAAACTCCACATTGACATGAAATTTAATGAAAATTTAATGCGGATTTATGTGATGTAGGAAACACTTGTGTAGGCTTAAATTTGACTTAAACTCCAAGTCTGTAAGACATTTAATGGAATTTTGGTTGAGGTGAAATGCGGTGTAGGAAATCTGGACTGTGCGCCTAAATTTGACCAACTCCAATTTTATATTAAATTTATATATATAATACTGTAGTTCAGGTCACGCACAGTCAGGTTCATCTAAGCATAGACCCTACACTGTTTTATTTTCAATTATACACTATATTATGATGTTATTAATTAAGTGTTTTTATGTTGGCCGAGTTATTGGCGGGCCAATATGACAGTCCGAGGACCAATAACTCGGCCAATATGAAAACACTTCATTAATGACATTTTATTAATTAACTACTTTATATCTCTCTTTATTCCTATGTTTTAAATATCATTTACAGGTAAGAAAAAAAAAGAGATATATGTTCAATATAACATTTAATAACAAGTATCTGATTCAAATAAATCTTCCAACGTTACCGCTCGATGGCGCGTGGGAAAATCACACACAAACTGTGATAATAGCTATATTCAAACCTTAATTACTTTGATTGTCTACATTATATAGGCGAACTAGTTTATCATCGAAAAGCTGCGACGTTGTGTTTTTTTCCTTCAAAATGGCGTCCTTAAAGAAAAAAAGCCTTGATCGTATTGGCCGTGTTGGCTTATCCAATCAGATTGCTTGAATTTCATATTGGCTGAGTTTTTTCATACAGGCCGAGTTTCTCTCCATATTAGAGGGCTGGCGTGGCGCAGTCGGTAGTGCAGCGGATTTGTAACCGGAGGCCCCGGGTTAAATCCTCCGTGGTGCCACTGAGTTTCGTCGGTGTGTTCTTGGGCAAGACACTTTCCCTTAGCCTCGTCCGTCGGATGGGGACGTCAACCGGGCGGTCCCGTGTATTGGTCTATCCTCCGAGCACGTTAAAGAACCATAGGAATCTATTCGATAATAAGAGTAGGGCACGGTTCCCGGATTCCTATGTATCATTCCCCTCTCTCTGGGGCGGCTCTAAATAACCTTTACTGTGTTGATGAGCCGTTAAACAACATTTAATTGTAATTCTCTCCATATTGGCCTTGTTTTTACTATATGATGAGTGCAGGTTCCTGCAAACCACGGCAGATATTAAGTAGTTAATTAATAAAATACTGCACATATTCATGTTTGTATAATGTAGATATTAAACTATGTAGTAGATTCCAAGGGCAATGTTTTGAGGATCCCCTTTCTGGTTTATTCCGTAGCGCACAAACTACTTGCTCAGTCAGACAGTGTTTGTGTGCTGAACCCATGAAACAATAATGGAAATATGGTATAACTATTTTATATAAGACTGAGACAAGATATTTATGTAATTAGCTTCAAATAGCCCATGGATGTACCACCTACTGTTTTTATAACTGCCTCTCCTAGAGTCATAGCGAAGGTGTGAACATTTCTTTCACAGATATGCTGCAACACCATATTGCTTATCAAAGCACTCTTCAGCAAAGGCATCAATTAGTAATTAATTAACCATGTTATATAGCCTGCATATGTATCGACAACATATACTTTTTCTCTATTATTCCTGTAGTATTAAACCATATTTCTTATTTCATATGTTTTAATCATATGTTAGTGAAGACTTTAAATCTTTGATCTACAATCTTTATAGTTATGTTAACAACTGTATGTGCAATTTTTTTTTCATATTATTCTATGAATTAGCAATACTATGCTAAGTAGGATATACAATTGGATAAAGGAATTTAGAAAAAGTCCCATATCAATATCACTTACAGTTTTCAAGAAGTAGTCGCTACAAACTTTTTTTAAACAAGAGGTCAATGACCTTGAAGCTCTACTGATAGGTTTTTGATAGCTGGATCAACATTCCTGTGAAGTTTCATGAAAATCCGTCCAGTAGTTTCAGAGGAGTAGTCGCTACAAGTTTTCATTATAACTCTATGTAAACAAAGATGGTCGCTGGCGGCCATGTTTAACATCAAAATCAAAATAATTTTTGACAAGGTTCAACATCATGTCATACTGACCATTTTAGAAAAAGTCCCATATCAATATCACTTATAGTATTTTGAAAATCTATTTTTAGCCATGGTGGCCATCTTGAATTTCCGGACGACCTGAAGTTTTGCTAGGATCAATTGGACATCAAGAGCAACATTCCTGTGAAGTTTCATGAAAATCCGTCGAGCAGTTACAGAGGAATAGTCGTAACATTATTTTACTAGATAACTATATGTAAACAAAGATGGCCGCTGGCAGCCATGTTTAACATCGAATCAAAACGATCGACAAGGACCAACAACATGTCATGCAGATCATTTTAGAAAAAGTCCCATATCAATATCACTTTTTTCAAGATGTAGTCGCTACAAACTTTTTTTTTGAAAATCTATTTTTAGCTGTGGTGGCCATCTTGAATTTCCGGCCGACCTGAAATTTTGCTAGGATCAATTAGACATCAAGAGCAACATTCCTGTGAAGTTTCATGAAAATCCGTCTAGTAGTTTCAGAGTAGTAGTCGCTACAAGTTTTCATTATATAACTCTATGAAAACAAATATGTCCCATGTTTAATGTCGCATCAAAACATTTTTCAATAAGGATCAACATCATTCCATACTGATAATTTTAGAAAAAGTCCCATATCAATATCACTTACAGTTTTCAAGAAGTAGTTGCTCCAACCTTTTTTTAAAAAATCTGTTTTTAGCCATGGCGGCCATTTTGAATTTCCGGCCGTCCTAAATAAATTCTGGGATCATTAAGACATCAAGAGCAACATTCCTGTGAAGTTTCATGAACGTCCTTCTAGTAGTTTCAGAGAAGTAGTCGCTACAAGTTTTTACCACCGGTATATAACTCTATGTTAACAAATATGGTCACTGGCAGCCATGTTTAACGTCGAATAAAAACGATTTTTGACAAGGTCCAACATCATGCCATGCTGATCATTTTAGAAAAAGTCCCATATCAATATCACTTATAGTTTGAAGAAGTAGTCGCTACAAACTTGTATTTTAAAATTCTATTTTTAGCTTTGGTGGCCATCTTGCTGATCATTTTAGAAAAAGTCCTATATCAATATCACTTATAGTTTTCAAGAAGTAGTCCCTACAAACTTATTTTTTAAATACCTATTTTTAGCTGTGGCGGTCATCTTGAATTTCCGGCCGACCTAAAAAAATTCTGGGTTCAAGAGCAACATTCCTGTGAAGTTTCATAAAAAATCGTCAAGTAGTTACAGAGGAGTAGTCGCTACAAGTTTTTACTACATAAATCTATGTAAACAAAGATGGCCGCTAGCGGACATGTTTAAAGTCGCATCTAAATAAATTTCGACAAGGATCAACATCATGTCATGCTGATCATTTTAGAAAACGTCCCATATCAATATCACTTACAATTTTCAAGAAGTAGTCGCTACAAATTTATTTATTTTAAATCTATTTTTAGCCGTGGTGGCCATTCTGAATTTCCGGTCAGCCTGAAATTTTTCTAGAATCAACTAGACATCAAGAGCAACATTCCTGTGAAGTTTCATGAACATCCGTCAAGTAGTTTTAAAGAAGTAGTCGCTACAAGTTTTTACTATATACCTCTATGTAAACAAAGATGGCCACTGGCAGCCATGTTTAACATAGTGTTCGACTAGGATCAACATCATGTCATGCTGATCATTTTAGAAAAAGTCCCATATCAATATCACTTATAGTTTTCAAGAAATAGTCCCTACAAACTTTTTTTTAAAAAATCTATTTCTAGCTGTGGCGGCCATTTTGAATTTCTGGCTGACCTGAATTTTTGCTAGGATCAACTAGACATCAAGAGCAACATTCCTGTAAAGTTTCATGAAATCCGCCCAGTAGTTTCAGAGGAGTAGTCGTTACAAGTTTTTACTATATAACTCTATGTAAACAAAGATGGCCACTGGCAGCCATGTTTAATGTCGAATCAAAACAATTTTTGACAAGAACCAACATCATGTCATGCTGCTCATTTTAGAAAAGTCCCATATCAATATCACTTATAGTTTTCAAGAAGAAGTCGCTACAAACTTGTATTTAAAAAATCTATTTTTAGCTTTGGTGGCCATCTTGGATTTCACATCAACATGAATTTTTGCTAGGATCAACTAGACTTTGTGGGCAACATTTCTGTAAAGTTTCATGAATATCCATCCCCTAGTTTCAGAGAAGTAGTTGCTACAAATGAAAGTTTAAGGACAGACAGACAGACAGACAACGGACGGACGGACGCCGCACCACGGCATAACCTCTGCTGATCTCTGATCAGTCGAGCTAAAAAGAAAGTCATAAAATCTGGTAAAGTTTGGCAAAGATCAGATGCAAAATGAAGGCCCTATCAGATGACGAGGCAAATTATAGCATTTTTAACAAAATCAAGGGCCATAACTACGCTGTTACTGGTCCGATCTGGCTGGTTTTCGAACTTGACCGAGCTTTTATTGACATTAACAATCTGAAGTTTGGTAAAGATCGGATGAACAATGAAGACCCTATCGTCTTAACGAGGCAAAATATAGCATTTTGAACTAAATCAAGTCATAACTCCGCTGTTACTAGTTCGATATGGCTCGTTTTCACACTTGTTTGAGCTTTCAACGACATTAACAATCTGATAAAGTTTGGTAAAGGTCGGATGAACAATGAAGCCCCTATCGTCTTAACGAGGCAAAATATAGCATTTTTAACTAAATCAAGGGCCATAACTCCGCTGTTCTGGTCCGATCTGACTGGTTTTCGAACTTGTCCGAGCTTTCATTGATATTAACAACCTGTTGAAGTTTGGTAAAGATCGGATAAAAAATGAGGGCCCTATCGTCTTAACGAGGTAAAAGTTAAGACGGACAACTCGCCATCCCATAAGCTCTGCTGGCCCTTGGCCAGTAGAGCTAAAAACTACAACAGAAGAGCGACCACAGTGCTTTGTTATGAATGCTCTGTGCAGACTGCCTCACATGTTAAGCCGCATGTCATGCTATTGTTTGAATTAATGCAGCACCATCAAGAATGTATTTCACATCCTCCGGTTCTTTGTAATCTGAGTCCGTACCAGCGAAGCTCCAAAGCGCATCGGCGAGTTGCGGTTTGTTAAGCTCTAATCAACCGGTCGGTGTCAAAAATTGCCTGAGGATGTGTACATAATTTGTAAGAGAATGTATGAGACAGTTCCTCGAGGGCAACTATACCATAACTGCTGTAATCAGTTATATGTGTAAGAATTAACCAAAACAACACAGAAATATGTTTGAAATAGGGGGGTGGGGGGTGCAACATAGCTGTATGTGTTAGAAGTTGAACAAAACAACACAAAAAAACAAAAAGGCCATGGGATGATAGGAGGGGCCGGGGAGGAGGGAGCCCATGCTCCAATATGGGTGAAGTAGGAATAAGATGTATAATGCTATAAGAAATCCCAATCAAAAGTATAGATATATACAACAGCTCACACCTCGATCAGCCTTTATTGCACATTTATGGGCCATCACAATTTGGGTTGCATGGGAGCCCAGAATTTGCAGAAGACAAAATTGCAACCCTTTACATCATACTATAAGGAAACCAATTCCCAAATTTAGTTGAGCTAGGACAAGAAATGTTAGAGATATAGACCTGTAAACACAGCTTACACGCAAAATTTGATGTAAAATAATGATCAGAATTTGGGTTCCATGGGAGCCCAGGGATTACAAGAACCAAAATTACTTAAGCAGCCCTTAAGATAATGCTATAAGGAAGCTCATGGCCAAATTTGGTTGTACTAGGATAAGAAATGTAAGAGATATACACTTGTAAACACAGCTTACACGAACAATTTGATGTGAAATGGGACACATGTCATGGGCTATCAGAATTTGGGTTCCATGGAAGTCCATGGATTACAGTAACCAACATTTCTTATGCAGCCCTTAAGATAATGCTATAAGGAAGCCCATGGCCAAATTTGGTTGTGCTAGGATAAGAAATGTAAGAGATATACACTTGTAAACACAGCTTACACGAACAATTTGATGTGAAATGGGACACATGTCATGGGCTATCAGAATTTGGGTTCCATGGAAGTCCATGGATTACAGTAACCAACATTTCTTATGCAGCCCTTAAGATAATGCTATAAGGAAGCCCATGGCCAAATTTGGTTGTACTAGGATAAGAAATGTAAGAGACATAAATGTCACATAGATTTGTAAACACAGCTTACACGCAAACCTTGATGTGGGACGCTGACGCCGGGGTGATTACATAAGCTCTCTTATTCTTCGAATAGTCGAGCTAAAAATTAAATTTTCTGTTTGTGGTTTTGGGTAAATCACATAAATTGCCATCAAATTCCACACTTCGGGATTGAAAGCTTAAACTAATGCAACGACTGATTAAAAAACATTTTCCGGTGGTCTATTCAAGAATACGAGTCTGTCGTCACTATTGGTGGTTTATTCGAGCATAATTATATGATGGTCTGTAAATACTGATTAAAGCAAAACTTGGCCATATTTTATGAATTAGCCAAAGAAAAATTAGCAAATAAATGAACCTGAAATTATACACCCGATACATAATAATTTTACACAAATAATTACTAAAAAGTATAATTAGAAAAAATATATTAAATTTAGTATTTCGTTCAATTTGTTGTCTTAATTTTTTATGAATTGAACTGAATTGGGGTTTTACGGCGCACCAACACAAGAAAGGTTATATGGCATCAAACAGTGATGAACATGCCAGGCTCATCCTCCATTTACATCTAAATAAAATATGGTGAATGGGCCTAGAACCTTCTAACCTGATCTCATTTCATTCTATTGTAGACACTCCATTTACGATCGCGCCACGTTTCCACATTTGCATATGCAGTGTCATGAAGAAGACCTTGAAATCAAGCATGATAAAAAAATGACAAAATGAACATGAAGTGAGTGTCCTACACCTCTGCCTCTAGCTGGATTTGCAGTGGTTATATTCTACCCTGGCAACCACACGGGGACTTTTTATTATGTAAAACAGGTCGAGTTTGGGCATGCTCGATTAATCAGAACTAGATTTTTGCCTTTTTTCAACTTATTTGTTCTTAACATTTTGGATTCCATTCATATAAAAACAGTGACTGAATGGAATTTTTTTCTCACAAATCTTCTTTATTTGTTACTCAATCGTCAAATGTCTGGTCACTGTGTACTACATATGTTTAACTTATTGTTTGGCAAAACATGTTTAACACCAGCTACATATTATGTTAAGTTAGCAAACCTCTGCAAGTTGCATGTTTTTATCATATTCTAAAAAGGAAAGATTAACGAAATGACATATACTGTACCGACCAGCAGTACTCTTATTATCGTGAAAATACAAGAAAGAAAACATGCGAAAACCCACCATAATTTTAAAGAAAAAACATTTATTTAACCACCTGAGAATACACAGGCAATTTTGCCATACATGATAAACTAACACATGTGGTTCTCATATGATCCTTATATAGACACATACTCAGTTTAATTCTCATAAAATATGATATGTATATAATAGGAGTTTCATATAATTTTCATATACTGGAGGATGTTGTAGTTCAATTTCTTCTTTCAAAATCAAAATGGCAAAAAGTTGCATATATAGCTTTTAAAGTCCTCAAGTATACGTCAGAGAATAGAAATCATCAATTTATTTTTTTTTAATTTTTTTTATACCATGTTCATGATTATTTTTTTTAAAAATTCAACTGTTATAATAATCATATGATACTTATATTATTCTTTTGTAAAAGTTTTATATAAGACGCGTGTACTCATGCTTTTTATTAATTATCATATGAGAACTGTGTAAGAAAATAATACTTATGTGTGACTAAATCGGTATCCAAATGATAAAAGACACCACCACCTAGATCCCATATTGTGGGGTGAACACAAAACTACTTCTCCTTTATTTATAGAGTAACAACAGTTTAGCGTTCACACCTCAATATATGCAGCAATAAATGAAACACAGAGGTAAACTAATAATGTACATTATAAAAATAGACATAAATGTATATAGTCTATACAATCATAATAAATGTATATAGTCTATACAATCATAATAAATGTATATAGTCTATACAATCATAATAAATGTATATAGTCTATACAATCATAATAAATGTATATAGTCTATACAATCATAATAAATGTATATAGTCTATACAATCATAATAAATGTATATAGTCTATACAATCATAATAAATGTATATAGTCTATACAATCATAATAAATGTATATAGTCTATACAATCATAATAAATGTATATAGTCTATACAATCATAATAAATGTATATAGTCTATACAATCATAATAAATGTATATAGTCTATACAATCATAATAAATGTATATAGTCTATACAATCATAATAAATGTATATAGTCTAAACAATCATAATCAAAGGGACACACAGTTATCTTCACACGCACAAAACAGCTTTCATTTGCTGCGCACAATCCCATTCAACACTCAATACTTTTAAAATTGCCATTTCACATTTAAACACTGTTAGGAGGGAACAAAATGTATATTTGCTAAATATTATACATCAATAATTAATGATTGATACTATTCAGTAGTAGAATGTGCTTTATAAAGTAGCGATTAAATGTGTTTGTTATTTCCCTTTGAAACCAAATCTATTATCTCCTAAATAAAGAAAAACATTTGAATCGAAACTCTTACAAGGAGCTGGAATAATTCAAAACAAAGTTGAAATATATCCTGATTGCTGTCTGTCCCTTTAAAGGTATCCTGATTGCTGTCTGTCCCTTTAAAAGTATCCTGATTGCTGTCTGTCTCTTTAAAGGTATCCTGATTACTGTCTGTCCCTTTAAAGGTATCCCGATTGCTGTCTCTTTAAAGGTATCCTGATTGCTGCCTGTCCCTTTAAAAGTATCCTGATTGCTGTCTGTCCCTTTAAAGGTATCCTGATTGCTGTCTGTCCCTTTAAAGGTATCCTGATTGCTGTCTGTCCCTTTAAAGGTATCCTGATTGCTATCTGTCCCTTTATAGGTATCCTGAATACTGTCTGTCCCTTTAAAGGTATCCTGATTACTGTCTGTCCCTGTAAAAGTATCCTGATTGCTGTCTGTCCCTTTAAAGGTATCCTGATTACTGTCTGTCCCTTTAAAAGTATCCTGATTGCTGTCTGTCCCTTTAAATGTATCCTGATTACTGTCTGTCCCTTTAAAAGTATCCTGATTACTGTCTGTCCCTTTAAAGGTATCCTGATTGCTGTCTGTCCCTTTAAAAGTATCCTGATTACTGTCTGTCCCTTTAAAGGTATCCTGATTGCTGTCTGTCCCTTTAAAGGTATCCTGATTACTGTCTGTCCCTTTAAAGGTATCCCGATTGCTGGCTGTCCCTTTAAAAGTATCCTGATTACTGTCTGTCCCTTTAAAGGTATCCTGATTGCTGTCTGTCCTTTTAAAAGTATCCTGCTTACTGTCTGTCCCTTTAAAGGTATCCTGATTGATGTCTGTCCCTTTAAAGGTATCCTGATTGCTGTCTGTCCCTTTAAAGGTATCCTGATTGCTGTCTGTCCTTTTAAAGGTATCCTGATTGCTATATGTCCCTTAATAGGTATCCTGAATACTGTCTGTCCCTTTAAAGGTATCCTGATTACTGTCTGTCCCTGTAAAAGTATCCTGATTGCTGTCTGTCCCTTTAAAGGTATCCTGATTACTGTCTGTCCCTTTAAAAGTATCCTGCTTACTGTCTGTCCCTTTAAAGGTATCCTGATTGCTGTCTGTCCCTTTAAATGTATCCTGATTACTGTCTGTCCCTTTAAAAGTATCCTGATTACTGTCTGTCCCTTAAAAGTATCCTGATTGCTGTCTGTCCCTTTAAAAGTATCCTGATTACTGTCTGTCCCTTTAAAGGTATCCTGATTGCTGTCTGTCCCTTTAAAGGTATCCTGATTACTGTCTGTCCCTTTAAAGGTATCCCGATTGCTGGCTGTCCCTTTAAAAGTATCCCGATTACTGTCTGTCCCTTTAAAGGTATCCTGATTGCTGTCTGTCCCTTTAAAAGTATCCTGCTTACTGTCTGTCCCTTTAAAGGTATCCTGATTGCTGTCTGTCCCTTTAAAGGTATCCTGATTGCTGTCTGTCCCTTTAAAAGTATCCTGATTACTGTCTGTCCTTTAAAGGTATCCTGATTGCTGTCTGTACTTAAAGGTATCCTGATTGCTGTCTGTCCCTTTAAAAGTATCCTGATTGCTATCTGTCCCTTTAAAGGTGAACTTTATAATGACACAGTGACAAAATTTTATACACAATATTTTCTTTTCCCACAATATTCCTGAGATTGTGTACTGCCTGATGAACGTAATCTAATGCAACTTTTGTGTAATGCACAGCTCCATTGGCTTATGTCTTAAACTTGTGACCGTGAAACCCCCAAAATGTGTGATGTCACATTCAGTTACAAGAAACCACGTCACTGGATGATGTCAACAAAATGTAAGAACCCACAAATTGTTTTAATAGTAAAATAAGTATTTCTGTGTGTGTTTTGTTTTTATATTTCTGGCATTTATTAATAAATCGAAAGGCATTAGAACTGAGATAATTAACAATCAAAGATTTTCAGTCTGGGATGGTATTAATTAAATGGTCCGAAATTATGTTTAAAGCAATTCTCAGACCATAAACCACACCATACCGTCCCAGTTTGAAAAATCTTAGCACGGTTATCTCTTACATACACTGTGTGTAAACCAGCTATTATGTCACGTGTAAACCGCACGTGATATTCATACTCACTAGTCATAAGGCACTAAATCAGTCCGGGAAAAATATTATAACTGTTTTGTCTTTATCGCCATGTGACCAAATAAAACATCACTGCTGGTATTCTGATCCTGTGTGCATAAATGTTAGGTATTTATACAGCCCATGTGCATTTATTACTAACACATTACATGGTTAAATCTGGTAAAACAATTTTGTTGTGAATTGGGTTGAACTGAATTTGGGTTTTATGGCGCACCAACACAAACATGTTATATGGCGCCAACAGGAATGAACATTCCAGGCCTGCTCTCTATATACATCTAGACAAAAATAAGCAGAAGAACCTTCTGACCTACAGAACTGCCGAGTTGCTGCAAATTCTATTTTACCCCTCTGCATGGATAAGCAGTGGTCCTATTCTGAAGCGGGAACCACACGGAGCAACTTTGTTGTGTTGTTTTGAAATTTGACAGTTTGCGTAATTTAAAGATACACATTTTACATAAAAATATAAATAATCTAATCAAATAAATATTACAAAAACAAATTAAAACATTCCAATAATATATCATCACACAAAGCACGGGACTAGTTATTAAACTAGCACGTGTTCAAATCACAAACGGCATGAAACTCGCAAAGTCATTAAACTGACTATAGGCATATAGCCAGACAATCTGTAGTATTGGGAGTTCTAAAAAAGGAAAAGGGTGAAAACATGAGTGTTGTATCTTCTTTTTTGATCATCCAATTCTGATAATTATTTTTTCCAAGTTGTTCAGAACTCTCAATAATAAAGATTGTTTGGATAGATGCATACACACCCTTTAATACAGGTACAAATCACAAACAGCATGAGAATCACAGTTATCTGGGGACAAATTTATGCAATTATATCACTTGTAAGATGACTTCACTGTTGCAGGCAAAGGGATTATAACCGCAGATTATAAACTGTTACAATTATAATAAATGGTGAAGAGGAACTCGCACAAGATCTAATCAAGAAGAAGATACAATCACGCATCAACAGCATGGAAAGTATGAATTACCCAACAAAAAAAGTTGAACTCTCACAATAACAAAAGATGAAGGTGAAACTAATAGCATCAAAAATATACAAATTTTAACCAATCAACCTGAAATAATGGTTAGTTTCATCATTCAAAGTACAAGCACATATTCTGTATCATACACATATCGTACAAGTATTGTACAGTCATACATATTCATTTTGACAGCATCACAGATTTTCATCAGGGAAGCAGATCATATAAAACTAGTAACAATAAAACCAACAAAAAGGTGTCGTGTATTGAAGGTTAAATGTGAAACTATTGTAACCAGGGCACGAAAATTCCACTCGTCCGCTCACCATGACGAGTGCCGTCCGCTCACCATGACGAGTGCCGTCCGCTCACCATGACGAGTGCCGTCCGCTCACCATGACGAGTGCCGTCCGCTCACCATGACGAGTGCCGTCCGCTCACCATGACGAGTGCCGTCCGCTCACCATGACGATACCATGACGAGTGCTTATTGATGCAGGAAGAGTAGAAAACTAGAAATTCAAATAAATTCTTTAACATTTTATCAATTTATCAATTTGACCTTTCAAATATTACGTAGGACAAATTTCCTGCCCTTGTAACTATATAAACAAGAAGTATTGCTATGCAAAACAATGTCCCCTACCGGTTTTTGAGGATAATTAATTTTCTCCTTGGATAAATTGATACATGAACACGTAAATGCATATTGTAACGTAACAGCAATGTAATGCGTTACTGCAATAGGTAGCGTGTTAAATTCAGAAGCGTAAAATGCCCAATTAACTGTCTGAAAAATATGAGACTAAACATAACTTTTCAGATAAGCTATCTACCCATAAATTCATTCCAATATCTCATTTCTAACTGAAGTTATTTATCGGAAACTGTTTTTCTATTTTTAGTAACAGTGACCATGACCTTGACCCCAGTGACCCCCAAATGCAATCATTAGCTTCCTTTTCAAATAAGCTACCTACCCATTAAGTTTTATTCCAATATCTCATTCCTAACTGAAGTTATTGGGCGGAAACAGTTTTTCTATTTTAAATAACAGTGACCATGACCTTAACCCCAGTGACCCCCAAATGCAATCCTTGGCTTTCTTTTCATATAAGCTTTTCATATATTTCACTGAAGTTATCGAGCGGAAACCGTTTTTCTATTTTTAGTAACAGTGACCTTGACCATGACCCCAGGTGACTCTAAAATTAATGCAATCCCAAGCTTCCTTTTCATATAAGCTACCTACCCATAAAGTTTCATTCCAATAACTCATTCCTAACTGAAATTATTGAGCGGAAACGAAGTGTGACAGACCGACAGACTGCCTGACAGACGGTCAGTTAGTCTACGACCGGTAGGGGACTAACAAAGCACAAGGTAAAACAGTTTCGTACTGAGTCCTGGCATGAGCTGTTCATAGTTTTTGTGTGATAACAATCTTCTGATCACCGACCGAACGGTCAGCAAAATATTTCATTTTTCTAAAACACTGTAATTTTTTAAAATGTTATTCATAGCCCAGTTTGATTCCCTAAAATGTTTGTCAGCTTTTGAGATACGAAAAGTGTAATTTTTTCAAAGTGGAAATGACGTCTGCATTTACTGATTAAGGGAAGCAAATCAGGTTATCAAACTGGGCTATAGTCCACACACTGTAGACAGAGGAACCATAAATCTCGGGAATGCACACATCCTGCAGGTTATTGTGAAGTTTTACAGATAAGCTTGCCTGGACAATGCGTTATTCTAAGATGCAGTGCAGGGAGACATTTCTTGCAACTTGAAATACAAAGTATCAGAAGTACAGATTTTCATCTACCGGTAGACCTAAACTGCAATCTCTGAAAGGATTTTATATAATTATGACAAGTCATTTTCTTTCCTCACTCATGAACAGAATCCATGTTAATTTATTTTCCACTTTCTCTCCTGCGCTGAACCTTTTTTTTTTTTTTTTTTTTTTTATAAGCGAAGCACTATCCGAAAGTCACCATTTTCTAATAGTGGTACTGGATTTTACAATTGTAGATTTCAATGCATCCATGTCAAATTTATGACTTGCACAATTATTAGAACTATTAACGGGAATGGAGGTGATTTGAAAGTCACTTTATGACCTTGAAGTTGTCTTATTTATTTACCAGTACCTATAATTTGCAATTTTAATTTTAGTGGTAAACCCAGCATTGTTGACAAGTTACACAAGTTAATTTTTATACTGATGGATTGACGCAATAAGGAACACTCCTTGATTATCTTCCATATTAAAAACAATCAATTAAAGTCCCTATCCGCAGCCATCAATCGGCAAAATTTACAACAGATGTACACCATTTCTAAACCTACTGACGACGCGGTATATATATATAACTTACATATTTTGAGAATCTAAACTCTATAGACACAACATAAATGGCTTAAATCAGCGAGGCCAAACCCCGAAATTGAAGCGTTGAATTTAGCTATACCAACTCATAATTCATTAAACGCATATTCAATCATGGGTATTTTAAGAACCTGTGAATAAACCTATTCTTTTAATTGGCACATACACATTGTTATATAACCTGAATAGTTCTGACAAATGGTTTTGTAGTTTAATTTTGCCGTTATTTGGCGGGTTAGTTTCTTTAAGGTATATATAAATTATCATTTAAACCCTTTATGGATATTATCATTTAAACCCTTTATGGGTTATCAAGATCTAAAGGAACACACAGCTGTGTCCAGAAAATATTTAAAAATCTGACAGACGTATGCATTGAGAATTATAATTGTAAAATGAAATAATACTTGAATTCTTTCAATGGTACTCGTTAGGTGATTCACATTTACTAGCTGTATATTAACCCAGTTATGACACGCCCCTAGGCCCTGCCAGGTATACTCCACCCAGAGGCTGTCCTTCATGAGGGTTGGGTCTGAGGGCTTCAATCGCCCCGACAGAGTGGGGCCTGTCGAACAAATGGGCAACTATACAGTCCTTCATATTACCTACATTATCAAACTGTCATGTGACATCTCACAGAGAGGGGCATCTTCTTAAAATATGTCTAAAATAAATCTAAAAAAATAACAATTTTAAATATAAATGCATGCCTTGCTTGAGTATACTACTTTTCTCCACTTGAGTGTATCAGCGCCGTAGAATCATTTATTTTTTTCATACTTTGGCATTTACTGACAATAAAAAAACTACAGGTTTGCAGCTCTATATCAAAGCAATACCCATCAAAAAAATACTTAAAGGGATACATGGCAATCATGACTTTTTGTAAAACTCGTAGCATCCCGTTAGTTTTCTAAATAAATTGCATTTGTTCAATCATTAAAATTTATTATAGGAATAGTATAAAGCAAATTGTTTTTGCGTATAACTAACTGTTGATTATATTTCATCAGAATAATGAAGAAAAGTTGAAACTCAAAATTATATATTTAATTATGCAAACAGTCAAAATGATATTGGATTAATAAATCAAGAGGCTAATTTTAATGCTTGATAAAAACTTCAAGATTGTCATGTGTCCCTTTAAAGTAAAGCTACTCTTTCTTTGTTGAAAATGCCTTTGACATTATAAAAAAAAAATCCATGACTTTTGCAAAATTCTTGTCCCATTCATGGCTGTTAACTGTACGTCAGGTTTCTTGACCATTTCATATCTTTTAACAGAACGGCAGACTTTTTGACCATTTTGTATCTTAATAGTCGATTCATTTTCGTATTTGTTGACTCAATGGCAGATTTTTTTACAAATTTGTATCTGCTGAAATTGTCTCATCCCGAGGAACCCTGGCAGCTTCCAGTGTAGGTAAATATGGTTGTCAGCAGCTATCATCTACAGTTTCATCTATTAAAATAAACCAGAACTTACTAATACTAAACTATTATATTTAACACTTTAATTAATTGATCATTCTGAAATGAAGCTTTTTTTCTGCTATTTTTTTATTATATCAAAACAGATAAAATAACTGATGTCACTGAAAACATAAGTTTTATTAAGATTGAATGAAAGTGCTTTGGGGGTAAAAAGGCAAGATTACGTAACTTTTGCTTGTTCATGGGCAGATAACTCACTTTAATACAGTCTGATATCCAAGACTGAAAACTTGTCCAAGATATCATTATTATACACATTAGAAATGCAAATGTTTTTTTAAGATTGAATGAAATAACAGACGGACGGATGGTTGGAGCATAAACATTTCGCGGGGCATAAAATAACCTTCAAAAACCTAATCCTAAACTATTGTTCGGGGCGCTTAATTGTTTCAGCCAAAGGTTTTTCTGCAAAAGCTTGAGCAATTTAACTAATACGTAACTCAATTATATATCAGTAGAACTGGTATTTTTAGTGGTAAATAAAATATCTTATTTTTGAAAATCGGTTGAGAAATAAATATTTTACAGCTCAAATGAGTTTTTGATGGTGCCTTTCCCATGTAAATTCCTTGTTGATGGTACAGCAGAAAATTAAGAAATTTCATTTAACTTCAGTTAGCCATCATATTTTGCAGTAAAACTTTCAGATTGTCTTAATTTATGAATATCCAACAATTTAAAACCATTTCCAGATAAAAATTCTGAAAATAAGCATATTTTAAATTGTTCATGCAGCATTTTTCATGTGCATTGAAAATGCCCAACCAAAAACAGCTTTCGCGCATATTTCTCAACCGATTTTGAAAAGTAAGGTATTTTTATTTACCACTAAAAATGTCTGTTTCACTGATATAGAAACTTATTTAGGTACGAATTGTATTTTGTCTGAAAAGTCCAAAAAACCTTTGGCTGAAACAAGCGCCCCAAGCAATAGTTCAAATACACATGAATCAACAAATAATAGAGTAAAAACAAAACTTACTATTTAGATATAAATTTTAACGAGGCGCTAAATATTCAAAAGCGACTCTGTCCTTTTTTTGGTCCATCGCCAAGAAACTCGTGTCCTAGACCATTTCCACACTTTGCGCAGGATATCTAAAAATATATCATTCAAAAAATATATCATTCATATAACCACTATATATAACAAATATACAGCCAAACCTACTTCTGCAGTCACCTCTATTAACCCTTACCCCCTACATACATATATATAACGGACTGTTCTTTCTTTGAATTAAGACCATTCTATATATGTGACAAAAGGGTGTTTTGGGGGAAATGACTGATCAGCTGGAGATTGTAAACCTGATCAGCGTGCAAGTTACTGGGTTTCAATGGACGCAAAAGCTATTATAGTCGTGCTTAGCGGGTTAGGGTTAAAGGAATGTTTGTTAATGGATAATTTCTGATGAAAGTACCACTGCCTTGCACAATCATTTAGAGTTTCGTAATTCTTTTTCTCCAGTGGTTGTAAAGTTTCTAAATCCTCGTCTTTTTATTTTTGATGTAAACAAGATGTCATACAATTTAATTAAATGTAAAAATCTCAAAAACTCTACAATATGGTAAACTAGTAGAGCTAATACACGTAGAATAATGTGTTCATCAGAATACATTTAAACACATTTTTTCATGTGTCCCATACACAAAATATTTCTATATAAACAAGAATTTCTATATAAACAAGAATTCCATGGAATGAAATGTCTCGCCTAAACTGGGTTTCGACACACATGAAAGATATCTAAATGGGTGCAACTCAAGCTGACTTTACTGATATTATTGGTTCTGAACATTCTAAACAAGTTTAATATTTTTTTGAATGAAAAACGAAAAATCTGGAGTGTTAATGAAACAAAACTTTTTTTTTTTGTGCTAGTTTCAGCCAAGGGTTTTCAGCTATAACATGAGTAATTTTAAAATACGTACATAAATTATATATCATTGGATCTGGCAATTTTAGTGGTAACTACGAGGGCTGTCCGAAAAGTTTGTGAACACATTCAATTATTAAAGTTGTAGCCATCTGAATCCAACAAAAACTAGAATTATCACTGAAAGTGATTAATACCCCCACAATACCGCCTTGTCACATAAACATGGCAACCACAAGAAAACAATGGTCTAGTTTAAACATATTTATTTCCAATAAATGTACATGGAAATGGGGTCGGGCCACAAGTTATTACAACATTAGAAATCCGGCCCTCCCGTTACAAAATATTCATACAATTTAGACAATGGCAAACAAATTATTTAAACTACAAAATATGAAATAAACAGGAAAAAAAATAATGAGAGAGAGAGAGAGAGAGAGAGAGAGAGAGGGATGGGGGAGAGGAGAGGAGAGAGAGTTTTCAATATTGTTAGTGATCAGAGAAGAAGACTAACACAATTTTGCGTGTTACACCGTTCAAGTCAAAGGTGTATAAGTGTAATAAAAAGAGACATGGTCATGAAGAGGATGCATTATAAATTGTTTAAATTGAATACAAACCCAAATTAGCAGATTCCTATTTTTTTGGCAAATTCTAAGTTGAAAAGGGGCCATAACTCCATAAAACATTGGTAGTTTGTAACCAAAGTCAAACTTGACCTGTATTTTATGGTCTTAAACCTGTGTACCAAAAATTATTTAAATCCGTCGACCCTTTCATGAGTTATCGTCCGGACACCGTTTTTTGGGCAAATTCTAAGTTGAAAAGGGGCCATAACTCTGTCAAAAATTGGTGGTTTGTAACCAAAGTCGAACTTGACCTGTATTTTATGGTCTTAAACCTGTGTACCAAAAATTATTTAAATCCATCAATCCTTTCATGAGTTATCGTCTGGAAACCATTTTTTTGGCAAATTCTAAGTTGAAAAGGGGCCATAACTCCGTCAAAAATTGGTGGTTTGTAACCAAAGTCGAACTTGACCTGTATTTTATGGTCTTAAACCCGTGTACCCAAAATTATTTAAATCCGTCAACCCTTTCATGAGTTAGTCCGGAAACCGTTTTTTTTGCAAATTCTAAGTTGAAAAGGGGCCATAACTCCTTCAAAAATTGGTTGTTTGTAACCAAAGTCGAACTTGACTTGTATTTTATGGTGTTATACCCGTGTACCAAATATTATTTAAATCCATCCACCCTTTCATGAGTTATCGTCCGCAAACCAACAGACCGACCGACGGACCGACAAGCTCACTCCTATATACCCCCACAAACTTCGTTTGTTTACAAACTTCGTTTGTGGGGGTATAACTACCAGGTATATAGCAAAATTGTTTAATGTTCTATGAATCAACATTTAATATGTCATAATCAAGGTTTGCAAATAAGAAAGTTACAGAGTTTATTGCATTTCCTATACGGAACGCCTGGCGCAGGTATAATATACGTTCATGACGTCAATTTTTACTCCTTTTCGAAATATTCTCTACAGGAGCAGAAATAGTTCTCTTGGCATGATACCCAAGTGTTCACGTCTGTGAACCGTTGTTTATCTATGGTTCATAATATTGCTTATTTTTCATTTTTTAATTCTTTGAAATCTCTGAGTTGGCTCAGAGTGTGTGAGAATATCTCTGACATTAGAAGTTTTTCATCAACAACACTTGTCATCATTTGGTGAGTCTTCCTTTTCGAAAACGCTAGTGCCAGTTATAACTTGAAGATCTGGATACAGCCAGGCATCTACTAGATGAATCAATGAATTGCTTTGTTTCTAATGGTGTTTTATTCAGGTCAACACAAGATTTTACAATCGAACGCTACTCCGCCCAGAAGTATGACGTTGCAGATTTTCCACTACTTTTAGCCATAGTTGCCTTACTTACCACGCTGTTGAAATGATGTTTTGATGTCAACCGTCTCAACATTTTGAAACTGACAAATGACAATTTTATATGACTTTAACGCACCTTAAAGTGTAAAAAGTGTTAAAAAACTCAACGATTGTAGCAATTTCTTTTTGCATTAAATTTAACATAAACAACCCGCTCCGGATACCCATGACAGTTGTTGCCATGGCGATAGTTGCTATGTGGTAATATAGTATTGCATTTATCATGAAATAACATGTTGTTCAGCAACAATGAGAAGTAATAATAAGTTATGATATATTCATGATTGAAAACTAAATTCAACTTTTGACTTTTCCAAAAATGTTTCATACAGCCCTCGTATGTGTACAAATACCTTAATTTTGAAAATTGGTTAAGAATAAATATTTTACAGCCAAAATGCATTTTTGATGGGGCTTTTCCCATGTAATCTCCTTGTTGCTGGGACAGCCGAACATTCAGAAATCTCAAATAATTTCAATTAGCATTATAGTTTGCTATAAAACTTGCAGGATGTCTTGATTTACATTCTGATCAACACATTAAAACCATTTTTGGGGAAATATTCTGATTTTTTTTCTAATTTCTGATTCAGAGAATTTTGCACTGAACTGAAAATGCCCTCTCAAAAAAACATTTCGCAAGTAACATTTTTCTTTCTCAACCAATTTTTAAAAGTAACGTATTTTCATTTACCACTAAAAATGTCTGTACCGGTATTCAACCGATTTAGTTTTAAGTTTTATCTGAAAAGACAAAATAAACTTTGGCTGAAACAAGTGCCCAAAACAATGAGCACTTTTCATTTAATAAAGGGACACAACTCTGCTGTTTCTGCTCAAATCTAGCTGGTTATGGAACTTGTTCAGGCTTTCATTGATACAAGTCTGGTAAAGATCAAAGGAAAAAATGAAGTAGCATGGTATTTAATGAAGCAAAGTAGCAAGTGGTTTTAATAAATCAAGGGCCATAACTCAATTGTCTTCGCCAGCTGTTTTCCAAACTTGCTTCAGCTATCATTAATATCAATAATTTGACCAAGTTTGGTAAAGACTGGATAGAAAACGAATGCGCTAGAGTGTTAACGAAGCAAAAGATAGCATTTTTTCAATAACTCCAGTGCCATAGCTATGCTGTTTCTAGTATGATATGTCGAGTTTTCGAAAGTGTTCAAGCTTCTAATGATCCGATCAAAAGATTGGTTCAGGTCAGATGAAATATAGAGAAGAGTTCCAATAATTAAAAACATAGCATTTTTCAATAATCAAAGGCCAAAATTCTTGTGTTACTTATCTCGTCTAGATGTTTTTTGAACTTGTCCAAGCTTTTATTAATACAAACAATCTGGTCAAGACTGCTAAAATCGGATGAAACAGGAAGAAGATAGAGAGTCATGATACAAAATACAGCATATCTAACTAAATCAAGGGCCATAACTCTGGTGTTACTAATCAGATCTAGCTGTTTTTGTTTAATTATCTCAGCTTTTATTTATGTCAACAATCTGGATGAGTTTGGTAAAAATCGGATGAAAAATGAAGGCACTATCAACTTAATGAGGCCAATGTTGACAGACATTGGACTAACACACGTACGACGTGCCATCCCATAAGCTTACCTGGTTTTGGGCCAGAAGAGCTAAAATCAAATATTAACTATGTTTATAATACCTTTAGGGCTGTTGGGGACTCTTGCCTCTTTGAAAGGCAGTCTGGGGTAATCGTGTCATGGAAAGCTGGCCATGGCGTTTGATGGTCATATTTTGATGAACTATGAAAAAGTTCAGCCTCGCAATTGGAGCATGCATAAACACCTGTAAGAAACAAAAGAGCAAAAGGTAGATACAGAATTAAAATGTTGCCAGTTGTCAATCATTTATCCATTTCAACCAATCAAACCAGAACGATACCTCCGACAAACAACAGCACGTGTATAAAGCACGTGCTTAGCAAGTGCAACTTTGTTATATAAACGATTGTCAATATACTCCGACATCAACAATAGGGCGGAGATATCTAAGTACTGGCGACATGTCAATTATAATAGTGTCAATAAAACATTCTTATGTCAGATTAAGTACATCAGGATTGGTATTATTTTTAGCATCGTTCAAATACAATATTTATGTAATTAATTGATAAAAATAAACAAAATGAGTCATAAAGTGCCAAAAGAAATTACGCTGAACATCGACCTGAAGAAGGTATTTCCTAACTATGGTGACGTGCCAGGGATAGCTATTTTAAACTTGGCGGTAAAATAAATCGCAATGTATTGCAAAGCGAGCGTCATGTGTAGATATCGCCGATTTGCTCTGCGTGACAGCTATTTATAATTTGGGAATTTCTCTATGGGCTTTTAAGACTTGTTGTAAATTATATTTTTTGGTATTGCACTGTATTATAGGAAACTGTTAATGTGTCATCTATGTCTATGAACTATTTCACGTTTTTAAATGGTCATACTTTTTATGTTTTTAAACAAATAAGGCCCCAAAGCTTGATGTGCTTCCTTTAAGTATTTTTACTGAAATAGGAACCGTAACATGGCCTAGTTGTAGAGTATCCACCTGGGTGTAATCGCCAGCTGGGTCATACCAAAGACTTCATAAAAATGGTACTACTAATTCCCTTGCTAACTGTTCAGCATAGTAGTGCTAGGACTGCAGTCTCTACCCAGAGTACTCTCGTTCCTCATTTGACTCCGTCAACGTCAAAGGTAGTAGGGCGAACGGTTAGGTCATGTGATTATTCAAAACAATTATGACGATGTTTATAATAAATCCTTTTGCGTGATCTGCAAAGTTAAAATATAGACCTATATCAAATAATTTAAAAAAAAATCCATGAGTTAATTTTCTTTTAGTAATTTTCTGCTATCGAGCTTCGGTTTGAAATGTTTACATATGCGTATGGATTGAGAAGAACTAAGTACGTATTAGTTTTGTAGTAAAATAGTCCCGATTAAAACTAAATTGTTATCATGCATTATTTCAAATCTTGCAACATCTAATCTGCAGATATTCTGAAAATAATATTTACACAATAAATAAATGTTTCAGGCAAACATATTCCAATTTAACAGGTTTTACCAAAATCTTGTAATTTAGTAGTTAGCAGAGATATATGTGAGAGCAAGGAACGATAACTCTGCGTGGAGATTGCTAGGACTGGTTGGCCCAGTGTCAGTATAATGTGACTAGGTGGTGTATCATTGTAATGTGTCTACGGCCCAGTGTCAGTATAATGTGACTAGGTGGTGTATCATTGTAACGTGTCTATGGCCCAGTGTCAGTATAATGGGACTAGGTGGTGTATCATTGTAATGTGTCTATGGCCCAGTGTCAGTATAATGTGTCTAGGTGGAGTATCATTGTAATGTGTCTATGGCCCAGTGTCAGTATAATGGGACTAGGTGGTGTATCATTGTAATGTGTCTATGGCCCAGTGTCAGTATAATGTGAATAGGAGGTGTATCATTGTAATGTGCCTATGGCCCAGTGTCAGTATAATGTGACTAGGTGAGGTATCATTGTAATGTGTCTATGGCCCAGTGTCAGGATAATGTGACTAGGTGGTGTATCATTGTAATGTGTCTATGGCCCAGTGTCAGTATAATGTGACTAGGTGGTGTATCATTGTAATGTGTCTATGGCCCAGTGTCAGGATAATGTGACTAGGTGGTGTATCATTGTAACGTGTCTATGGCCCAGTGTCAGTATAATGTGACTAGGTGGTGTATCATTGTAATGTGTCTATGGCCCAGTGTCAGTATAATGTGACTAGGTGGTGTATCATTGTAATGTGTCTATGGCCCAGTGTCAGTATAATGTGACTAGGTGGTGTATCATTGTAATGTGCCTATGGCCCAGTGTCAGTATAATGTGACTAGGTGGTGTATCATTGTAATATGTCTATGGCCCAGTGTCAGGATAATGTGACTAGGTGGTGTATCATTGTAATGTGTCTATGGCCCAGTGTCAGTATAATGTGACTAGGTGAGGTATCATTGTAATGTGTCTATGGCCCAGTGTCAGTATAATGTGACTAGGTGAGGTATCATTGTAACGTGGCTATGGCCCAGTGTCAGTATAATGTGACTAGGTGGTGTATCATTGTAATGTGTCTATGGCCCAGTGTCAGTATAATGTGACTAGGTGGTGTATCATTGTAATGTGTCTATGGCCCAGTGTCAGTATAATGTGACTAGGTGAGGTATCATTGTAATGTGTCTATGGCCCAGTGTCAGTATAATGTGACTAGGTGAGGTATCATTGTAACGTGTCTACGGCCCAGTGTCAGTATAATGTGACTAGGTGAGGTATCATTGTAATGTGTCTATGGCCCAGTGTCAGTATAATGTGACTAGGTGAGGTATCATTGTAATGTGTCTATGGCCCAGTGTCAGTATAATGTGTCTAGGTGGAGTATCATTGTAATGTGTCTATGGCCCAGTGTCAGTATAATGGGACTAGGTGAGGTATCATTGTAATGTGTCTATGGCCCAGTGTCAGTATAATGTGACTAGGTGAGGTATCATTGTAACGTGTCTATGGCCCAGTGTCAGTATAATGTGACTAGGTGGTGTATCATTGTAATGTGTCTATGGCCCAGTGTCAGTATAATGTGACTAGGTGGTGTATCATTGTAATGTGTCTATGGCCCAGTGTCAGTATAATGTGACTAGGTGGTGTATCATTGTAATGTGTCTATGGCCCAGTGTCAGGATAATGTGACTAGGTGGTGTATCATTGTAATGTGTCTATGGCCCAGTGTCAGTATAATGTGACTAGGTGAGGTATCATTGTAACGTGTCTACGGCCCAGTGTCAGTATAATGTGACTAGGTGAGGTATCATTGTAATGTGTCTATGGCCCAGTGTCAGTATAATGTGACTAGGTGGTGTATCATTGTAATGTGTCTATGGCCCAGTGTCAGTATAATGTGACTAGGTGAGGTATCATTGTAATGTGTCTACGGCCCAGTGTCAGTATAATGTGTCTAGGTTGAGTATCATTGTAATGTGTCTATGGCCCAGTGTCAGTATAATGTGACTAGGTGAGGTATCATTGTAATGTGTCTATGGCCCAGTGTCAGTATAATGTGACTAGGTGAGGTATCATTGTAATGTGTCTACGGCCCAGTGTCAGTATAATGTGACTAGGTGAGGTATCATTGTAACGTGTCTATGGCCTAGTGTCAGTATAATGTGACTAGGTGAGGTATCATTGTAACGTGTCTACGGCGTGATCTTTCATTGTGGCAGTACTATAAGTTTAATCCGAAATATCAAAATCATAAAAAGGGCTGGTAAGGTCAGAGAAGGCTCGGATTATATAAAGTTGAGCAGTGAGCTCACAGCGACACTTCTATAAGTAGACAAGGTACAATATGACTGAAAGTTTCAAAATGTTTAATATTATTACATCTTTATTTATGATTACTGTTACACAAATGATGTTCGCTGGTATCTAAGGCACGGCACAGCACAGATTCTATTTATTATCTAATTACATTTGAAACAGTCTAATAAATCATTTTAGAATTATTTTACTATTAGAATTTTGCAGGGGCGAAGCATGGAACCTTACACCCGGGAGTAACTTGGAAACAAATAAACAAATAAAATAAAAAGCCTAAGAAGTTGAAAACTGCAATACATATCAGAGGGGCGAGCAGGGTAAGGCTGGAAATTACCAATTTAAGCTTCGCACCTCGTTTTAGGAATATATTGAAAATCAGCCAAGCTTCGCCCCTATTTTGTGATTGAGTATATTGAAAATTGACTACGCTTCGCCCCTGTTTTGTGATTCTGAATTTCAAAAACTCATTTACTCAATGTCAAGTAAAACAAGATGTCAATGACCTTGAAGCTCTACTGATAGATTTTGATAGCTAGATCAGCCATGGGAACCTGTGAAGTTTTATGGAAATAAGACCAACACTTTCAGAGAAGTAGTCACCACAAGTTTTTCCACAAGTTTTTCCTATATCACTCTATGTAAAAAAAAGATGGTCGCTGGCAGCCACGTTTGACATGGAAACAAAATGAATTTTATTTAGGACCAACTACATGTCATGTCAGTCATTTTAGTGAAGGTTCCAAATCAATACCACTTATGATTTTTGAGAAGTAGTTGCCACAAACTTGTATTTAAGGTGTGGCAGCCATCTTGAATTTCCGACCAACCTGATTTTTACTTGGGACTAACTGGATATCAAGATAAAAATTCCTGTAAAGTTTTATGGAAGTCATTTTGGTAAAGGTACCAAACTGATACTACTTATGGTTTTAGAGAAGCACCAGGGCTCGCACTGGGATGCGCAAATGGCGCAAAATGCACATAAGAATGAAATATCATTATGGTGCAAGAAAAAACAAATTTGCGAAAGTGATTTGCGCAAAAACATATATAGACATCAAATCTCTTCTTTCCAACTGACAATTGAAAAAAAAGATGCGGGAAGGGGTGACCACCCCCACTTCCCGCGCCCACCCCTTTTTCACTGCAAAAATGCCACCACTCCTTAAAATATCCTGGGGAAAGTTCAGTTAGTTACCTGAGCTTCCAATTCCTAAATTTTTCGAAATAGTCTAACATGATTTCTACTATAGAACAATACATTGTGACTCTAACAGTTCTATCTGTAACCTCAGTTTGTTTTAGGTAGTCAACAGGGTTATAGTTAAGTATCCCGAATGATTTGATTTCAGGACAACGCTAACTTGAAATTTCACGTAATGAGTTTGTGCCATAAAGAAAATATTTGGCTCCAATGTTTTCAATTTGGCTCTAATTTGATTCATTTGGCGAAAGTAGTTGCGCAAAGAAAACAATAGCCAGTGCATGCCCTGGAGAAGTAGCCACAAAATCGTATTTAAAATCTATTTTTAGCCATGGCAGCCATCTTGAATTTTAGGCCAACCTGATAGTTACTTAGGACCAACTAGACATCAAGAGCAACATTCCTATATTCTTAAATATTATGATTTATTTTGCAACATTACCTATGCAACATTATAATCTCATTCTATTTTATCCTAGTCTAAAGAATATATTTTTTTCCGGCTTATAAAAATGTCATAATGCTACCACAAATTTTAATTATAAAGATATATCAATTAAATCCCTTACAACATCAACCTTAGTATATTATTATATTTGCTGCTCAACAGTAATTTCTCCAAATCACCCTTTTGTAACATAAATGGAATGATCCGTATTCATAAATATAGCAGGTGTTTGACCAGGTCACAGGTCATGTTATGCAATTTCTTCAGAGAATTAGGTTACTATCTCACCAGTACAAGTATATTTGCTATTGTCTCAGTGGTTATATTCGGAAAATCAGAATCAAAATAAAATCTTAAATTGCTACAATTTGCTTTCAGTCTTTTCTGAGAGCCAAAAATAGAACGGAGACTTAATCCTCTATGAATGTATAATGGACTGTCCTTTCTTTGAATTTGGACCAGTCCATTTATAGTACAAAGTGTGTTTCGGTCAAATGACTAATGAGCACCCAGACAGTTTAAACCCTGATCAACCTGCAAGATGTCATGACAGTCATTTTGGTAAAGGTTCCATTTCAATATCACTTACAGTTTTTGAGAAGTAGTCGCCAAAAAGTCGCATTTTTTTAATCTATTTTTAGCAGTGGTGTCCATCTTAAATTTCCTACCAACCTGAATTTTTGCTAGGATCAACAAGACATCAAGAGCAACATTCTTGTCAAGTTTCATGAAATTTCATCAAGTAGTCTCAGAGGAGTAGTCGCCACAAGTTTTTCCTATATAACTTTATGTAAACAAAGATGGCCACTGGCGGCCGTGTTTGACATCCAATCAAAATGAACTTTGGTTAAGGCTAACTACATGTCGTGGCAGTCAATTTGGTAAAGGTTCCAAATAACACTTATGTTTTTTGAGAAGAAGTCACCACAAAATCGCATTTTTATAATCTATTTTTAGCCGTTGCGGCAATCTTGAATTTCCGACCAACCTGAATTTTGGCTAGGATCTACTAGACATCAAGAGTAACATTCCTGTGAAGTTCCATGAAAATCCGTCAAGTAGTTTCAGAGAAGTAGTCGCCACATAAAAAGTTTACGGACAGACGACGGACAGTGCACCATGGTATGAGCTCTGCTGATCTTTGATCAGTCGAGCTAAACACAATGAGTTCTGAGAATTGAATGAGTTTTAAATTAACTGGTTTCATTGGTCCAATTTTTATCACTGAACCAATCAGAATGCTTCATTCATATTTTCATTTGGTTGTTTCTATCATGACATTACTTTCTGGTATTATGACATCACGTCATGCTATTATGATGCAACTCAGTGAGTTCTGAGAACTGACTGAATGTGTAAATTGCTATGAGAAACAGATTAAGACTGTTTGTATCTCTCAATGAGTAATGAGTTTCTTGAAAACAAGAATCATACAATTTTAAATATAAAATAATTCTAAAATGATTTAACAGACTGTTTTGATTGATCGATTAGCGTATGCTTGCTAATTGTTCTAATAAATTATATAAATAAATGGATGAACATGTTCCTTTGTCTTTATACATTATACATCCTACTTATACTGGTAATATGCTTTAGTTTCATTACACTAGCCTAAACAATTCATCATTTTTTCGGTATTCTCCGATCAAGCGTCTGCTATTCAGGCCTGCCAAATCTCCAGATAAAATCCGGATTCTCATGATTTTTTATTTACTTTTCGGATCTCCGGATTTAAGTGTAAAATCTCCGCATTTTTTATCAAATATTATTTTAAACAAGAGGTCAATGACCTTGAAGCTCTACTGATTGATTTTGATTTCAGGAAGTAGTCGCTACAGACTTGTTTTTTGAAAAATTATTTTTAGCCATGGCGGCCATCTTGAATTTCCGGCCGACCTGAAATTTTGCTAGGATCAATTAGACATCAAGAGCAACATTTATGTGAAGTTTCATGAAAATCCGTCAAGTAGTTTCACAGGAATAGTCGCTACAAGTTTTCATTATATAACTCTATGTAAACAAAGATGGCCGCTGACAGCCATGTTTAACGTCGAATCAAAATAATGTTTGACTCTGATAACCATCATGTCATGCTGATCATTTTACAAAAAGTCCCATATCAATATCACTTAAAGTTTTCAAGAGGTAGTCGCTACAAACTTAGCTGTGGCGGCCATCTTGAATTTCTGGCCGATCTGAAATTTTGCTAGGATCAATTAAACATTAAGAGCAACATTCCTGTAAAGTTTCATGAAAATCTGCCAAGTAGTTTCAAAGGATTAGTCGCTACAAGCTTTTACTATATAACTCTATGTAAACAAAGATGGCTGCTGGCAGCCATGTTTAACGTTGAATCAAAACAATTTTTGACAAGGACCAACAACATGTCATGCTGATCATTTTACAAAAAGTCCAATATCAATATCACTTATAGTTTTCAAGTAGTAGTCGCTACAAACTTGTATTTTGAAAATCTATTTTTAGCCATGGCAGCCATCTTGAATTTCCGGGCGACCTGAAATTTTGCTAGGATCAATGAGACATCAAGAGCAACATTCCTGTGAAGTTTCATGAAAATCCGTCAAGTAGTTTCAGAGGAGTAGTCGCTACAAGTTTTCATCATATAACTCTATGTAAACAAAGATGGCCAATGGCAGCCATGTTTAACGTCGAATCAAAATAATGTTCGACTCTTATAACCATCATGTCATGCTGATCATTTTACAAAAAGTCCCATATCAATATCACTTATAGTTTTCAAGACGTAGTCGCTACAAACTCCTTTTTTAAAAATCAATTTTTAGCTGTGGCGGCCATCTTGAATTTCTGGCCGATCTGAAATTTTGCTAGGATCAATTAGACATTAAGAGCAATATTCCTGTAAAGTTTTATGAAAATCTGTCAAGTAGTTTCAAAGAAGTAGTCGCTACAAGTTTTTACTATATAACTGTATGTAAACAAAGATGGCCTCTGGCAGCCATGTTTAACGTTGAATCAAAACGATTTTTGACAAGGACCAACATCATGTCGTGCTGATCATTTTAGAAAAAGTCCCATATCAATATCACTTATAGTTTTCAAGAAGTAGTCGCTACAAACTTGTATTTTGAAAATTTATTTTAGCCGTGGCGGCCATCTTGAATTTCCGGCCGACCTGAAATTTTGCTAGGATCATTTAGACATCAAGAGCAACATTCCTGTGAAGTTTCATGAAAATCCGTCAAGTAGTTTCAGAGGAGTAGTCGCTACAAGTTTTCATTATATAACTCTATGTAAACAAAGATGGCCGCTGGCAGCCATGTTTAACGTCAAATCAAAACGATTTTCGACAAGGACCAACATCATGTCATGCTGATCATTTTAGAAAAAGTCCCATATCAATATCACTTATAGTTTTCAAGAAGTAGTCGCTACAAACTTGAATTTAAAAAATCTATTTTTAGCTTTGGCGGCCATCTTGGATTTCACATCAACATGAATTTTTGCTAGGATCAATTAGACTTCATGGGCAACATTTCTGTAAAGTTTTATGAATATCCATCCAGTAGTTTCAGAGGAGTAGTCGCTACAAATAAAAGTTAACGGACAGACGGACGGACGGATCAGTAGAGCTAAAAAATGGGTCATGATTTAACAGCTATATGTTCACTGTTTATCCGCTATTTCCTGTAATGGTCCTGTTATGCTGCTTAATCTGCGATGCAAAGGAGTGTATTTGCAAGTGTCAAATCAATGGGGGTCATCAGTGTAATTCACTGACTGAATATACAATTACCACCTAAGGGCATAATTAGTTCTTTCAGTGACATAACAACATGTACAATACCAGCAATATATCTCTGGCTGCTTTAATTGATCATCCTAATTGAAATAGCGAGTGGAATGAGATAGCGACTCTTCTATATGGTACAATAGGTGCTGTCGTCTAAGTATTTGCATTTAGCACGCAAGTTTGTAGAATATTATGTGTATTTTCATGAAGAAAAGACAAGTTGTGGCATAAATTAAACCACTTTTTCTAGTCTAATTACAAAGTCCTACATAAAACAAACTATTTTTGTGGATGTTGAAATACGCTATCTATTATTTTCTATATAACTATCAAACAATGCATAAGTATTAATTGCGTAAATAATTTTAATTTGCACTTACAATAATAATTTTATATTTGCACTTACAATAATATGTTCGTCAAGTCGCGCTCTAAAATTTCCATTTAAACAAAAAAATCTTTGCACATGCGCTTTAAATCATAATTTTAGAAATCTCAGCATTTTGTGTTCAAAAGTTTTGGTACGCCTGGCTATTTCCATTACATTTCGGAATGTACAGTATGATTTTTACTATAACCTTCTTATTACCAATACGAAATCATTCTTATTACTATCCTACCTTTTTTTTAAACTGAAGAAAGGATTTCAAAATCCTCCATGTTCGTATCATACAAAATTGCTTAAATAATTAAATGTATTACATAACTTACTATAAATTTAATAGTAACATATTTTAGTAGAAAAACAATAATTATCAGTCCTTTTTCAAAATCCATAATCGGCACACTGTGCATGTGAAGACATTAACGTCATCAAGTAACATGAAGACATCATAGTGGAACATTATTGCTGCGAGCAGACGTTGAACTCAACTGCAATTTTCACTGGCCAGTAAATTAATGTTGAAATATATTATTATAGTGACAGATGTGGCTTTTAAAAACAGACAAGGAAGAAAATTAATTTAACGTACTTTATTTATTTAACATAATGTCTTTATATCTATTTGCCAAATAAGTGTTTGTATTTTAAGCTACTTTATATAGGTCTATGTTTCAACTCAACTGTTTTATATACATAGCGATGTATTTTGTCATACAACTGCTCGTTCTTGATCATTCATCTTCGACAAAAGGTACACCACAGTCGTATTCATAATTTTCCATTGCAGAGATGTTGAGCTTTTATTTTATTTTCAGTAGGTGATAAAATTTGTGTTACTCGGTTTTTATCATTAGGTTCTATAGTAAAATAAAAATCTTTGACAGAGTAAAAAGACAATTATTTTCAAGATTTTGAAAGATACATATATAGAATCCATTTGCACGAATGTGCATAAACTATGCAGGGTTTGCATAAACTATGCAGGGTTTTAAAAGAATCACACTGTAGATACCGTTATTTTAACAGTAAACTTGGTTGAATATCAAGGATAAAGACCGAGTTTATCACCTACCAGAATGTATTGGTAGGTCTTATTTCTGGCCACTGATTGGTCAGGGGTTTTTTATGAATAGAATAAAATTTTATTGTCGTAATTCATAATTTTGATAGAGCATCATCAAAAAAAACTGACCAATCAGTGACCAGAGAAAAGACATACCAATACATTCTGGTAGGTGATAAACTCGGTCTTTATCCTTGATGCTCAACCAAGTTTACTGTTAAAATTAAGGAATCTACAGCGTGATTCTTTTAAAACCCTGCATATTTCATGCACATTCATGCAAATTGATTCAGTATATGTATATTTCAAAATCAAAATCTTGAAAATTATCGTCTTTCTACTCTGCCAAAGATTTTTATTTTACTATAGAACATAAGGATAAAAACCAAGTAACACAAATTTTATCACCTACTGAAATTAATAAAAAATCTCAACATCTCTGCAATGGAAAATTATGAATATTCATAACAATGTGAACATGACAATGAACAAACAGGAAATCAAATCATAATGATATGATAGCAATTAAGATAACATATGGATTACATACAAGTGAAAAACAGCAGATTTTAAAGGGAATGTAGCGACACAGCCAAACAAGCTCTGTTATTAAGAGTTCTGAAAAACTTGGGAAAAGGTGAAAGAATTATCAAAATCGGATGATAAACAAAAAAGATATGACCATTAATTTTAAAGGTTGTTCTAAAACGAATATGGGAGCCGCCATTTTTAGAACTATGACATCATAGTTCCATATTACCATATATGGAATATTGATAAATATCATTTAAAACGAAGAAAATCACTGCAAATGAATGATTTTTTTTGCTGGTCATATAAAACATTACTGCCATTAAGTATTACATATTTTTCATACAGTTGTTGTCATTTTTTCCCTATAAATCAGTAAATTTTCATATTTATAAATATTCGATATATGGTCATTTAGAATCGTGATGTCATAGCTCTCAAAATGGCCACTTCCATATCTGTTTCAACGGAAACTTCAAATGATCATATCTTCTTTGTTTATTATCCGATTTTGATAATTCTTTCACCCTTATTTCATTATTTCAGTACTCTCAATAATACAGACGGTTTGGCTGTGTCGCTAAATTCCCTTTAATGTATCATTATAAATAATACCGCAAGTATTGAGGGCCTGCACAAGACACTCCCAAATTGACTTGATGTACATATGGATTAAACATGTCTTGCACTGATCCCTCCATATGCTCATTTAGGGTATTACATATAGTACAATCTATTAAAAAGTGTTGTTCATCTCAGTGAAGTAAGAAGACTTCACTGTTCATCTTCAATACTATCATTTTTACAATAAAAACAAAATCTATCAAAATTATGATAGAATTATGAACCTCTAAATAATTTTGAATGGCCCTCCAGTCCGGAGTCGACTTCATCACTTACCTTTATCAAAATGATCCCGATACTTTTCGCCACCGAAAAACGAACAGAACGACATAGTGTCTTATAGTTATGATAATCGTCTATGAAAATAGAATAATCGTCAACGAAAATAGAGTAACTTCGATATAAACAACAAAAATTAACAGTTAAGATCAGTTGTGCACATCTGTACTTGCTTACATAATCACTTGTCACTGAACGCTTGAAGTGACTCAAGGATCAAAAGCGCCTGTATGACTTAGGTAAGGGGCATTCAATAGTTTCTTGTTAAGATACAATCTCTCCCACAGGCCGTCATTGTAACTCTGTAAGATAAGATAAGATAAGATCATCATAAACTTCCAATAGGAAGAGCTCGCTTCAATAACACGGATAACAAAATTACGAACATTTAATCTTGGACATAATAAACCACGTCTTTCATCAGCTTCCTTGTCAAATCGTACTTAAGTCAAATCGTACTCAGGTCAAATCGTACTATTTTGGTCAATTCACTCTCATTTTTCGGTCAAATCGTACTCATGGCAGGTCAAATCACTCTCATGCTATTTATGAGTACGATTTGACCAACATGATGAGTACGATTTTACCAAAATAATGATAACGATTTGACTTTTATCAAAAACGTTTGCTAGTTTATATATATGATGCAGAACGTAGAAACAAATTATATTAAAAAAAATCTTCATTGTTGATTTATTGATTAATTAGTCAATGTTGAGTGCAAAATGTAAATTGGTTATATCTGGTATATTTTATTGTGTATTATTATATTAAACTGTTGTTTGTAATAGTGTGTTTTGTAATATTGAATGTCAGCCATTTATATGTATTATGGCTAATGGAATTATGAAAATTATCAATTGAATGTTTAATAAAGTTGGAAACTTGAATACATCATGTACAGT
Organism: Cyrtodaria siliqua; assembly: GCA_037043455.1. Classification (NCBI taxonomy): domain Eukaryota; kingdom Metazoa; phylum Mollusca; class Bivalvia; order Adapedonta; family Hiatellidae; genus Cyrtodaria; species Cyrtodaria siliqua. The sequence continues at coordinate 390,017 of JAWPHD010000152.1, forward strand.
AGCATGTATATTATTAACTGGGAGCTCGACTTATAAAGTAAGAAAGTGTCCATTCTTACGGATGGCGGGAGGTATATACCGTACTGGTTCTACAGGAAAAATGGAATGGTCTGCCAATCGAACGTCATATAGAGCCTAAAATAAAGTACGTCATGCTGTGACATGGAACACCATTCAAACAAGCAAACAAAGAAATTATTAACCGATTGTCATTACTAAATGCCAACTTTAGGGTACGGATCGTCCCTGGTATGTCGTCTTGTAGGCCAGATATGGAGCTATGATATAACCTAGATGAAGTAATGTGCAAAAAAGTAAATAACCTTGTACGTATTTCTAATCGTATGACTCATGTATTGAATCATGTGTGTAGTCATGTAGAGGTTATCTTCAACTATTGGCAGTGAATATAAAGATATGCAAATTAGTTGACAACTAAAGCAAACATATGCCTCGTCACGAAGAGTTACGACATAACTTCTAGCATATTAATATATAAATGAACGTCTAGGACAACACATCAATTAATTAATTCAGATCACAGAACTAATACAATACCAAGAAACCAAGGAATGAACATCTGTCAAAACCACATCTCTACCTAACCTCTGTGCTCATACTCTCCAAAGAAATAATTCTGAAAAACACAGTAAAATACTTACTATTCATGACAACAGACATACTACTTTAACCTCAGGTTAGATTTAACAATGAAATATAAACTAATCTTGGGAAAAACACATGCAAACTAGAAACTTTGGATTCTTTCAAGGAACTATTTCAGCACCCTACGATCCGGAAGTACTTCCTGACTGGTCTGACACCATACATATCTGTCGACGTCTCACCAAATACCAAGAATCTTGGCAAACGATTAAAAACGGTGGAAATGCAAAATTTCTTGATGGCACTAATATTTTTCTAAATTAACTTTATATGAAACGCTTATACAAAAGAAAAAAAAATCGGCTTGAATGTTTAAATTTACAGAAAATTATGCTCAGAATTATATTGCGGTAGCATAAAGGTTTGTACTTTGGCATATCACTCCGTCTCAAAACATTAAATTAGGCACCACCAAATCGTTCCCATAGGGTAACAGTACAGTATTTTGTTTACCAGCGATTTCCAATATCACATAGCTCTTAATAATAATAATAATCATAATAACTTTATTTCAAGAAGGTAACATATTAAGACATAGCATTTACACAAGTCTTTTTTACAATATGGCCATCTATAAATCAACACAATATAACAATGTAAGCATATAATGCAAGATAAAACAATACATGCATCACTTTATAACTTCAACAAGACAGACACATTTTCATACTTTTGTAACATAAAGTTATAATTCAAACTGGGGTTTCACTCTTTCATTAAAAGAAACGATTTTAATTTAGTCTTAAATGTAACTAAAGACAGCGAGGCTCGTATATCAACGGGGATCATGTTCCAAACTACCATTCCTGAAAAACCAAAAGTACGTTTAAGAATGTTTGTTCTAAGTGTTAAATGGGCAATATCCTTTCTAGCAACAGATCTTAAATTATAATTTGAATTTGTAGAGAACGATATTAAATCGGTTATGTAATCAGGTGTTAAATTGTTTATTGATTTATAAATCATAACACATGTGTGATATTCACATCTCCGTTCAAAGGTAAGCCACTTCAGTTCTTCAAACATTATTTTAGACGGTGTGTTTATAGGCTTCATGAGAATGATTCTAGCAGCCCTTTTTTGAATTTTAAGTATTCTGTTTATAGAGGATTTATTTGCTTGGCTCCATGTTATACAGCCATAATCAAATGTAGACATAATATATGAGTTATAGAACAATTTTTTCATGTCATATGTCAGGTAGTAGGAGATCCTTTTCAACAGATTTATTTTTGACACAAGTTTAGTACATGTTTTAGATATATGATTTTTCCAAGATAATGATTCGTCAACATAGATGCCTAGTAACTTTTGTACTTTTACATTTTGAATATCTGTATTATTAATTTGAAGCAGCAATGCTGCACACTTTGCTAAAGTTTTATTTGGTCCAATTATCATACAAGTTGACTTAATGGGATTAATAATCATATTATTTATCGTGCACCAATCATTTACATTGTTTAAATCTGTTTGCAATTTAGTCTGAATACACGATATTGTTTTCCCAAATGCACAAAGTGTTGTATCGTCTGCGTACATATCTACATTGGTGTGCTCAATATACAAAGGTATGTCATTTACATATAACAGAAAGAGTAGCGGTCCTAAGATAGAACCCTGCGGTACCCCGGAAATCACAGGAAGAACATTTGAGATTGTGTCACCGACCTTAACTACTTGGCTTCTGTTTGAAAGATAAGACTGAAATAATTTAATGGATGCTTCTGAAAAATGATACAGTCTTAATTTAAACAAGAGGATTTCATGATCGATCAAATCAAAGGCTTTACTAAGATCTAAAAATAGTGATCCTACAATATTTCCTGAGTCTATTTCTTTGAGCCATGTATCAACAATGTGTATAAGTGCCGTTTGACAAGAGTGGTTTTTACGAAAACCTGATTGGCGGGCATATATAATGGATGTCTTCTTGAAATAGGTAAGCATTTGATTAGCAATAAATCTTTCAAATATTTTTGATATTGTCGGAAGTATTGAGATAGGTCTGTAATTATTTACATCATCTTTGTTACCATTCTTAGGAATAGGGAGAACAAATGCTTCCTTAAGTTTATCCGGAAAAACTCCGAGACTCAAACATTTATTTATCAAAGAAGCTATTGGTAAAGTTAACATATCTCTGCATAATTTTATTATTCTAGGACCTATTCCATCTAATCCGGTAGATTTATTTACATCTAATTTATCAATTATTATTTTTACTTCAAAAGGTGTGATAAGATCAAAATTAAATACTGAAGACTTTAACTTTTCATCTAAAAACTTCCTTAACTTATCAAAGTTTTCTGGTATGTACTTAACTTTGTTTAAATTTTTAGAAACATTAACGAAATGCTCATTGAACGCATTTATAATATTTGGGAGTGCTTCAATCACTTTGCCATCGATTACAATTTGTTTAGGTATAGTTAATTCACTGTCAACATTGTTCGAAATTGTTTTGAGATTTTTCCAAATATATGTTGAGTTTTTATTTTTAAGAACAGCTTTGTTGAAAAATATTTTCTTTTCTTTTTTAATTAATGATGTTGTTTTATTTCTCCACATTTTATATTGATCCCACTTTTTTAATTTATGATTTAAATCTCTGAGCGCCCTTGCTCTGTGAATTTCATCAGTGTACCATCCTGGAAGAGTTTTAGTTTTTATTCGTTTTGTTTTAATTGGAGCATGTTCAGCTAAAACAGCATTTATTTGTTTATACAAGAAATTTAATGAATCATTTGGATCAGCAAACATTTCGGAAACTTCAAGACAGCTATTTTGTAAATCAGGACAAAAACTAGTTTCATCAAAATTATTATAACATCTATAGGTCATACGTTTATGGGTATTTTCTTTAATTAGTCCATTCTTAATATTTCTTGTGAATGTAACAGGAAAGTGATCACTAATACAATACGATGGTACATTAATTTCGCTTAAATTTTCTGGATTTGTACTATAAATATGGTCTATTATAGTTGATGAATTGTTTGTTACTCTTGTTGGTGATTTAATAACTTGCGAAAACCCATAATCAAGAACAACAGCATTCCATTTCGTATTTTTGAAACCTTCGCCTGGAAAATATTCAATATTGAAATCACCAATTACATTTGTTTCTAATTTTAAATAATCTGCCCGGGCTAATTGTGTTTCGTAATTATCTATCCAAGATTGTGGTGAATCAGGTGGCCTGTAGACAAAATTTAGCAAAAATGGTTTGTTATTAGCAACATTGATTTGAATCCACAATGATTCAATATGAGTAGTTTCAATGTCAGCTCTACGTGAATAACAAATATTATTGGCAATGTAAATCAGTAAACCACCACCCTTCTTACCATTTGCACGATCCATTCTCTCAGTATTATATCCATCAATATGTAAGTCTTTGATGTTGATAGTGTCATTTAAAAACGTTTCATACAAACCTAATATATCAATTGATTTAGACTGATACATCATACATTTCAGTTCATCTAGCTTTGGTAAAATATGCTGTATATTTAATCCTACAACATGTAAACCTTTGTTTTTAAAATTAAATTGATTTTGTACAACATTATCTTTCAAATATTCATTATCTAATACACTTACACACTGTTCATTATTTGACAATAGCAAAGTATCATCTATAGTGTCAGAATTATTATCTGCAGATGTTGAAACAACCGGCAATTTCCTCGACTCACATAAATTAATCGTATCTTCACAAGAAGATAATTCTAAATTCTCGCATTGTGTACAATTTCTACTGGCACATGTGCTTTCAGAATAATTATCTGAATTACTAATTAAAATATCTTCGCTTGACTGCGTTGAGTCGGAAGTTTTATAACAGGATTTATCAACAGTCGATATGGTCAATAAACGTTCCATAGTACAAAGATCACGAGATTCATTAGGTAAATAATCTTGGACGTTTGACTTTAAAACAGAGAATGTATAACAGATACTTACAGATGCAGAATAGAAAACAAGCCCGTCACACAGACAGTACATATTATCACAGTCAGAGCAAATACAATTTAAAACGTCAAACTTGTTCTCACATTTATAAGAGACTGAGCATCTGTCATTGAATTCCTATTTACTGTTATGCCAACAGTCACGCGTGCTATGATTGTCACGTCCACAATTCCAGCAGTGACGGTTTCCAAGATTCCGCTGGCGTCTGCCATAACCTCGATATATGTCCACGTGATCGCGCTGTCGACTGCCGAACACGTTTTCGTCTGCATAATCTCTTCGAGAACTTTTCACGTGATCATGATAGTTTTCCGTCCGATGCACAGCGTGCTCTGAAGTTCGTTGATGAACGTTCACGTGTTTGCTCGCTTGTCTGCCAACCTGGTTTTCTTCGGCAACATCTCTATTAGAGTGTTTCACGTGACAACTATGGTTTCCCGCCCAATACTCCGCAAGCTGTACGGTACCACTACGCTTTAGAATAGACAGTGATTTGTTTATAACGTGTAAAAACGTTCTAGTGCCGTCGTTGCTAAGGTGTATGCCATCCCGTACGTAGAAACGCTTAACAACACTACCATTTCCATAAACAAATGAGGAGAAGCAGTCAATGAAATGCGCTGAGGATCCGTCGCAAATTTCTTTGATGATGTCATTAACTGGCTTGACTTCAACATCTGTACGGGGACACATTGTACAGATATAAATTGTACAATTTTCTTTCTTCAAACAATCTACCGTAAATTAAATAAGTAACCTAAAATATATATCAAAATGTAGATAATCAGTCGTGTTTCTTTCGATTGTTTACATGTCAATCAGCAGCCGATAGTTGGTGGTGTCACGGTGTTGAAGTTCTGTTCGCCATTTTTATATTTAGCTATGGTCATGTGACAAATTATCATGTGATCGCAGACTACTTTCTTAGACGTTGACAGAGCATTCGCAACATCTCGTACACTGCTTCGCAGCATGACTCGAATGTAATACACAGGTTTCCATATTGGTTACGTCATACTAGCGTGACGCGCGTCAGATTCCCGCCAAAACGAATTTGCATTCAAAAATCAAAGTTATCTTCAACATTTTGCAATGTCATTTAGCTGATTGCTCCATCTATAGTTTATTTACGTGAAAGTAGTGATAAAACCTTCATCTGTATTGTAAATAACAAACATACAACGCAAATCATACATCGACACGTGTGGCAAGCGGCCATAATGTATATGTAGCAACAGTGCACTTTTTGCTGTGCCGTTGCCTTCCGGCTAACAGAATGTTAACATTTTGAACATACCGAAGCGCCGTGATACACACGAGGCGGGATCCCGAGGAATGACGGGATTGGACGAGCGTTCACGATTGGTTGACAGAGGTCAATGTAATGGCCTCTTCTTATATCGAATCAACTTGGTCACTGGTTATACATATCGGGTGTTGACAAAATTATGTATAAATTCATACAATATGTAAAATTATAATATGAATAAGGCACTGCCTCATGGCGAGCGTCGGTTTAAGTAAATAAAATGGTTACATTGTGTAATTTTGCTCATACTGAAATACCTTATAACATAGGGATTTTCTAAACCCAACTAAGTTGCTCCGTTCTAAGGGACACACCAAAAACGCAACCCACTACTATTCACATACAAATTATGCGATCATCACATTAAAAAAAAAATTCAACAAATTATTTAAGCATAACTATTCGAAATCTAAATGGGGATCTACACATTATACTCTATTACTTCCAAATCAAACCGTGGAGCACTGTGGTCTAGTGGTAGAGTGTTGGACCCATGATCCAAAAGTCGTGAGTTCGATTCCCGCCATTGCGTTGTGTCCCTGAGCAAGACACTTTATCTGCATTGCTTAGTACTGGTTCTACCCAGGAAGAAATCGAGAGTGATTCAAATAAGTTCATAGAGCTTTCGTTACAATCGATGTAAAATAAATAAGTTTAAACTAAATCAAACCAAGCACTGCAGTGTGATTTCCATTGTAATGTTGGCAGGGCTTTTACCCACTAAAAATTGTGAAGACTCCCGACCCTAGCCTGGTCATTTTGGAGGAGAAAAAAAAGCGCGAAAACTGCCTAAATTTGTGAAAAAAAGTATTGAATACATGCATTGATTTTGTGGGAGCAGGATAATATGAAACATTTTAGATAAACTTTCTTCTATGAACATATCCAGAACAAAACAATATTGAACAATTTAAGTGGTGAAAATGTTTTCCAAAATAAATAAAATAATAATAATAAATAAAATTAATAATAATAATTGTGAAGCAAATCGGCCACAGTTGTGAAAAAAATGACTTAAATAGTGAGTAAGTGTCAGGTGAACTTGAATAAGCATGATCAGTATAATTATGTATGCATACTTTTTTTTATGAGACTTCTCAGGATGATCCAATCTATTCCTATTTCCTAAATGTAAATGCCTTCACTTTGCAGCAATGATCAGGTAGGAAGGAATAGGAATGAATTGTTTCATGTGATACTGAATGTTGCGTTGTAAACCTTCTCGCCTCTCACCGCTGCAGGTTCGAATCCCACTGGGAGCTCGACTTGTGAGGATGTGTCGATCCTTACAGATGGCGGGAAGTGTATAGTACTGGTTCTATAGTACTGTTTCTAACCAGGACAAGTGGGTGGTCTGCCTCCACCACCCAAAAATCCACCGTCATAAATAACCTTACATGTGTTGAAAATGACGTAAAACACCATACAAACAAACAAACAAACAAATCACTGATGGTGTGTCATTTGAAATAATCAGTTCGTTTAATACCTTGTTCCCAAGTCACCACTCTCTACATCCCCTCTTGAAATTAAAATTGCGTCGAAAGTCACTGACTGACGTAATCAGCATTGAAAATTGTCATAATGGTGACGTACTATTACGTCTACAGTACAGTAGGTGCTTCACTTTGTCTACAAAGAACAAAAAAGGTTTACGTTTGTGCGTTCAAGTAAAAGAAAGGATATTTCACTTACCGCCTTTGGTTTCGCATAAACAATTTAAGGATATAAAGGTAGGCGAATAATTATTATTGCATATAACTATTGTTTCAGGTAAATTTTTATTATTAATAAGTGTAATTGAGACTTAAATGGCGCAGTGGGTCGTTAAATACAATTTGAACAAAAAGCAATGACACAGTTCACACAATCTCAGACATTTATTACTATTAGGTAGGATGGTCAGCGCTTAGCCAGCTTCTTAGTCCTTTTGTCATATTTTATTGTCAATGAAACTGGACTGCTTCAAGTGAAAATCACCGTATGTAGATCTAATATAAAAAAATAGATCTAGTAAAACTAACTTACATATTGACGCAATCACTTTTATTTAAACATAATCGAGCATTAAATCGTTGATTTTGTTGTTGCTGAACAGTGGCAAGCGTCGTTTTAAGTTAATAGACTAGAGCGATTAAATAATGTGTGCAATACTCATACTGTTATGCCTTACAGTGTACATCAGTGGAGTTTTCTAAACTCAATGCAAAATCAAAACATCTGCTCGAGGGCTTCTACATCAAATTTGATTCATATTTTGGATTGTTTTTACATTTGTTGGTGTTTCTAAATTAATCATTTTAACTTATACTTTTACTGCAATCAAAGACTGGTTATAGTTTTGCCCTTCACAAAGGTAGTACCTAGTACTGTGTGCGTAATGCCAGTGATGGTCCTTGATTGGAAAATAAAAGTTATTCTATTCTATTCTATTTTAAGCCAGAGAACCAGGCTAATATATTCTATCTTTATTTTTTGAAATAATAAATATTGACGCATTCACTTTTATTTAAATGTAATCAAGCATTAAATCGTGGATTTTGTTGTTTTTGAACAAATTAGATTGTAAAAAATAAATAAAATAAATATGTTGAATTGAATGGACTGAGCCAGCGAAAACACTGAATAGAATAGAAGAGAAGAGAATCGAAAACAAAATTAATTTACATGTATGTTATATTGAATGCACAAGACCTCGCTTCGCTCGGTGAAATTAGCTGTATAACGTCGCTCGATGTAATCTCGGTGTAATTGGCTTTATTTTCCTCCGAATAACACCTCGCTCCGCTCGGCGTTCATGTGAGGTTATAACGACGTGCTAGAAATACGATTCACCTGCACGGTGCACCGTTTTACTTGCACGATGCAACTTTACGGGCAGGTAACTCTAGCGGTTTGACGAAGATTTTTATTGCCTTAGTATGGCAATTTCAGAAAATCAACAACGCGTTAACCGTAAGGCGAGCTTACGCTCGCGATAAATATCACAACAATCTAAGTTTGTATTTGTGGTGAAATCCGTACTTAAGTCAAATCGTATGCCTACTCAGGTCAAGTCGTACTCATTTTTTAAGAAAACCTGGACCATATTTTAATGTCTTTTTATTATTTAAAATGCATTACAACATTACTTGAAACTTCTTTTATTAGAATAATAGATCAAATATAATCAATAATCGACTGCAATTATATTATTTCTAATGAAATAAAATAATGAGTACGATTTGACTTATTTCAAAACGTCAATGAGTACGATTTGACCAAAATGAGAGTAATTTGACTTAAGTACGATTTGACTTAAGTACGATTTGACCGGATACATTTCATCACTGTCTTGTTCAACAAAAAAAAGCTCGATAATGAATACGATTGGGTGTAAAACCGTACCGTACATTCCGAAATATAACGGAAATAGCAGGTGCGTGGTACCAGGGCTTTGTATGACTTTTTAATTATCAGCCTAGGTGGTACCATGGATATACAGTGTAGATCTATGTTTTTATATGAGTACTTCCATCAAACATGCAAACAATCAAGTGTATGTAGATCTATGGTGGTACGCATGTATATTTATTTATTTATTTCAGCGACAAATACATATTTTACAAAATATTACATATAGGTTATAAATAGGACATATAGGTAACATAAAATGTACATATATAAAGTATATAGGCAACTTTGAGCAAACTTGGATTGTACTCAGGCTTACTTGGCTTACTAGTCACCATCTTATAACTGCATTACATAGATAAAGCAAAATTTAAATTTATATCTGAAATAAAAAAAGGTTCATGCATATTTATACAAATAAGATAATATGAGGATCATGTTGTCATGATCTGTAAACTCAGTGAGATACACATTTAAATAATGTGAAAACGAAAAACAATAAAGTAATTTAAAAAGTAAAATATAACGGTAGTTTTGTGTACGAGTGCTTATATAATGTGTATATTAGTTCAAATATACATGCCTATTAGGTCACCACGGATTTTAATAGTTATTAAGAGTTACAATTCAATTGACTACTTTAACTTAGTTTGTCTAATAAACAATGACATAGATACCGTCGGATAATACCTAGAATCATTGCCGTTCATACCGGCGAACATCATTTGTGTAAGTTATCATCAATAAAGACGCAATACTATTAAATCAATTTTATTAAATAAATATCAGACATGGCGGCCAAGAAGTTAATTAAATTGCATGTTACATTGTTAATTAAAGTTGCGACAAACACGTAGGCAAGTTTAAAAAGGGATTCACACATTTTAAACTATTTTACATGATATATAGATCTCTAATAGTTCGTTACACTAAGCTAAAATATGTATTACTACTTTCGGTATTCCTCTAACCACGCATCTGTTATTGTTCGGCGCCCTCAAGGGGCGCCGGACATACTGTGGTAGTACTTTGACCGTAGGCATGGGGAATCAAAAGGACTGATAGTTGAGTATGTTTGGATTGTAATTAAAAATGTTTGAATGGCATTTAAAGCATGCTATAAAACGCACCAGAATAAGATATAAAACACAAGAGATAAAACTGCTTAGCGATTTCTTGAATTTCTGTAAGAAATGATGCACCAATAATTCAAAAATTATACAAAATCATTTCATTAAAACGATGTCTCCCTGTATTTTGACTGAAAACGAGGCTGATTATAAAATCAAATGGTTAAATGCGTAATACGAATTTTAGAAAAATTTAACGAAATTTATCGATCGTAATATCTGCGTTTCAAATGTTTTCACATTGTTCTCGTTTTTAAATCGTTTTGATTAATTATTATTGGCAAATTACATTAAATGTTGCTAAGAAATGAGAAAATACGATGATATATCGGAAAGTTTTGGCATTTAAATTTCGTTTACGGGAAATCGCTAATTTTGTAATGCTTCATTTTGACTGTCAAATGCAGACAAATGTATTGAAAACGAAAGTAGATTTATGAGCGCAGACTCTTTGCATCAAGTTTTTCTTGTATTAAAATGTAAACATTTTCTATATAGAGTATCACCCAAATAAAGCCTGGGCTGGTCATAGTGGACAGCCATGATGTCTGGCCGGGCTGCTCTTACACAGCCTGGGCAGGTCATAGTGGACAGCCATGATGTCTGGCCGGACTGCTCTTACACAGCCTGGGCAGGTCATAGTGGACGGCCGTGATGTCTGGCCGGGCTGCTCTTACACAGCCTGGGCAGGTCATAGTGGACAGCCGTGATGTCTGGCCGGGCTGCTCTTACACAGTGATGTCTGGCGGGACTGCTCTTACACAGCCTGGGCTGGTCATAGTGGACAGCCATGATGTCTGGCCGGGCTGCTCTTACACAGTGATGTCTGGCGGGACTGATCTTACACAGCCTGGGCAGGTCATAGTGGACGGCCGTGATGTCTGGCCGAGCTGCTCTTACACAGCCTGGGCAGGTCATAGTGGACAGCCATGATGTCTGGCCGGGCTGCTCTTACACAGTGATGTCTGGCGGGACTGCTCTTACACAGCCTGGGCAGGTCATAGTGGACAGCCATGATGTCTGGCCGGGCTGCTCTTACACAGTGATGTCTGGCGGGACTGCTCTTACACAGCCTGGGCTGGCCATAGTGGACAGCCATGATGTCTGGCCGGGCTGCTCTTACACAGTGATGTCTGGCGGGACTGATCTTACACAGCCTGGGCAGGTCATAGTGGACGGCCGTGATGTCTGGCCGAGCTGCTCTTACACAGCCTGGGCAGGTCATAGTGGACAGCCATGATGTCTGGCCGGGCTGCTCTTACACAGTGATGTCTGGCGGGACTGCTCTTACACAGCCTGGGCTGGTCATAGTGGACAGCCATGATGTCTGGCCGGGCTGCTCTTACACAGTGATGTCTGGCGGGACTGATCTTACACAGCCTGGGCAGGTCATAGTGGACGGCCGTGATGTCTGGCCGAGCTGCTCTTACACAGCCTGGGCAGGTCATAGTGGACAGCCATGATGTCTGGCCGGGCTGCTCTTACACAGTGATGTCTGGCGGGACTGCTCTTACACAGCCTGGGCAGGTCATAGTGGACAGCCATGATGTCTGGCCGGGCTGCTCTTACACAGTGATGTCTGGCGGGACTGCTCTTACACAGCCTGGGCTGGCCATAGTGGACAGCCATGATGTCTGGCCGGGCTGCTCTTACACAGTGATGTCTGGCGGGACTGATCTTACACAGCCTGGGCAGGTCATAGTGGACGGCCGTGATGTCTGGCCGAGCTGCTCTTACACAGCCTGGGCAGGTCATAGTGGACAGCCATGATGTCTGGCCGGGCTGCTCTTACACAGTGATGTCTGGCGGGACTGCTCTTACACAGCCTGGGCAGGTCATAGTGGACAGCCATGATGTCTGGCCGGGCTGCTCTTACACAGTGATGTCTGGCGGGACTGCTCTTACACAGCCTGTGCTGGTCATAGTGGACAGCCATGATGTCTGGCCGGACTGCTCTTACACACAGTGATGTCTGGCGGGACTGCTCTTACACAGCCTGGGCAGGTCATAGTGGACGGCCGTGATGTCTGGCCAGACTGCTCTTACACAGCCTGAGCAGGTCATAGTGGACAGCCATGATGTCTGGCCGGGCTGCTCTTACACAGCCTGGGCAGGTCATAGTGGACAGCCGTGATGTCTGGCCGGACTGCTCTTACACAACCTGGGCAGGTCATAGTGGACGGCCGTGATGTCTGGCCGGGCTGCTCTTACACAGCCTGGGCAGGTCAAAGTGGACGGCCGTGATGTCTGGCCGGACTGCTCTTACACAGCCTGGGCAGGTCATAGTGGACGGCCGTGATGTCTGGCCGGGCTGCTCTTACACAGCCTGGGCAGGTCATAGCTGACGGCCGTGATGTCTGGCCGGGCTGCTCTTACACAGCCTGGGCAGGTCATAGTGGACAGCCGTGATGTCTGGCCGGGCCGTTTGGAAAATTGTCTGAATGACCTAGTTAATTCAAAATACATTTAACCAAGTCAACATAGCAACGTTTGTTAATATTATGTCCATGACCACTAAATATACCAAGGTTTAGTACTGATGATAAGATAGTTAAAATAACTGATAAACACGTGTACTGTTGTTTAATAACGTATGTTTTAATTCTTCAAAATTTTGGCGCCGAATTGATGCTTTGCATCAAGTTTTTCTTGTTTCCATTATGTTTTAGTCTTGATCAACTTCGACGCTTGATTGTAAATACAAACATCTTGATCGTTTGTGCAAAAATAAATTTGAAACCGGAAGCAAGTGACCGTAATTATTATTTGTTTATTGAAGTGTTATTGACCATCCTCATAGAGTGAAATTTTCAACCAAATGTATGTTTTAGGCATGAGCAATGTCAGCTATATAGTACGTGACAGTTATTCAACACCATTGTTGTGAACATAATAACAGAAAGAATACTTATATGGCGGAAAGTGTTCCGTTTATATTCCATGACTTTGATACAATTTAATAAAAATTGTTTTGCTTTTAATGTGAAATACCTTGGTCCAAACATGATCCTTCCAAATTAGACTGATGTTATAAAATGGTTTATTTGATTAAGAAATGTCTAAAAAGTGTAAAATTATATTAAATGTTCTGGATATAAAGCGCGCACTTTCTTACTATATAAGAATTCTTTCTGATATTATGTCCACATCTATAGTGTTGACTAACTGTTATATATTGCTTTTCAAGGCAGACGTTTTGTTGTTTGGCATCCGCAATATGTTCTTGTTTTATGGAATAACCTCGCTAACTTTAGCATATTCTCGAGTATGGTCTATTGTTTCAAATTACATCACGAATCTTCATCTTGCCTGTGATTTATAAATCTATAAAATGCAATTCTCGTAGCTGCTGCAACTGCTGCGTTCTTGTTAACTAGGTCATGTATGTGTAACCATTTCTTTCCGATCGGACACATCTGTATTTTCGACATTGTTCGTACTCTTGTCTTCCTATTGATGGACCGTGTTGAAGAAGATTGCCTGCTCTCGTATCATATTAACCGTCAGCTTTCTGTCATCTAGTGTTGGCTTTCTTTCATATCACCTGCAATCAACAGCGCCCACATTGTTTTCCTTTCCCTCGGGATTTTTCTTTCCATCACTTGCAGTTATTACAGCATGACACGATTGAAACAACTAGTTACTTATCTCTGACAGGAAGCATTTGTTCGTGCTGGGACATATTTCCACGGAACCGTCGTTCTTCAAATCCTGTCGACAGACTGGAATGAGCACTGTCTTATTTGATCCTCTACTGATGTAACCTCCATAGCAGCTTAACATGGAACAGGCGATATGATATTTGCCAGAATTTACATGTTTCATGATACTTTATAATCTCATTTCAGACAAAAGAACTACGAACACAACGACCATTTGGCTAAATCAACAAACATTATCCCAAACATAACGTATTGGAAATAAACATCTTCCCACCACCTCCCATCCTCACCCACACCCCTCAATCCACCACCCGGTATAAGAACTTGCAGTAAGTGATGCATTAAAATAATGATTGCGATGAATCCGTGATCATCGTTACTATTTTAAAATATAAAGTTTAGGCGAGAGAAAAGCAGCCATGGTAGGGGTTATAGTTTGTGCCATATGATATGATATATGATATATGATATGATATGATATGATATGACATGATATGATATGATACGATATGATATGATATGATATGATATGATATGATATGATATGATATGATATGAATTGGTATGGTATGGTATGGTATGGTATGGTATGGTATGGTATGGTATGGTATATGATATATGATATATGATATAATATGATATGTGATATAATTTGATATGATATGCTATGCTCGATCGATTCAGATATGTTTTGGCTTAAAATCTTTCTTTATATATTTAACCTTTTTGTTTTAGTAAAGCAGGCAATCCCTACAAAGTGGGCATTTTCCCCAACCGCAAGCGGGTAGGTCGAGTCATATAGACTTTCTTAGAATATTCACAGACATATTTTGTTATTAGCTCTGTGGATTAGTCTCCCAACGTATTGGAAATGATTTGTTTGTTTGTATGGTGTCTTACGTCATTTTCAACACATGTAAGGTTATATATGACGGTTGTTTTTCTGTGGTGGAGGCATGTTGAACCGTAAATTTCACAGAAACGATTTCTTCACACGTGTGAGGAATTCGTGCGAATTCTTCACACTTTTGTTACAAATACGGCCGTAAATATCACTAATCGAAAATGTGACATATACGTTTGGCTTTTTTTTTACTTTTTCGTACGAACGTATTTTCACAGCCAGCTGACAGAATACAGTTTATCACTTATATCATACAATTGGTATGCTAACAGTCTAGCGGTCACATTTTTCAAGCAATCTTAACCAGCCTTGGACAAAACATATATGACCAAAAGATCTCGGCCAAGTTCGATTATGGGCCAGATCGTACAAGTATGACCAGAGTTAAGGCCCATGATTTAGCAAAATGCCATATTCTACCTTGTTAACACACTACAGTAGTCAATTATTGACCAATCTGAATCATATTAAGATAGAATGTGAATGTTTATAAAATGCAACCTAAGGTCGAGTTTCGGTCATATCGGCCTAGTAACACCAGAGTTATTTCCCTTGATTTAGCAAGAAACTGTATTTGATCTTGTTAACACTTTAGAGGCTTTGTTTCAGGACCAATCTTAATAATAATTGGACATAATGTGTATGACTATAAGATCTCGGTCAAGATCGAGTATGGGCTAGAAACGCCAGAGTTGTTATTGCCCTCGATTTAGCAAAAATGTCATATTGATTTGGTCAAGTTAAACTTTTGCTTAGATAGGATCATTAAAAGCAGAGTTATGCGCCCCTGATTTAGCAATGATTGTTCTATTGGGTTTCCAAGCAATAACTCATATAAAACAGCACATGCAAGTACCAAATTTGGTATGTGGATACATATTAGGATGCTGAGATGTTGGGTGCCCAAAACTGGGTCACTGTGATCTTGACCTTCAAGGTCAGAAATAGAAAAATCTAGTAAGGACCATAACCCATAGATTATACTACAGCACCTAGAGGTACCAATCTTGGTACGTTGATTCATTGTAGGACGACAGAGTGCCACGTACCATTATTGGATCACTGTGACCTTAACCTTCAATGTTAATTTAAAAATTGCTTGTCGGGTCTATAACTACTACGTACCAAAAGAACAAATGCATTTTGCGAATCGTTTGGATATATTGCAGCGAGGTACTTTTTAAATCATTCTAGCTTTTCAACGGATATGTTTATGTATATTTACGATGTGGTTTTGCTACAGATATTTACGGGCAGACAGATTGCCAAAATCGATTACTTTAGCTCGCACTGCATAATTTATGCACCTGCCATTCGACGACGCCACGGCACATAAATGTGTTAACCCTGTGCGTCCGTGCGTGCGCCTGTCCGTTCGAAATTTCATGTCGGCTCCATAACTTTCGCACAATTATTCCTCATATAAAACAATGATTCCTCATATAAAGCAACGGCCGGGCGGCTATATTCATGGTCAATGTCGCTGGGCGCTTAGAGGCCATAAAGTTTGTATGGACATTTGTGTCCGCTCTGTATATTCCACATACATAGACCGATTTTCAAATTACTCATGACACATTTATTCCTCATAACACAAACGTGCAACCGCCAGGCGGCTACCTTCAATGTCAAGGTCGCACTAAAGCAGGGGCACCCATTTAGTATGGACACATTTGTAGGTACTAAACCTTTATGAAAGGGATTTACCTGTATTGATATTTTCATTTGTTTCGCTTACGGACAAACATGTAACCATTAAAATATGGTAAACGTCGCGCGATTTTACCTTTACGACTGTTCTATGTTATTTTTGCATCAAACGCCAAGTTATTAAAACTCTCCCATTTAACGGACCAAATGATGTTAAGTATTTTTATCAATACATATCGTTAGGTCTGTCATGTCTGCTATCATAAAAAAGACTATAGAAGCCCTACGAAGCGAAAAGATGCGACGACGAAGCGCGAAGGTGCGATGGCTGCACCTTCGCGCATCGCCATTGGACATTCGCGCAACTCCATCGCATCTTTGCGCTTCGCCATCGCACCTTCGGGCACCGCCATCGCATCTTCGTGCATCGTCATTACATCTTCTGGCACCGCCATCGCACATTCGCGCATCACTATTGCACCTTCGCGCATCGCCATTGCAAATTCGCGCAACGCTATCAAACCTTCACGCATCGTCATCGCAGCTTCCGCTTGGAGCATCGGCCTTTTGGCAATGCACGAACACACGATGATGGAGCCCGAAGGCGCACTGGGGAAGCGCGAAGAACACGATTCGAAATGTCAAAGTTATTTCGCGCTTCGCCGTCTATTCCTAATGGATCGTATGAGAGAAAACCAAAAACGTACATGCACACCATTAATGGGAATTATATTATATTATATTATATTATATTATATTCTATCCTATTTTATTCTATTCTATTCTGTTCTGTTCTGTTCCTTTCTCTGTTCTGTTCTGTCCTGCTCTGTTCTGTCGTGTTGTGTTGTGCTTCACCTATTTTTCTAATAATATTATATTTTCGCAGATCTGTATGTACATGTGACGTTTTCGTCTAAACAATAATTTATTGCATTCTTTTCGTTCTGTTTTAACATGTGAAAATTACGTTTTTACTTTACTAGGGGTAGAGATGCCAAACGTAAATTTCACAAATTTGTGACATATGTATACGTGCGATTTTTGTGAAATATCCGCACGTATTCTTCACATGTGTGAAAAATTCGCACGAATTACTCACATGTGTGAAGAATTCGTTTCTGGTATGAAAGCACCAATTATTTTCCCCATAGACACCAATGTTAAAGTGTCACATATTAATGATTTGCTGCAAATTCAACTCAAGTATGGATAATGCAGCAGTGTAATGTTCATATAGAAAACTATTTTTCCACTTGAAAAATCACCAGAAAACGTGGGGTCACAAGACATGTAAGAAAGTTCTTGTTTGTTTACTAAACAGGTCAAGGGTACAGCTGTTTTTATTGATCGACAGATTTCATTGCTCACAAAGTGTAAGCATAGAGTCGAAATTTCGAAAATGTTCATCAGTGATCCAGTAAAACCTATTAATACGCTTCTTATACATATAACCACCAAATCGAATAGAAATGGGCAGTTTTCCCCTACTTATAATGCCCATTTCCATCGAAAAAGGAGGGATTACTTTTTATTATGGGAACTACATTCGACTACACCTCGGAGGTTTACATGTAATTGGTGGTGGTAAACCTTCTGTGAAATTTACGATTCAACAGAGGCAGATCACCTAGGTCGAGTCATATAGACTTTCTTAGATTAGTCACAGACATACTAAAAAATAAAATCCAAAGTATTGGAAATAAAAGAAAGCGTACATGACCGTAAACATTTGAAAACACAAATCTCAGAAAGTACTGGATGAATCGAAATACCGATTGCGATAGAGGAAAGAGCTCAATATTAAGAAAGTAATCAAGCAATAACATACCTGAACTGAACGCTTTGTTGACACATTTTAGCGGTGAACTCGATAAAAGTGGCAATAGATTCAAATGTCTTTCCCTGCATGCATAACGGGAATGGAATTTAAACGGACGTAAAACGGCCTACACGTTAATTACGTCACTAACGGTTATTGACCTCACTTACTTCCGGGTTATCATCCCGCACAGGTTGTCGTCCGCAATGCTTTGCTATGCTCGATTCAGATATGTTTTGGCTTAATACCTTTCTTTATATATTTAACCTTTTTGTTTTAGTAAAGCAGGCAATCCCTACAAAGTGGGCATTTTCCTCAACCGCAAGCGGGTAGGTCGAGTCATATAGACTTTCTTAGATTAGTCACAGACATATTTTGTTATTAGCTCTGTGGATTAATCTCCCAAAGTATTGGAAATGATTTGTTTGTTTGTGTGGTGTCTTACGTCATTTTCAACACATGTAAGGTTATATATGACGGTTGATTTTTTGTGGTGGAGGCAGACCACCCACGTTTCCTGGGTAGAAACAGTTCTGTACACCTCCCGCCATCCGTAAGAATCGACACTTACACTCTTACAAGTCGAGCTCCCAGTGGGATTCGAACCCGCAGCGGTGAGAGGCGTATTGGTAATGAAAGAAAGCGTACATGACAGAAAACATTTAAAAGCATTATTCTCAGAAAGTACTGGATGAATCGAAATACCGGTTGCGACAGAGGAAAGAGCTCATTCTGTAGAAAGATATGCACTTTAGTTGAATACAATTTGTTAAATATTAAGAAAGTAATCAAGCAATAACATTCCTGAACTGAGCGCTATGTTGACACATTTTTAGCAGTGAACTCTATAAAAGTGGCAAGAGATTCAAACGTATTTTCCCCTACATCCATAACGGGAATGGAATTTAAACGGACGTTAAAAACGGCCTACACGTAAATTACGTTACTTAACGGTTATTGACGTCACTTACTTCCGGGTTATCATCCCGCACAGGTTGTCACCCGCTATGATAGGGTGTTATAGTTTGTGCCATATGATATGATATGATTTGATATGATATGATATGATATGATATGATATGATATGATATGATATGATATGATATGATATGATATGATATGATATGATATGATATGATATGATATTGATGGGGTGATTAGAAACAACCGACTGCTCGTTACTTAGCAGAGGTGTAGAAACTCACTCCTACCAATACTTTTGTGCTTACTTTCAGCACACCAAATATTTCAAAGACCATCAAGACTGCATATATCATTCTACCAGTTGACCCCTTTATTCCAAACCCTCTTCGATGTTTTAACTGTCAAGTCTTTGGTCACCATAGTGAAAGATGCAAGCGAGCTGCTGCTGTCTGTGCCCTTTGCGGCCAGGAGGGTCATAGCGACTTCGCCAATTGCAAAAATCCCGCCTTTTGCGTTTACTGCAAGGGGACCCACGGAGCTTTCTCTAGGGATTGTCCGAAGTGGAAGCACGAGAGGCAAATACAGAAGGTTAAGATTGACAAAAATATGTATTTTCATGAAGCTAGAAAACTTGTTGAGAGTCTTACTCCGCCCACTCCATCTGGCAAATCGTATGCCGATGCGAGTAGGTGCAACCAAGAGTCCACCAAACCCAACGAACTCTTCCAAAGGTTCGTCAAATCCCAAGAGTTCGTCACCAAACAGATGGCGGTTGATGATCCAGCACATCTGGAACTCCCAAAGTCTCCAAGGTCTGCCAACCCCAAAGGGCGTAAACCCGTTCTTCCGCCTTAGTGACATCAAAATCAAATACGGTCATTCAATGGAACTGCCGAGGTTTAAAATGTAATTATGATGAAATCAGCTTACTTTTAAATAAACACAACCCTGTTTTGTCTTCAAGAAGACTAGTGATAAGATATCTTTTAAAAACTATCCATTGTATAACTATATTTGTTGTGAATCGAAACATTCCTTACAGAACTGTTGCGTTGAAAACTGGTTTGCAAGCTGTTGCGGTCAGTGTTACGATGCACAGAGTTATAACAATATGCTCCTTAAATATACCGCCCGCCCAGTTCTTCACTAGCCCTTAAAGATCTAAATCACCTAGTTGCACAATTACCATCACCTTTTATACTCTTGGGTGATTTTAATGCTCACAACTACATTTGGAGTTGTAAAGATATAAACGATAAAGACAAGAAAGATGACGACTTCTTAGCCAAAAACAATTTGTCGTTTTAATGATAACAAATCACATACTTATTTACATCTTTGTATTAAATACAATTTAAGGTTATTCTTGGTACTAAATACAATTTAAGGTCATTCTTGGTACTAAATACAATTTAAGGACATTTACACAAACCCCACCACATTCAGCACTTTCAGTGATTTGATAAGAATAGGAACGTAATTAACGAACCATTGTTTTATTTGATGTTTTAAGACATAATTGATGATGAATTTATTTCAGATATTCACGAACGCTGCTGGGGAAATTATTATAGAAATGTTTTTGCAATATACCACGTGAGCGTAACTGTTTAAACCCTCGAAAGCAACGAGTAAAATAGGCACTATTTCAGACGTTTGGTCTACTTCTGTGGTGCCTGTATATGGCGGCTATATGACACACTGTTTAGTCTCTTTTGTTAATTGTTTGCTTTATTCGTTTGTATTAATTATGACTCGCATTGTCATTTTGTTGTTTCAGTAGTAACTATCATTTATTTACCAGTATGTGAGATGTCATGTACATCACATAATTCGGAATTAATCCATATTGATTGAAGTATAAGATCTCTTTCAATTTTGTGTGATTTAATTATACTCGTATACGTTGTAAATGTTTTTTTCCAATAGATAAAATGACCTCAGTTGTGATATATATTACTCAGAGTCCCTTTTCAGCAATAACATGTTCATAATTTATATTGCTTTAGAACATATGTCACTACCGTAACGTAATGTCATTACCGTAACGAATGTGGGCTGGCGTGGCACAGTCGGTAGCGCGGCTCCGTGCCACTGAATTTCGTCGGTGTGTTCTTGGGCAGGACACTTCCCGTTAGCCTCGGATGGGGACGTAAACCGGGCGGTCCCGTGTATCGGTCTATCCTCCGAGTACGTTAAAGAACCATAGGAATATATTCGATAATAAGAGTAGGGCACGGTTCCCGGATTCCTATGTATCCTTCCCCTCTCTCTGGGGCGGCTCTGTTTAATGTGTTGATGAGCCGTTAAACAACATTCAATTCAATTCAATGCACTTCCGTAACGACACCTATTGTACTAAATAAATCAATATTTGGCACATGTGAGATCGAAATCCAAAGACTTTAAAAATGTTCACAATATATTTCAACATTCAAGTAGTCAAAAAGCATTTAGAGCTAATAAATGACGGCACGGGCATTATAATAGGCACTTTAAAATGGCCGTGTTTCTATCCAGCTTCGCATTTAACGTATTTTTCCTTTACGATCTCATTTACAACATCAGTTTTGATTTAAACAATGGTACTATTTTTATTTATTTTTAGAACTATTGGAATTGTCAATTTTGCTGTTTTCAATTGCGTCGCGGCTGTGACAATTTTAATGCCCTGACTTATTCCAAACTGCCATATTTTTTTTTACAAATTCATAATTTTTCATTGCAGAGATGTTGAGATTTTATCTTATTTTCAGTAGGTGATAAAATTTGTGTTACTCGGTTTTTATCCTTAGGTTCTATAGTAAAATAAAAATCTTTGACCAAGTAAAAAGTTGATAATTTTCAAGATTTTGATTTTGAAAGATATGTATGTTGAATCAGTTTGCATGAATGTGCATGAAATAAGCAGGGTTTTTTAAGAACCACATTGTAGATACCTTAATTTTAACAGTAAACTTGGTTGAACATCAAGGATAAAGACTGAGTTTATCACCTACCAGAATGAAGTAGGTAGGTCTTATTTTTGGTCACTGATTGGTCAGTTTTATTGATGATGCTCTATCAAAATTATGAATATGAAGTGTTATCCGTGCACTCATTCAAAAGGAGCTCAGCAATAGTCATCCTCCAATACATACATGACATTAGGCGCAAGACAGAATAAAAGTGTTTACGTATTCTCATCTCTGACAATTAAAGATTTGTTATTTTTATCGTATGATGTCATGATGTTATCTGTATTTAGCTTTGAGCTTGTTATTATTATACACTTTCTGATTTGTCAAATAATGCATACGTCATCAAAACCTGTTTTGGCGCCATTTACAAACGTTTCATATAGGAGCATCCTGTTAACCGCACCAGCAAACCTGCGCTATAACTCGATCTTGTTGGGCGTACTTCTTTGAAATGTGTGTCCATTTGAACAATTAAATAAGGTACGTAGTTGATGATTAAAATATATAAAAATGTATAATCGTTTATTATTAGTTTCATTTATTAGACAAAATGGAAGTGTCCGACTGTACCATACTCCAGTCCTGGTAAAATAGTGGATGGTACAATCGGACACCTTAATACTATGGGGTGCCGTTTTACTATTTATTGGTATTATTTTTGATGTCCCCATAATTCATTTATGGATAAAAAATCATTGATGGATATCAAAAATCGAATTAATGAAATAAAGTAATTTATATCTATAAATCTTTTTTTTTATATTAAAATTTGATTTTCAGTCAGTTATCCAAAAATAAAAAGTTTATGTGTCATTTTTTTGACATATATACAACGTTTTCAGTTCAGTTTCACGTTTTCTTATGGGGGTGCCGTTTTACTTTTTATTAGGTATTTTTTGATATCCATGATTCATTTATGGATATCAAAAAAATATTGATATCAACAACTGAAAAATATGTTTGATATCCACACATAAATGATTTATTGATATAAAAAAATCGAATTATGGATATCAAAAAAATCGAATTATTGATATAAAAAAATAATTTGATTTTTTTGATATTCGTACTTCGGTTTTTTGATATCCATAAATGATTTATTGGTATAAAAAAATCGTTGATATCAAAAATTCCATAAATGATTTTTTTGAATTATTGATATCCTTAAATTAATTATGGATATCAAAAAATACCCAATAAATATTTTGATATCCATAATTCGATTTTTTTGATCATAAATGATTTATCGATTTATTAAATTTAATAATTTAAATTAATTATGGATATACAAAAATGAATTATGGATATAAACGCCGTTCTACTATTCATTAGGTATTCATTTATGGATATAAAAAAAAACATGTATATATATATAAAAAAATCGAATTATTGATATCAATAATTACAATAATTTTTTTTATATCAATCCATAAATGATTTATTGATATCAAAAAATAATTATGGAGATCAAAAAATAACTTTTATATATCAAAAAACATTTATGGATAGCAATAAATGAATTATTGTAATGAATTATTGATATCCATAAATGAATTATTGATATCCATAAATGAATTATGGATATAAAAAATACACAATAAATAGTAAAACGGGCGCCATAAATGTTAGTCTGTATTTTTTTATATCAAAAAATGATTTATAGATATCAATAATTCGATTTTGTTTTAAAAAATGAATTATTGATATCAAAAAATCATTTATGGATATAAAAAAAATCGAATAATTGATATCAAGAAATAAGTTGTAAATATTGATATCAACAATTCGATTTTTTGATATCCATAATGTAACCGGAGGCCCCGGGTTCAATCCTCCGTGGTGCCACTGAGTTCCGTCGGTGTGTTCTTGGGCAAGACACTTTTCCTTAGCCTCGTCCGTCGGATGGGGACGTAAACCGGGCGGTCCCATGTATCGGTCTATCAACCGAGCACGTTAAAGAACCATAGGAATCTATTCGATAATAAGAGTAGGGCAGGTTCCCGGATTCCTATGTATCCTTCCCCTCTCTCTGGGGCGGCTCTAAATAACCTGTACTGCGTTGATGAGCCGTTAAACAACATTCAATTCAATTCAATTCGATATCCATAAATATATTATGGACATAAAAATTACCCAATAATAAAATACTCAATAAATAGTAAAACGGCACCTGATATATATGGCTCCATACTGTCTTTTACCTTGTATAGTGATTTTTTTTTTAAACTCTTTAACGGTTTTCAAACTTTCGCAGATGTCCGAGTGTACCATCATGGGTGTCCGAATGTACCGGTAAGCGTCTGAATGAACCAGAGATGTGATAACAAAAGCATAAACATGGTTTAATAACAATCGTGAACGCTCGGCTGGGATCCTGCCTCTTGTGAATCACGGCGGTCCCGCCTTGTGTAAACGTATCACAGCGGTTCGGTATGTTCAAAATCTTGACATTCTGTTTAAGTCGGAAGGCAACGACACTGCACTGTTGCTATGTAAACAATATGACCGCTAGCCACACGTGTTGATGCATAATTTGCGTTGAATTTTTGTTTTTACAATGCAGATGAAGGTTTTATCACTGCTTTCATGTAAATAAACTATTGATGGAGCATTCGGCTGAATAACATTGCAACAGTTGGTTGATAACTTTGATTTTGAATGCAAATTTTTTTCGACGGTTTTGGCAGAAATCTAAGGCGCGATGACATAACCAATATGGAAACCTGCATATGTATTACATTCGAGTAATGCTGCGAAACAGTGTACGAGATGTTGCGCACGGGTTTATTAAGTGTTAAATGGAATGATTAATTCTGTTTTCATTTGAAAACAATCCGCATATGACCCTTCATTACGCAATTATTTCATAAAGCTTCCGGCGCACAGATATGTGTCAAAACAAGTGCCTGAATACGAAGGTGACCGAACGTACCGGGTTTGACCCTATTCACAATTTTGATAGAGCATCATCAGAAAACTGACCAATCAGTGACCAAAAATAAGACATAACCAATACATTCTGGTAGGTGATAAACTCTGTCTTTATCCTTGATGTTTACTGTTAAAATTAAGGTATCTACAGTTGATTCCTTTAAAACCCTGCATATTCCATGCACATTCATGCAAACTGATTCAATATATGTATCTTTTAAAATCAAAATCTTGAAAATTGTTGTCTTTTAACCAGGGGCGGATCCAGGATTTCAGCTTGGGGGGGTTAAGATTTTGTCGGGTCCGTCTCTAGCCTCATAAAACGGTTGCGGTAGTGCATTGATAGGGTAAAAAAGTCCGTTTTCAAATAAAAGGATATAACAATGTGTTAATTAAACACCTCATTAGCCATTATGCGTCGAGCGAGTGAAGCGAGCGAAAAAAAAAATTATACTGCGGGCGTGCAACGAAATTGTTAGATATTTTATCTACAGTAACATGGACATACATGTATGAATAAAAAAGTCCGTTTTCAAATAAAAGGAATTAACAATGTGTTAATTAAACCATTCATTAGCCATAAAACGAGCGAGCAAGACTTTTTTTTTATACTTATATAAAGGGCGTGCATCGAAATTGTTTGATATTTTATCTACAGTAACATGGACATACATGTATGATTCAGAATTTTTAAAGTGGGGGTGGGGGCCCTTGGATCCGCTATAGTGTTTTAAGTTTTAACTCTGCCAAAGATTTTTATTTTACTATAGAACCTAAGTTAAAAACCAAGTAACACAAATTTTATCACCTACTGAAAATAAAATAAAATCTCAACATCTCTGCAATGCAAATTATGAATAATTAATATACCAAATTTTTCAGATTTGTGGGAAGCGGGGTTCGATCTTCCAATGTTTGCCAATATCGGACTGATATGAAAATGATTTCTGCATGAGTTATCACTCTCATTAATCACCCGCATTATAATCGAATTCTAGTGAAGTACAACAATGTGGGGGAGAAAAACGATCATAGTATAAAACAGTGTTTGTGTCTACGTTGTTACTTGCACTTTTGAATGCGCATCTACGGTTGTTTACCTGTAGATTAGCTTCGTTTACCTATGGGCATTTGATTGGTTGCTATTTTCAGACTTGCCTTTGGCGACACATTTCAATGAATGAGTGTGGCTCGTCAAACCGGTTTTTCAACGGCACAGTCGAGTGATTCTCTATTATTGTGCTTTCTAAATATAGGTCTGGGACTGCCTACTGTTCATTATGAAGACGCCGGTTAGTGTGAATGCACAGGTCACGGCTGATACACAAGGTGTGGTGATACCCATAACACATGCAAGTGTGACAGGTATTCAGTGTTTGCCGACTGTCACTCTCTGCAACAGCAACATTTTGGGACATTTAAGGAATCTGGATTTTTCGATTATTGGAAAATATTAATGTTACAGGTAAATTATTTTAATGTCATAGATCATTGTTTGCTTTTAATTTTAGCTCCATTCAATAACGCGTTTGAATATTTCTTACTATACCAGTTTACCTTTGCATGGTTGTGTATACCTGTTTTTCTTTTTTTGAAAATGAAGTATTTTCTTTAAAAAATAAATAAATAATAAACAACAATAAATGTAATCCTGCTTTAACTAATTTTCAAGTAAATTTAGTTTACATAAAAAATGACATCCCAATTGATTTGTTAGAAAATGTTAAATTTACACACCTTTGAATTGGGTTGGACCCAGCCCAAAACAAGGCAAAACATGCCAAAGATCATTTGATTTGACATAGAATTATAGGGTATATTGTTAATTTAAATATGATACCAGTGCTTAACGAGATTGATGTTGATCAAATATAAACATGTGTTGGTATGATTACAATGTCTCGTGTTAAAAGAAGAATAGTTATTTATGCATTGTTTATATCATAACTGCATGCAGACATTGTGTTAAATTTTAAAATATTTGTGTTAATGTCCCTTAATTAAAAAATAGTTCTAATGAAGCAATAGAAGGCAGAGACAGAAGCAGGGGTTGGTAGTTCGCAAAACCCACTCCAAAATTATAAGGGCACACCTAGCAGGTGCATCCACCCCCAGGGGCGTATTTAGGCATACTCCTGTACGCCTGGGGTACGCCTGGGCCCTGTACGCCTGGGCCTACTCTAGAAAAAACTAATCGATGTGAAAAAGTAAAAGTACTTTTTAAATCCGCAATAAAAATTGAAGGGGTAGGGGGTGAGGCACTATTAAAAACACACCTAATGAATGGAGGCGAGCCTCTAAAATCTCATTCAAATGAAGCCAAAAACCTCCGAAGTTGCACTCGCACACCATCCCGCACCCTCCCTCAGGGCGTATACTCCAAAAAGCTCTGGCTACGCCCCTGACCCCAAAACATGAAAAAGAGTTTTTGGAATTTCCAATCCCTTCAAAATATTTGTAAATGGCCATTTATGTCCGTGAAGACTAGAAATAGAAAGGGAGTAGCTCGAGATTGAAAATGTGTAAACATTCTGAACTTTTTAAGAATAAACAATCTTCAGATTCCAAAACTACAAGTAAGATATTTGTTTGTCTCACCCACTTGGGGTACATAGGCATATATGAGACAAAAGTATTTTTAGTAGCATCGTAATTTGGTTAAAGGAGCTTCATATCTCCAGATTGCAAGTCATTAAAAGGTGTTTTACTTTGTTGTTTTACATCATTTTTCATACGTTAGGCCATACATGTATATTTTGTGGTAGAGGCAGACAACCCCATTTTCCTGGTTAGAAGCATTTCCGTATACCTCCCACCATCCATATTACCTTGAAACTGGGTAGGGCCAATCACTAGGGATTGGAGTATGAGAGTTTCAGATATTTGGGGGTTGGGGATGTGGGTGGAGGGAGAGTGGACAAGGTTATACCCTGTATATCACTAATTTGTTTTTATGGGGTAGGCACTTAACCACCTGACCAAACCCTACCCTACAGTACAAGTGGCCTTTACCTTAATGAACAAGGCATAATTGATCATTCTTTTTCACTTTGGAGAATAAAGTGTTTTTATTTTTAAAAAAAGAAAAAAAGTTTCTTTATTTGCACAAGGGAGTAAAAGAAAATTGATAAAAATCATATGTAATCCATTAAAAGGTAGGTAGACATGTTTTTATTTTATTTTGATATTTAAAAAAAACAACACTGTTCAAACAGGTTATGAAACTTGTGAGTCACTCTATAAACTTATGAATGCAATGGATGAATGGCCACACTGGATTTGCTAATGCATGCAGAGATGCATTGATATGTGTGTACAGGTATATTTATTGGGTTTAAGCCAAAAAAGATTCATATTAAAAGTTTTGAATTTGTATAATTTATTTAATAAAAAGAAGAATAAGAAGAAAGAGTAATGTACGTAAATGAATGAATAACTTCAGCATAAGTAATTTACAACTTTTTCCTGGGAATTTTCATTTATATGCCAACAACAGAAATACTTTTCCTTTAAGAACAATTACGAGGCTGCAAGAACACATGTACCATTGACACCTTTTATACATTTTATTTTAGTTATAACTTTCTAATTTTAAACAATTTTGTATCAAAATAGTGGTTCATAGTTCGATGAACATTTTTTCCTGCGAAAAAAATCCTGCTTCATAGGGATTAGTTGCCCGTGTGGTTCCCGGGGGCCCCAATTTGGTCACGGGGCAAAAAATAGGGCCACTGCAGATCCTTTTGGAGGGGTAGAATCCCCCCAAATTCATGTTCATTTTATCATTTTTTTGTTCATGTTCATTAAAGGTCTTCATCATGATCCCTGCATTGTTTCAGGTGCTATCTTGCTCGCATAAAAAGAGCAGTGGCAGAAAAACAGTAACGAAGCTCCAGCGTAAATGGAGTTTCTACGATAGAATTTGCAGCAACTCTGCAGTTCAGGGTGAGAAGGTTCTAGGCCCATTTTCCAAAACCCCAATTCAATTCTTTTACATGTGTTCATCATCATCTGATTCGGATTACAAAAACATTCACATCGGGTAAAATATTTTTTTCTTTTCTTGCCTTCCAACTACTTCAAACATTCATCACAATCTACTTTTTCTTCTTGTGAATTTTCTCCTTGTTGTGATTTTTCTCCTTGTTGCAAATTTTGATGTCAAGAACTTTCTCATGGAAAATACTTACACTTCAACAACGTGTATCAAAACTCTATCCAGGTGTTCAGGTCATATAATAATATATATGTGCCGATTAAAAGTAAAGTTTTTTTCACAGGTTCTGAAAATACCCACGTTTAAATATGCGTAAAATGAATTATGAGTTGGTAACTCTTAATTCAAAGGTCCAGTTTCAGGGTTTGGCCTGGCTGGTTGAAGCCGGTTATATTGGGTCCAGTTTCGGGGTTTGGCCTGGCTGGTTGAAGCCGGTTATATTGAGTCTATAGAGGTTGGATTCTGTTTTGTTTGTCTGCTTATTAAATGTAAAATATAAAAAAAGACCAACACAATCAATCCCCCAATAAAAGGTTGACGTGGCTATTCAGGTACCTGCTTTAGTAAAGTTCGGCCTTAAGCACAGATAAAATAGACTTTCATAAGTCGGGCCTTTTTTTGTTTCTGATATTTACAAATTGCACGTCAACATTTTTTATCAAACTTTTTCTTTGAAAAAAACAACATCTGGCCGTGAAACAGACCAAAACTAGGTCAATATGAATGACCTCGACTTCGTTTAGTTTTATTCAACTTTTACTGGTAACTTTTCCTTACAAGTTGTGATTGTTTTGTGTGTTTTTTCTTTCTCTTTTCAGCGAGGGAGTACCAAAGGAAAGCTATGATGGCGCTCAACGCCAAAAACAACATGTTGATGTTGTGTCTGTTTTTGTGCATTGTGGGTAGAACTTTTGCTCAAGATGAGCTTCTCGAACCAATTGTTGGCTCTCCATCCGGCAATGAATGTAAGAATACTTTTTTGCTCTACTGGCATTTACTCAAAGCAGTAGTTGGAACGCATTCATTCTAATGGCCAGAGGATATTATAAATTATGTAAAAATAAAAAACGTTCTGTTAGTTGGTTATGGACGTTTAGTGAATAAGGTAGTTTTTTTTTAGCTCACCTGAGCACGAAGTGCTCAAGCGTGTGCTATTGTGATCGTCTGGCGTGCGTCCATCCATCCACAATTGCTTTAAACAACTTTTCCTCTGAAACCGCTTGGCTAATTTTGACGAAACTTCACAGGAATGATCCTTGGATGGTCTTCTCTCAAGATTGTTCAAATTATGGAAATCCATACAGAACTCCATGGCAACCAAATGGCAACCAAAAGAAAACAAGCTGGAAAACTTTAAAAAATCTACTTCTCTAAAACTACTTGCTCGATTTCAAAATAATTTCACAGAATTGATGTTTGCTTGACCCTCTACCAAGGTTGTTCAAGCCGGGTTTATTCGTCAAAAGACATACCCGCCAGGGTTGCGGGGCTTATTTTTGCTGCATTTCTACATGGAAAACTTAAAAAATCTTCTTGTCTGAAACCGCTTGATGGATTCAAAATGTTTGGGTGACACTCTACCAAGACTGTTCAAGCTGGGGTGATTTATCAAAAATCTTGGCCGCCATGGGCGGCGCATTGTCCCTATATAACTATATAATTATATCAGAAAATGTTTAAAAATCTTTGTCTGAAACCACTTGTCCCATTACAAAATAATTTCACAGAAATGATGTTTGGGTTGGCCTCTTCCAAGACTGTTCAAGCCGGGTTGATTTTTTCAAAAACATGGCCGCCAGGGGGCGGGGCTAATATTTGCTATATTTCTATATGGAAAACCTAAAAAATTCTTCTTGTCTGAAACCGCTCAATGGATTTCAAAATAACTTCACAGAAATGATGTTTGGGTGACACTCTACCAAGATTATTCAAGCCGGGTTGATTCGTCAAAAAAACATGGCCACCAGGGGGCAGTTTCCCTATATAACTATATGGAAACTTTTACCAAAGTTTTGTTAATGCTATCAGCTGTAGGGCATCTATCCCTGTCATCATAATAGATTTAAGAAATAGAACATCGATTATTGTGAATTATTGTTTAATATATCACGGTTTGGAGTTCCGCCCGAAGGGGGAGTGAAATTATTGTTTACAATTGAACGACAAACCGTGATATATTACAGATAATTCATCGTAAACGATGTTCTGTTTCTATTCTAATACCCCTAAAATGTGAAAATAACGCACACATCCCTAATCTTTCGCATTGCTGTGCTTACTCTCCTAACGTTGCATACGTTACAATGCGCATTGCGCAATGTTTATTCTCCTAACGTTGCAAAAATTACAGTGATATATCGTTCAATATAACGAGATATTTTAAACTAGGCTATAAAGTGCGGGTGTATTAGAATTGATAATATATATAACATCTTTTGCATACAGTGCATAAAACTGAGCTGAAACTACTGACACCCTGTTTTTTTTTAGCTCACCTGAGCATGTAGTGCTCAAGGGTGACTTTGAGTGATTAAAATAGCATAAAGCATGTTGATTCCATAAAAAAAAACATGGCTGCCAGTTGGAGGGGATCTTTTCTCACATCTTTATTGAAAAAAGCTACAGTCATGTTGATTTGATGTTTGAGTGAACGATTTAGGGCCATCATGGCCCTCTTGTTTTCCGATTACCATGAAATTTGGCAAAAACAAAAACATTTCTACTTTATGTTTTTTTAAAGAAATAATCAGTAAAACAATTTTATTACATTACAAAATCCTACCCCAAAGATGAAGTGAGTTCTCCATGTATAATATTTTCTGTGTTAGCATGTACCTAATTAGTGTTTATTTGCACATGTTTTCAGGTAAAGCATACGATGGGCAGACTGGTCAAATTCTAACTGTAAAAACTATAACTGTGGGCGCAGCTGAAACAGGTAAGATATAACTGATGTGTTTTGTAACCTTATCCTCTATACTGTTGTGTACACTCTCTTCAGAAATATGTAATTATCACATTTTTGCAGCATTTTTCTTTGAAGTATGCTATTTTTTAAATGTAGGTAACAGAAAAGTGTGACATATATACAAACAACTAGGGTATACATAGGTCTGATTAAAAAAAAAAATCTTTCAAAGTACATGAACATTTGGTGAAAGGGACTCGATAAGGCCTTTTTTTTTAATAACTTGGTTTACGGATCCGCCGAGTCTAATTTTCCCGTTTTGGAAATTTTTTTTTGTACTTTTCACTCTTTTTTCCCCACTAGTGTCAAGGACATGATCGGTTATCTAAAGTATGCTATTAAACATGGATTTCGATAGGGATCTACGAAAAGTGATGTTCGATTTTTGATTCTCTCCCCCTTTTTGACTTAAAACGTCAACATTTTGCTTGTAATTTAATTCTCTCAATTTCCCCCATGTTGGTACTCCATGCTCTGTTGCCAGTCAGTACCAACGTTTTTAATGTCCTATAACCATTACGTAAAGCTGTTGGGATAATGGGTTATCCCTCCTTATATGTTCATTGTTAGTAAAGGTACCCTTCTGATAGTTCTGTTTCGATTAATCGAGTTAAGCTCGAGTTACTCGAGTGTCACTCGTTCAACCTGTCAAATTGATTGATCGAGTAAGACTTTTCCTGATCCAGTTATGGCAGGAGTTCATCTAATCATGTCAGAGTTGTTCTTAAATTACTTTTATTTAGTCTAGCAAGCCAAGTCTAGATATATGATAAATGATTTCACCTGTTCATGTTAAAAACAAATAAATGCAATTTTGATAAGTTACTTTCTATTTAAAGAAATAAAACAAAGAGTAATACTAAATAACTAGACTTTGATCAGAACCTGATCAAACGCGAGCTTTCCAAATTGGATGACGTCATGACGTCACAATGGTCAGCGATGTCTAAGAAGATGACACTGATTTGTTTTTGAATAAAATAATTTGGAACATGCAATCAGTAAAAAATTTCTTAATATTCTAAAACAATGACGCCAGGATTTTATTTGACGTTCCTGCACAACCAGACTCTGAACTCTACAATCTCTGAAAGTTTTGTTCAAATCCAAAGATAAATATAGAATATATAGCCATAATAAGATTTCCATTATGACGTCAATGGCGGCCATCTTTGATGACTTCATGACAAACTTTGACGTTCTTGCACAACTAGACGTTGATGTCTACAAACTGTGAAAGTTTTATCAACGTCCGATCATAAATTAATGAAGTAGATATAGCGATTACAGTATTTTTTTAATGATGTCATTGTCGGCCATTTTGGATGACGTCATGACGTTAAAACTGTCAGCGTCGACTGAAACTTATCATGACACTTATGTATTTTTCGGTAAAGAAACATAAACATTGCAATCGGTGAAAAAAACGGATTTTTCATAACATTGTGACGTCATGATGTAGATACAAGTTTTTACATACTTGCACAACTAGTCCCTGAACTCTACAATATGTAAAGGTTTTGTTCAAATCCAATCATAAAGGCATACGATATAGCGATAACAATATTTGGCTGATGATGTCACTGGCGGCCATCATGAATGACGTCATGACCCCAAAAATTTCGGGACACTATTGCAGCCCGAGCTCTGTCACTGTGTAAAATTTAGAGGCGGTTGTAAAATCAGTAATCCATCTTCGAGCTGTTGGGTATAACTGGTGATCGATCATGCAGTTCTCGATTCTCAGCAGTTCTTTCTGTCTGATGTCCATTAAATTACCTTCCTTCTCTCAAAGTTATTCAGATGATAAAAATGGAAAAATATTTGATTAGGCAAAATTTATTTTAAAAAAATCGCCTAACAGGATTGAATCAGTTTAAGATTATGTTCCAGGTGTGAAAAAACAAATACCCCTTCTTTGGGAGGGTTGATGGAGGTGCCACATTCTTTTACATAATATTATTTATCGGGAAAACGTTGAAAGTGTTGTACAGACAAACTTGCTCATGCGACCACATGCATTCAGCGACCAACCACTTTTAAGTCCCCCCCACCCCCCTTTATATTTCCCTTCTAAAGTTTAAGTGCATTGAGCGACTTCTGCCTAATGCAACCAACGACCGTCGGTTTTCACACCAAATATATCAATAATTCTGGTCATTAAGCGACCGCTGATGAGATCGATGAACTATCAAGTCCTAAATTATCAGCTTATTTTGTCCGAATTGGATAATCATGCCTCAATCTGTTGTAAACAGTTGAATTGAGAAAGGTGCGAACAACAATTTATGATATGCAAAGCAATGACAACTTGTGCGTTTTACATGGTTTACAAAGTTGTTTAAGATGACTCGGCCCCAGTGGCGACAACTTACACTAATTTAAAAAGGGATCTAAAGGAGAAAATAAACAACTTTTTGCTCTGTATTGTTTCATACTTCCTCTGCCCATATTGTCCATTGTAATGCCGCCATAATTCAAAGGTCTTTATGTTTTTGCCATACCTCCTTAGCCAGCAGGCAGATCCAGATTTGCATTCAATATATGCTCGTCACACCTGGAGGCATTTGCCAGTGTCAAAAACATGTCTTGTTTACTTTAATTTCAGATTGGAAAAATATTAATGACTGGAGACAAAGAATCAAGCTTCCTGTAGCGGGTGCAGGTGCAATACAATTGGCAGCTTCTAAGACAGCAGACAGTAACACAGTAGATAAACACGAGATATCATTCTACTATAACTCGGGAACAGGGTTCTACATAATGGAGATAAGGCAGGACATTGATCGTGATGTGAGTTGTTTTTTAATTTACCTGGAAAGTCAGGGATTTTTATATTGGGTAAGAAAAGAAATCAAATTTGCATGAGGCTAAATAAAACTAAAACGAATTCGACGGAGCGCCTTCGCAAAATATGCACATTTTATTTACACAGTCAGTTCCCGTTAACCCTGTATCCATTTTACATGTAATTGTTTTGATCGTTCTTTTATACTCAGATCAGAAATAGTATTATTTATGCTTTTCTGTATACATGCATGACACTGTGAATGAATAAAAAATGTTTAGGGTATTTGTGTGTTTGAACTTTTGACCCTTTTCCCAGAGTCCATGGTGACCCTGGAGCAAATTATACTGATATTCCCAAAATCATTACATTTTATTGAGAAAGAAAAATAGATATTTGACCAAATTTACCTCTCTCCCCGACCCTAACCCCAAACACACACCCAGTCCCACAGTCTATACACTGTAATCCCTTCATCAAAATGTTAGGGGCGTCCGTGGCCGAGTGGTTAACGTCTCTGACTTGAAATCACTTGCCCCTCACCGCTGTAGATTCGGTCCCTCAGGGGCCTAGGAATCTTTATGTGAGGAAGCTATCCAGCTGGCTTGCGGAACGTCGGTGGTTCTACCCAGGTGCCCGCCCGTGCACGAAAATTGCCCGGAGGGGCACCTGGGATCTTCCTCAACCTATGGAAGCTGGAAAGTCGCCATATGACCTTAGCTGTTGGTGCGACTATAAAATCCAATTCAATTCATCAAAATGTTCATTTGAGACATAATTAATATAAAAAAATGACGCCATGTTACGCTCCCACCTACCTCCAGCCCCAACCCCAGGAAAGACGTCCGAGTTTTAAATAATAAATCGTTTGACATCCTGTGTATCTCTTTCATAGATGACTATTATACCAATTAAAGGGGTTGATGCACTATTTATTTAAAAGGGCTCTGAAAAACTTGAAAAAGCTGAAATAACTATCAAAATGTCATGACAAAAGAGATTGCGAAATTTGCGAAGAACATAAATGGAGGCGGACATCTTTGAACGATGACGTAATCGCGTCATTTTACCATATATGGCATATTGACAAACTGTCTTTTAAAGCAAAGAATATCAATGCAAATTGATTAAAAATAAATTTACAAATGTAAAATGTATCAATTTTATGCTTATTTTTCATTTGCAGTGATTTTCTTTGCTTTAAAAGACATTTTGTCAATATGCCATATATGGTGAAAACATCATTCAAAGATGGCCGCCTCCATTTATGTTTCTTTGCAAATTTTCATTAGGTCATAACAATTATTTCCTTTATTTTTTATGGCATTTTGATAATTCTTTCAGCTTTTCAAGTTTTTCAGAGCCCTTTAAAATAAACCTTGTTTGAAAATGGTGCATCAACCCCTTTAATGTGCAAAAGTATAAAAAAAATGACACCCTAACTGAATTATTAGTGTATTTGATGGGCTTCCTCCTGGCCCCACCAATGACGTAGGAGGAAACAAATGTATACAATGTAATCCCATCATCATCATGTTTCATTTGAGACATAATTACCATAATTATAGCGGGATTTGGGGTCTTTTTTTTCCTTTGTAATTATGTCTCAAATGAAACCGGGTCCCTCAGTGGGGTCAGAAGGTCAAATGCACTAAAT
Organism: Cyrtodaria siliqua; assembly: GCA_037043455.1. NCBI lineage: Eukaryota > Metazoa > Mollusca > Bivalvia > Adapedonta > Hiatellidae > Cyrtodaria > Cyrtodaria siliqua. The sequence goes on from JAWPHD010000152.1 coordinate 426,753, forward strand.
ATTCAATTACACTGTCATTTTTAGCTCGACTATTCGAAGAATAAGAGAGCTTATGTAATCACCCCGGCGTTGGCGTTGGCGTCGGCGTCCCACATCAAGGTTTGCGTGTAAGCTGTGTTTACAAGTCTATAACTCTTACATTTCTTATCCTACCACAACCAAATTTGTTCATGGGCTTCCTTGTAGCATTATCTTATGGGCTGCATAAGCAATTTTGGTTCCTGTAACCCATGGGCTCCCATGGAACGCAAATTATGATAGCCCATAAAATGTGTCCCATTTCACATCAAATTTTGCGTGTAAGCTGTGTTTACAAGTCTATATCTCTTACAATTCTTACCCTAGCACAACCCAATTTCGCCATTATCTTCCTTATAGCATTATCGTAAGGGCTGCTTAAGTAATTTTGGTTCCTGTAACCCCTGGGCTCCCATGGAACCCAAATTCTGATAGCCCTTAAAATATGTCTGTTTCACATCAAATTGTGCGTGTAAGCTGTGTTTACAGGTCTATATCTCTTACATTTTTTGTCCTAGCTGAAATAAATGTTGGAATTGGTTCCCTTATAGTATGTTGTAAAGGGTTGGATAAGTAATTTTGTCTTCTGGAAATTCTGGGCTCCCATGGAACCCAAATTGTGATGGCCCATAAAATGTGCAATAAATGCAGATCTAGGTTTGCATGTAAGCATGTATATATCTATAATTTTGGTTTGGGATTTGTTATAGCATTATGCATCTTATTACTTCACCCATATTGGGTCATGGGCTCCCTCCTCCCCCACTACCCCCGCCCCCACTCCCCTCCACACCTTTTATTTTATTGTAATGCCTCTCACCCCATCACCTCCCCCCCCACCCCACCCCGCCCCGCCCCAGACTTGAAACTTTTTTTTTTTACTTATTTCTGTGAGCTTTTGTCAATTCTTACACATATATGTTGCAATACTCCCCACCCCCCCTCCCCCCCCCCCCACACACACCACCTCTCATCCCATCATCCCACCCACCACACCCCACACTTAATTTTTTTTTTTTTTTAAATATTTCTGTGTTGTTTTAGTCAATTCTTACACACATATATTGCCCCTCCCCCCAAACCCCCAACGCACTCCCGCCTCTCACCCCATCACCCAAACCCCCACCCCACCCCACCCCAGACTTTTTTTTTTTTTTTTTTTTACATATTTGTTGTTTTAGTCAATTTTTACACATATATGTTGCCACTTCCACCTCCTCCTCCCCCCCCCCCCCCCCCCCCCCCCCAACCCCCACTTGAAAATCTTTTTTTTTTTTTTTTTTACTTATTTCTGTGTTGTTTTAGTCATTTCTTACACACTTGAAACTTTTTTTTTTTTTTACATATTTCTTTGGTGTTTTAGTCAATTCTTACACATATATTTTGCCCCCTCCCCCCGCCCCCAACCCACTCCCGCCTCTCCCCCAGCTCGCCCCCACATCCCAACCCCACTTGAAACTTTTTTTTTTACATATTTGTGTGTTGCTTTTGTCAATTCTTACACATATATGTTGCCCCCTCACCGCCCCTCCACCCCACCTCCACCCGCCTCTCACCCCCCTCCCCCCCCCACACTAGAATTTTTTTATTATTTTTTTTACATATTTCTTTGTTGGTTTAGTCAATTCTTACACATATATGTTGCACGCTCCCTCCTGCCTCTCCCCCCACCCCCCGCTCCCTCCCACCCCACCCCCAGTTGTAACTTTTTTTTTTTTTTACATATTTCTGTGTTGCTTTTGTCAATTCTTACACATATATGTTGCCCCCTCACCGCCCCTCCATCCCACCTCCACCCGCCTCTCACCCCCCCCTCCCCCCCCCCCCACACTAGAATTTTTTTATTATTTTTTTTACATATTTCTTTGTTGGTTTAGTCAGTTCTTACACATATATGTTGCACGCTCCCTCCTGCCTCTCCCCCCACCCCCTGCTCCCTCCCTACCCACCCCCACTTGTAACTTTTTTTTTTTTTTTTTTTACATATTTCTGTGTTGCTTTTGTCAATTCTTACACATATATGTTGTGAGACCCCCCCCCCCCCCCCCCCCCCCCCCATTCTACGGTAAGTATTTTTACTTGTGATGTTCGGGGCAATCTCACCTTCATAGTTTACGGTAATTACAGTAATTACGAAAATCCGTCCATTAATTATCACTTATTGGTAATTATTCTTCCCAGACATAATGTAATTATTCGTCTATCTAAAATTACGGTACTCAACTTGAGCAAACCCTAAAACCTGTGAAATCAGAACACCGAGACACACTTTACACGCGGGTAGTGGAACTGTCAGGTTCTAGTCACAAGTGTAGTTATGCTGGCTAGTGCGGACTGTGTAATAGTATACTGGGCTATATGCGATTCAATCCACAACAGTGAACTAATAAAAAATGTGTAAACAATGAACTATTGAACAATTGTGACATGTAGTTTATTATATTAAATTATTATATTTTGTTTGAAATGTAGCAATAAACTTTATTGAATTATGAGACAATGCAATTTTTAAACATGTTTTTTAATTTATTACAAAATAAAAACATACAAAGTATTGCAGAAAATAAATAAAGAAAAAACAAACAATTAAAATTATAAAATAGTCGTGTTCTTTGTCCATTTAATTGCACCATCATGTTATTCCTCAAATCGAAGCTAAAAAATAAGGCATGCCATGCTTATAGTATGAAATAAAAAATATTTGATCTCTATACAACAGACATCAAATCGCATAGCACTTTACCTGTGTGAGCGAGTCCGTATTTCTTTGCTGGTAATGCCAGATAATGGAATGGCCCACTAGCTACCAAAACAACCTGTAACACCTACATTGGAATGGTTTTACCTGGTGTAAACAATTGTTTCAACACGCGCCTGACCGATTACACAGAATTTATATGGATGTTTATAAACATGGGTCAGTAATAATGTAATTGTTTCAAAATGGCTCGTTAATAACAGTAAAAAATCACGATCAAAAACTTTTTATTTAATTGCATCAAACAAGTTACAATTAAATTCATTAAAGTATATTCTGCTGCTTCTGTTGGTAATTATCGGGATGCAATCAGCAATTAGAAGAAGTCGTTGATCGTAATTTTAACCTCTCATTTTCGGCGAATAGTTCATCTTTTCCCGATGTCCGAATTTATAAAACCATCAAAACTATTGAAATATGGTTGATTTTTAATATGTCCGAACACTAGTTTTATTATTTCCTTCAATTAATTAGGTGTCCGGAATTAATGAGTGTCCGGACTCTATCGAGTAAATACGGTACTAGCTATAAATTTATTATTCTCCAAAAAATCGAATAGTCGAGCTGCACTGTTCTCCGACAGCTCTTGTTATATATTCTTGCACATAACTTGGTGTATGTAATCGTCTATGAAAGATAAACAACATATCAAACAATTTTATTATTTCGAACTCGGACGTCTGCCACGGGGATGGGGTGGTGGTGGTTATGAGTTCAACCCCACGAAGCAGTACTTCTTTTTTTGTATCGCTATTGAATTCCGTCAAACAATCTTGGTTTTATTAAATAAATATTCAATAAATTAAATAAATATTCAATAATGGTTGGTGTGTTATGTTTGTCAACGTAATTAGTTTGTGTTTTATAGGCTAAAAGTTGAGGATATTGTCCCCTTAAAGGGAATTGACCTGTATGAAGAAAACGTTTTTGCAATGGCGCATCACGTCTAATTTGTTCTAGTTTAAGATTCTTGTTTTTGCTAACTTTTTTAATATTTCCCAAAACAGATGTGCAAATCTTTCTTTTTTGACTCGGATTATTTAAGCCAATTTCACTAAATTTGTTGAGCTAGCCTTATGCTGTCAAATGCTTATTGATTTAAGGAAGTTCATAAAAATATAAAAAATACAGAATAAGTAATATAATATTACAGAGTGAACATGAACTATAGTTGTCTTGGAATTACCTCGTTTTGTGACAGTTCACATTCTGATGCTCTGTGTTTGATCGGATTTTCCACTGCTCAAATCCACTACCTGTATCACCCTCCAATCCTGTTTTATTTACCGGTACATTTTTTTTTTCACTGTCTAAACCCTTTCAAGAAAATTTCCCCTAATCATGTTTTACCTAAAAAAAATTATAAGTTCACTTTGTTTTATACTTATGTAATTAAAGCTTTTTTTATTTTTTCAGTCTTAAATATTAACTTTTGTTTTGGTCTGCAAATACTTAAGTATTTATTTAATATATAATATCACTAGTTTAATAGCATCAATACCTCAAAATGAATATTGAAAATGCATAGCTTTGAATTCCTTTGGCATTGGTTAATGAATTGGAGCGTCTGCAAAGCTGAGCGTCTGCATCCCTGTTGTTTAACGCCCCAATCCTGTTTCACCCATATTTCTTTCAACACCTCGATCCCTTTTCACCCTTTTTTTTCACTTCCCCAATTTTGATTTACCCCCTGTTTTCACTGCCTGACAGTACATAAAACTGCATTAAAACATAAATTATTTGTTTCAATTATAGGGTACAAAAGTGAACAACCAAGACGATCTGGATGTTATCCAGTTCACGGTCACATGCTCCTATCTAGTTAATGGACAACCGGTAAGAGTTTTGGATTTTATTCAAAGCTTGCGCTATGGTGTAATTGTTAGTCATTAGTAACCTAGGGATTGCGTGTTCAATCCCAGCCTGGACCAAATTTGGGTAAATTATCAAATTATTTGATATTTTCAACCTTAGCAGACCTTCGGATGAGTCTTCAACTGAGGTCTGCTTGTTAAAATTGCCATTGCATTTCAGCAATTCAGAATACAATACCTTGTCATATCTCACATCGGAATACACTACCTCGTCATCTCTCACATCAGAATACAAATCATCTCTCACATCGGAATACAGTACCTCGTCATCTCTCACATCGGAATACAGTACCTCGTCATCTCTCACATCGGAATACAGTACCTTGTCATCTCTTATATCGGAATACAGTACCTCGTCATCTCTCACATTGAAATACAGTACCTCATCATCTCTCACATTGGAATACAGTACCTTGTCATCTCTCATATTGGAATACATTACCTCATCATCTCTCAAATCGGAATACAGTACCTCATCATAACTCACATCGGAATACAGTACCTCATTATCTCTCCCATCGGAATACAGTACCTCATTATCTCTCCCATCGGAATACAGTACCTCATCATCTCTCGCATCGGAATACAGTACCTCATCATAACTCACATCGGAATACAGTACCTCATCATCTCCCACATTGGAATACAGTACCTCATCGTCTCCCACATTGGAATACAGTACCTCGTCATCTCTCACATCGGAATACAGTACCTCGTCATCTCTCACATTGGAATACAGTACCTCATCATCTCTCACATCGGAATACGGTACCTCATCATCTCTCACATTGGAATACAGTACCTCATCATAACTCGCATCGGAATACAGTACCTCATCATCTCTCGCATTGGAATACAGTACCTCATCATCTCTCACATTGGAATACAGTACCTTGTCATCTCTCATATTGGAATACATTACCTCGTCATCTCTCACATCGGAATACAGTACCTCGTCATCTCTCACATCGGAATACAGTACCTCATCATATCTCACATTGGAATACAGTACCTCGTCATTTCTCACATCGGAATACAGTACCTTGTCATCTCTCGTATCGGAATACAGTACCTCGTCATCTCTCACATTGAAATACAGTACCTTGTCATCTCTCACATCAGAATACAGTACCTCGTCATCTCTCACATTGAAATACAGTACCTCATCATCTCTCACATTGGAATACAGTACCTTGTCATCTCTCATATTGGAATACATTACCTCATCATCTCTCAAATCGGAATACAGTACCTCATCATAACTCACATCGGAATACAGTACCTCATCGTCTCTCACATCGGAATACAGTACCTCATTATCTCTCCCATCGGAATACAGTATCTCATCATCTCTCGCATTGGAATACAGTACCTCATCATCTCTCACATTGGAATACAGTACCTTGTCATCTCTCATATTGGAATACATTACCTCATCATCTCTCACATCGGAATACAGTACCTCGTCATCTCTCACATTTGAATACAGTACCTCGTCATCTCTCGGATCGGAATACAGATCCTCATCATCTCTCACATCAGAATACAGTACCTCGTCATCTCTCACATACCAGAAGATATGCGATGCATCACAAATTTAGTACAATTCCTCTCTGCTTCTTCATAATTATCATTTTAAATGGACACACGGTAATGGTGTTGTTATCAGGCATTAAAATTAGCATCTCAGTTTAATTAATCCAGTGTCATTTTAACTGTAAATCTGCTTGTGTATAATTAAATAACATGTTGAGTTTTAAGATTTTTTGTTATCCTACCAAATGTTTAAATATATCATTGGTGTAATATAATCAACAGTTAATAATTACAAAAATAATTTACTTGATCCCATTCTCATAATTAATATCAATGAATGAACAATGCAAGTTATGTACATAAACTAATGGGACGCCATAAATTTTTAAAAAATCAAGATTGCCGTGTGTCCCTTTAAGCATGTCAAGCACCAGTTTGAATCAAATTCTGCTTTTATAATTACATCAGTAGATTTTCTTTACAGGCGGAGGACTTTGTTGATATCACGATTAAAATTATTGATTCCAACGACAATGCGCCTCAATTTGAGCAGTTGCCATACTCTGTAAACATAAAGGAGGTGAGTATTTATGCTTTATACCCTCAATAAAACATAATGTTGTTTTTTGCATGTATAGATTGCCAGGTTGGGGAACAATTAGAGCAGTATTAATACGGTGAAAACTGCTATAAAACCATAGGAATCTATTTGATAGTAATAGTAGGGCACAGTTCCCCTATTGCATCCTTCCCCTCTTTCTGATTGTATGTTGATGACTTTGTTAATTCTAGAAATGAATGTACTGCTAATTCTAGAAAGAAATATTCACTGGAATTCTAGACATTACTTTGCTAATTCATTTTCACTGGAATTCTAGACATGACTTTGCTAATTCATTTTCACTGGAATTCTAGACATGACTTTGCTAATTCTAGAAATGAATGTACTGCTAATTCTAGAAAGAAATATTCACAGGAATTCTAGACGTGACTTTGCTAATTGTAGACATACATGTACGGCTAATTCTAGAAAGAAATATTCACTGGAATTCTAGATGTGACTTTGCTAATTCTAGAAATGAATGTACTGCTAATTCTAGAAAGAAATATTCACAGGAATTCTAGACATGACTTTGCTAATTCATTTTCACTGGAATTCTAGACCTGACTTTGCTAATTCTAAAAAGGAATGTACTGCTTATTCTAGAAAGAAATATTCACTGGAATTCTAGACATGACTTTGCTAATTCTAGAAATGAATGTACTGCTAATTCTAGAAAGGAATTTTCACTGGAATTCTAGACATGACTTTGCTAATTCATTTTCACTGGAATTCTAGACATGACTTTGCTAATTCATTTTCACTGGAATTCTAGACGTGACTTTGCTAATTCTAGAAATGAATGTACTGCTAATTCTAGAAAGAAATATTCACTGGAATTCTAGACATGACTTTGCTAATTCATTTTCACTGGAATTCTAGACGTGACTTTGCTAATTCTAGAAATGAATGTACTGCTATTTCTAGAAAGAAATATTCACTGGAATTCTAGACGTGACTTTGCTAATTCTAGAAATGAATGTACTGCTAATTCTAGAAAGGAATTTTCACTGGAATTCTTCTAGACATGACTTTCCTAATTCATTTTCACTGGAATTCTAGACGTGACTTTGCTAATTCTAGAAATGAATGTACTGCTAATTCTAGAAAGAAATATTCACTGGAATTCTAGACGTGACTTTGCTAATTCTAGAAATGAATGTACTGCTAATTCTAGAAAGGAATTTTCACTGGAATTCTAGACATGACTTTCCTAATTCATTTTCACTGGAATTCTAGACGTGACTTTGCTAATTCTAGAAATGAATGTACTGCTAATTCTAGAAAGAAATATTCACTGGAATTCTAGACGTGACTTTGCTAATTCTAGAAATGAATGTACTGCTAATTCTAGAAAGGAATTTTCACTGGAATTCTAGACATGACTTTGCTAATTCATTTTCACTGGAATTCTAGACGTGACTTTGCTAATTCTAGAAATGAATGTACTGCTAATTCTAGAAAGGAATTTTCACGGGAATTCTAGACATGACTTTGCTAATTCATTTTCACTGGAATTCTAGACGTGACTTTGCGAATTCATTTTCACTGGAATTCTAGACGTGACTTTGCTAATTCTAGAAATGAATGTACTGCTTAATCGAGAAAGGAACTTTCACTGGAATTCTAGACATGACTTTGCTAATTAATTTTCACTGGAATTCTAGACGTGACTTTGCTAATTCTAGAAATGAATGTACTGCTAATTCTAGAAAGGAATATTCACTGGAATTCTAGACGTGACTTTGCTAATTCTAGACATACATGTACTGCTAATTCTAGAAAGGAATTTTCACTGGAATTCTAGACGTGACTTTGCTAATTCTAGAAATGAATGTACTGCTAATTCTAGAAAGAAATATTCACTGGAATTCTAGACGTGACTTTGCTAATTCTAGAAATGAATGTACTGCTAATTATAGAAAGAAATATTCACTGGAATTCTAGACATGACTTTGCTAATTCATTTTCACTGGAATTCTAGACATGACTTTGCTAATTCTAGAAATGAATGTACTGCTAATTCTAGAATTGAATGTACTGCTAATTCTAGAAATGAATGTATGCTAATTCTAGAATTAAATCTTTACTTTTTAGATATGAATCTGCTAATTCTAGAAATGAACATTTATTTTTTAGACATTATTCTTTACTGCTAATTTTAGAAATGAATCTTTCCAACTCTTCATATCTTACTCCCTAATTATTTGGATTACCAACCCTAAATTTACAGAAACTGGAAAAATAAATGAAATGTTACGTTTTCCAAAAATCGTTGCCTCCAACGCTCAGACATAAACAAAAAAGTAATAAGAGTTTATACCCAACCAAGGGGACATAAGTCTACTCGGTTTTGTAATCTCTATTGTGAAGATGCTTTTCACATTAATAATCTGTTATAAGCAAGCGTTTGTAACGTTGTTTCCAGAAGAATGGTGACTGATGCAGGTCAACTTTGGTTTGGCCTCGTCTTGTCTTCAGAACCCACAAAACGGCCTACAATATTTCTTTATAAATAAAAAGTTCATGAATATGTAAATTAGAAGTAATATGCTGTGGATTTTTTTGTTACCATTTTGCTCGTCTTTTTTCCCCTCCCCTTCGAGCCTACATTTTTTAGAAAAAAAACGGTAAAAATACAAATACAAAAAGTTCTGGCCTAAAGGTTGTGTTGTGTGTGCATTATTATGTATTAGCATTCAAACTTATATGTGAACATTTCAGGCCTTGCCAATTGAATCCACCGTTTTCGCCGATGTTTCTGCCACAGATCTGGATGTCAACACCAACAAGGATATCTCCTTTGCAATATTGTCTGGATCAACGTTTGTAGGTTGCATTAAGTTAAGTCTTTTAATTTAATGGCTAGAGACTGAAATGTAGAAAAAAATATTTGTGAGGAAACTAGAAATGGGTCTAGGAAATGAAAAATATTTAGAATAAATCTTAATAAATATTTTTTTTTTGATTTTTTTTTTTTTTTTAAAGACAAGTCTAAAATTCTGTCATAAATATTTATTTATATAATTTATTTATTAATCCTGTATGTGCAAACAAACACTTTATTGTTGTTTATTTCAGAATGGTCAGACTCTGTTCATCATGCCTGAATCTGGAGTTGGATTCATCCAACTATCCAATATTGCATTAGACTATGAACAACTGTTTGCAAGTAGTGCAACTCAATTTCAACTAGTTATCACTGCTAAGGTATGGTGTTGTTGTTTTTTTTGTTGTTTTTTGTGTCAATGTAAGGTTTATAGATTGGAGTGGTTGCAGTTTTAGAAATCATGTTAACTCAACAATTTATCACCTGAACAACATAATATACCGTGTTTAATCTTTATAAAGGTAAATTGACCCTTTTGTCCCTATTTATCGCTTTAGTATGGTCTAATTAATAGAAGAGTGAGTCCATTTTACAAAAGCGGGGATGTCCCAGATGATTGGGTTAAATACTGATTGTATAAAGATGAGCATGTATTAATGTGTGCAATGTAACTTTGTCACCTGTAAAGGCTAGAAACGTTGCAATGACATGAGTGCACACACACACACAAAATTTGATAGTAATTGTCTTCCGTTGTACTATAGGACAATGCAGTAGCCCCACTGGTACCGCAGACTTCCACGGCAACAGTGACCATCAACGTGGAGGACAGTGATGACCTGACGCCAACATTCTATCATCCAGCGTGCAGGGGTCATGCTAATATCTTATATGCATGTGATGGAGTGCAATATCGGGCATCCATTGTTTCAGGAGTTTTGGTAAGACATAACAAAAATACTTTGAAGAATGTGCTTTAGATGGGAGAATAAGAAATATTGGTTAATGGGTTCGCATTGAAACTTCCTATAAATTTGGCCATTAGTTTTGGCTGTTGTATAGTTAGGGAATAAGAATTATATACTGTTTAAGCTTTAATGGGTCTGCATTGAAACTTACTTAACAGCATACATTTTAGATCGTATCAAATGAAACTCTTTATGTTCCAAAATACCTTTTTATAACAAATCCTTCTCAGTTACGGGTCCCAAACAATGGAATAAACTCATTCTTGAGATCAGAAAAAGTTATTCCCAATACAAATTGAAAAAGTCGCTGAAGAGCTATCTTTTAGACACAGTCGAGTGATATTTGTATTGCCTGTTTTATTTAGACAAATTGTTAGTAGTAGGTTTTGTCCTTTCACCATATTATATTTATATGTTTGTTTTTGTGTAAGATTATACATTCATAATCATTTAGTCATGTCTTTTTATTTAAGGTCATAGTTATGTACACTTAGTTTATTTATTATATATCCATGAGTTTATTTATTATATATCCATGAGTTTATTTATTATATATCTTTATTTATTATATATCCATGAGTTTATTTATTATATATCCATGAATGAATGTTAATATATGTTTCCTGTGAGGATCATGTGTTAGAATGGCTATTAGCCAAATATATCGTCCTCTGAAAATAAAGGTATTATTATTAATATTATTATTATTATTATTATTCACTGCAGACCAAGTAAACTTTTTTTCTAGCCAGCATGTTTATTTACAGAATAACGGCATTACTATTACACCGTTTGTTAGAGGAAATGAGACTGCCACCGGACGTTTGAGGGCCCTAGATATGGATCGCCTCAATGCACCTATCAATTTTAAAATCGTTGGAAGTAAGGCATTTTATTTTAACTATCTTTACATTTGATGCCCCAGGTGCCCTAGTGGCAGAAAGGTGTATATAGCTCAGTTTGATATAGTATGATTTGCTTCTCTTAAATGGTAAATACCTTGTCATCATATCCTGGGAGCAAATTGCGATTTTTCTTAGCTCAAAAGCTAAAGAGGTTTTAGGGGACGTAGTTTTTGGATATATTTATCAAACTTGGCTACAGTGTCTCCTCTATTCCGCAGTTGCAGTCACAATTTGTATAGCATCTAATTCAAACTTTGCCTGCACCCTTTTGGACTGAAAACCATCACTGATTGAAGATCGCTGACTAAATATTGTAATAATAACCATGTCGACCATACCTCGTTAAAAAAATGAATGGTGCCCATGTTTTTTAGCTTGATTATTTGATTGGTAAAACTGCTTCGGTGACCTTTTTTTTTACCGTATTGATTTCAGTTGTCGGATAAGCATTAATGTTTGCAAAACTTCCTGTCGCGATTAGGACTCAATACACCAAAACCCGGTTTCTATGGTGGAGCTTGACCTACATTCTATACATCATTTATTCTAGTTTAAGTTATGTTGTCAGCCATCTTTCTACCTTTCTAATAATTGATTGCAAACTTCAAGCTTCATATACCATTTTATCAATATGCGTTTTACAAGAAATACATCAACACCAGATTAATAATTAATATACAGACATAGAAAAAGTACCTAAAGTATAAGCCAATGTCCATACCACTCATCAGATTTTCATAAAAATATTTTATAATAGCGAAAAACCAGATCTTGCATTAAGAGAATTATTATAAACAAATAATTCTGAAACAGATCCTAATATTAAGAGAATAATTTCAGAAGCTTCAAACCCTATATATTATTAAAAAATAAACAACATGAAAAAACAACTTGTTTTTAAATTGTGTTTCATATTCAATTCGTCATGTAATGATTTTACAGGTAATCCGGAAGGGTATGCAGACAGATTTTCAATATTTACCAGTGGACCGTCTTCAGACACGAATCTACCTGATAGAAATCTATACACGGCCACTCTCAATCAGAATAGTGTGATATCCAGAAGTGAGGCCCGGTCTTTTGATCTTCTCATCACGGTATGACATGAGCTGCTGACCTTATTTTGTTGACTTGAGTATTACAAGTTTGCAGACTTGAAGTCTAACAGATGTTTGTTAAACCTTAACCCGCTACATATATATAATGGACTGTTCTTTCTTTGAATTAAGACCATTCCATTTATGTGACAAAGTTTTTTTTTGGGGACAGCAGCTGGACATTGTAAACCGTAAATCAGCCTGCGAGTTACTTGCAGGCTGATCTGGGTTTACAATGGACGCAAAGGCTATCATAGTCGTGCTTAGCGGGTTAAGGGTTAGGGTTGCTTAGAAACCACTGTTTTAATGTAAATTTAACTTTAGATGTGTTGATATGAAACATGTTACAGAAATAGATTCGGCAAATGTGGAGACATCAAAGACAAAGTTTTTAAACTCTACTGGTAAATATAGACACATATAAAGCAAATATTTCGGAGTGTCTTGGTGGAAGAGCATCTGCTTTGCATGCCAGAGGATGTGTTCAATGCTCGTCTAGGTCACACTAAAGCCTGGTCTGCCTGTTTTGGGTATAATATGACTGAGTGGGATATCATGTCATGTGTCTACGGCATGGTATTCTAGGTGGCAGCACTATTGTAGGACCAAAAGATTGTTTAAAAAATGTTAAAATGTTTGTGCTCTGAATACAAGAAATAAGAAATATTTTAAGGAATTAAAACACTAAGGTCTTCTGTCTTCCTTTTTTTTCCAGGCGGAGCAAAGTGACAATATTTACATGTACAGATTCGCTTACATAAAATTTGTGGTGACGCCCAGCAACAACAACCCTCCTACTATAACTGTTAGTACGGGCGGTACCACAGGCTACGTGGAAGAGAATGTGGCACTGGGAACAAATATTCGTGGATCTGTGGCGGGCACTGATGACCTGAAACTCACGATCACGGATCTTGATGTGGTGAGATAACAATTTATTACATAACTGTCATAAATTTACATTGAACTATGAATGACGTAATTTTAGTATCACACAAAAAAAATTATATCGTCACTTTTTTTATATCATCACTAGTAATGTTATAACTTTGCTGGGACTTCTTTCTTAACATATTTGTTAAAAAACACACTGGTTTAAAGTTAAAATATTTTTTAATTTTTTCTTTTACGTAAAGTTATATAATAAACAGTATAATTAACAGCATACATTTGATACTGAATTAATGTCACTCGAGGAAAAAAGTGGTAATTTGGTTAAAAAAACTTGTTCTTCGAACTCGTTTTTTTAACCAAATTACCACTTTTTCCCCTCTTGACATAAAGTCAGTATCAAACTTATGCTGTTAATTATACTGTTTATTATATAACTTTATATTCTCTATTTAATCCCTTGTAAAGCGTGCTTATAAACAGAAACCGAGTAAAATAAAAGCAAACTTGACCTAGTTATATTCGTTTTATTCGTTTTATTCTTCATCGGGTAGTTTAAAAAAGGTTTACTGCTGGTGCTTGGTCATGCAAGGGTGATTTTGACAAGTTGAGGTTATGCTGATTGGAAAGACAATGAAAAGCTAGTTAAACCTGTTCATTAGAACACAACAGATGTAAAAAAAAAAAAAATCTGTAAAACAACATGTTTTCTCGATGTAATTTTAAGATATTAATGTGGAAATATACGACTCTTTTAGTGATTTCAAACCAAAAATGTTTAATTAAATTAGCCTAGCTTTAAGTTCAACTAATTTTAATCTGCCTATTTTGAAACCTAAGCCTTTTTACTAACTATCAGAAATTGACCAGTATGAATGTATAACGAATGTCCTCCTTTATTTCTGTTTATAGGTATTCGGAGATACCCAAAGCTACATTTATTCGATAAGCGGAGGTGTGCCATTCGCTATCCGCTCCTACGGAGATACCGCGCTCATCTACACAACTGGAAATTTGGACTTGGAAACACAAGCCACATATACTTTTACTGTAAGTAGAAATAGATGACATTGCTACTCAAAATCCTGTTAAGTATCTAAGGAATTTGTTGTTCTTTCTTCTTTCATAAATCTGAAACATTCTTTTTCTTTTTTCTTTTTTTATCTCTTATAACATCGCATAGAACATTCATACCATCGTAGTATGGTGATGCAAGGCTTAACAGTTTTGGAAAACCCAATTCTAAAAGGTGGAATGCTATTGTATTCAATGTATTGTATTTTATAAGGTTGACTGAATTTAAATTTTGAATTTTGCGACATATCAGCCGTTTAATGGTCGCAAATTTTTACTTGTGACACGTTAGCCCTTAACCATTTTTCTTTTTTATATTAAGACACACTTGTTATGCTCAGCCTTCGACAAAGACAGTTTGACACAGCTAGATTTACTTGATGCTAGATTTACTTGATGCTAGGTTTACCTGATGTTAGATTTACTTGATTCTAGTAAATACTTGATGCTAGGGTTACTTGATGCTAGATTTACTTGATGCTCTATTTACTTGATGCTAGATTTACTTGATGCTAGGTTTACCTGATGTTAGATTTACTTGATTCTAGTAAATACTTGATGCTAGGGTTACTTGATTCTAGATTTACTTGATGCTCTATTTACTTGATGCTAGGTTTACTTGATGCTATATTTACTTGATGCAAGTGCTATATTTACTTGATGCTAGATTTACTTGATGCTAGATTTACTTGATGCTAGGTTTACTTGATGCTAGATTTACTTGATGCTAGATTTACTTGATGCTAAATGTACTTGATGCTAGATGTACTTGATGCTAGGTTTACTTGATGCTAGTGCTAGATTTACTTGATGCTAGATTTACTTGATGCTAAGTTTACTTGATACAAGGTTTACTTGAATATTTGAATAATTACTGGTTTACACTTCACAGGTTTCGGTGGCAGAGAACGTTGCAATTGGGGCCCGTACAAGTTCAATTGTTCTGAATGTGCAAGTACAAGATATCAATGACAATAAACCAGCGTTTACGCAGTCTGGGTATATCGCCAGTATATTGGAAGGGGACTATGTTTTGTCCCCTATACAACTAAGTAATGTAAGTTTGCATAAATCTTTTAGAGTTTAAAGGCTAGTATCTTTTTATGCACCTACCACCGTCCGTCCATCCCGAAAGGTTTGTGTCCATCTCTTTTAAACCGATTGTTTCGAAATTTTACAGGATGCTTAACCTATGGTTTCAAGGTGTGCATATCAAATCGCCGTCAAAAATCAACCATGTATTACCTGATTAACGGCTCTTTTTTTTCAATTTTACGTTTTCCACTGATTGCTCGCCATTAGCGTAGCCTACGCCTAATTTTCAGAATTTGAAAATTAAAAATTCCAAAAATGCAATAAAAATCGGGGGTGGGGGTGGGGGTGGGAGTGGGGGGGGGGCATGTCTCCGGACCCCCCTAGCATAATAACTTTAACTGCGGGCCTATGCCGTCAAAAAGGCCAAGCTACGCACCTGCTTTCAGTGGGGGCATCCGAGTTCCATGGTCACATTTCTAGTTATTATTCTAGATATTAATTGTTTTACTGAAAAAGACGGGCCTAATTCCTCCAGAAGGGTGTAAAATGACTCGATCTTGGAATAGTCCTCTGGTAAATGAGACAAAAGAAATAAAATCATCGTTTGCAGCTGTATTCATTTTCATGAGTAGCATTTTCAAAATATATTGCTAACGTCCAGTTTTATATAACACAGCTTATTTAATAACCGATATGGGTTTGTTTAATTATTGTTTATGAAAAAGCGTGGTCTAGAAAACTTGACTCGCTGGGTTTTTGATGTTAATAATTAATGTTTATATGAGGTTTAAATCAGTTAAGTTATTGTTGTACTTTCCCCGTGTGGTTGCCAGGGTAGAATACAACCACTGCAATCTCACAAACACACTCACATGCATTGGGGTTTGACCACCCCTGTTCATGTTCATTTTTTATCATGCTCATTCAAGGTCATCATGACACCGCGTATGTATTATCTGGAAATGTGGCTCAATCGTAAATGGAGTGTTTACTATAGAATATGCAGCAACTCTGCAGTTCTGCAGGTTAGAAGGTTCTAGGCCCATTCTCCATATTTTATCTTGATGTAAATGGAGGATGAACCTTTCATGTGTTGGTGCGCCGTAAAACCAAATTCAGTTCTATATTTTATATTGTTGTACCAATATTTCAATGAAAATGCACTTTACTCATAAAAAACTAATTCTTCATAGCCTTTAAGAGCATCGATCGTATGAATAAGTATAAATAATTCATACATCAATTTGCCAAAGACCAAAATATTTTCATAAACAACTTACTTGTATCACAATGTCTTTTCCAGGGTATCCAAGCTACAGACATAGACGCCGGCGTAAATGGACAGGTAACCTACAGAATCAAAAGTGCAAATGTCCTTGCCGGAACTTTAAGCAGCGCAGAAGTGCTAGCTATGACATCTTTAGCTACAGCTGGCAATTTCGTCAATGTGAATCTTCAAGGTGTCGTAGCTGCGGGACTGAAATTCGTACTCAGCATAGAAGCAAGGGACAGCGCCGCTTTAGAGCCAAGGTTAGATATTTTAGTGGATGGGTCAACATGACCAATTCATCGCACAACGATGTACGGCGAAAACCTTTTTTTTTTCTCGAGTGGATGAAATATTGCTTCGAATATACTCTTTAAAATGTGCGACACATATTACAGGGACACATGGCAATCTTCGGTGATTTGTTTAAAACTCAAGGCATCCCGTTAGTTTTTCTATATAACTTACATTTGTTCAGTCATTAATATTAATTATTAGAATAGGTCCAAGCAAATTGCTTTTAAATATTACTAACTACTGATTATATTACTCCAATAATATATTTTAAAAAAAAGAATAAAATAACGAAGAAAAATGAAATCTCAATTTTTTATTTAATTATATGCAAGCAGTTTTAGAGTCAAAATGACGCAGAATAAGTAAATCGAGGAGCAAATTTTAATGTTTAAATAAAAACTAAAGATTGCCATGTGTCTCTTTGAAGTCAAAATGATACAGGATTAATACATTCAAGGTGCTAATGTAATGCTTGATGAAAAACCCAAGATTGCCATGTGTCAATTTGAAAAACAGATCCTTTTCTTTAAGAAACTAACCGGCCAAATAATGGCAAAATTATACTACAAAACCGTTTATTAAAACTTTATGTAGGTGTTTAAATCATATAATATTGTATATGTGCCGATAAAAAGTATAGGTTTATGCGCAGGCTCTCAAAATACCTGCAATTGACTATGTGTAAAATTAATTATGAGTTGGTAACTCTCAATTTGACACTTCAGTTTTGGGGTTTGGTCTGGCTGGTTAAAGTCGTTTATATTGTGTCCATAGAGTTTGGATTTTCAAAATATGCAAGTTATATAAATACCTCTTTATCAGAAGGTTTAGAAACGGTGTACATATTTTGTAAAATTAAAATTTTGTCTGTTTTTGGCTGGATGGCTACTTTAACAATTTGTTTGAATGATGTTTTATGTCATTTTCAACACATATATGGTTATACATGAAGGTCAATTTTTTTGTGATGGAGGCAGACCACCCACTTTTCCTGGGTAGAACCAGTACTGTACACCTCCCGCCATAGACAGAGTGTCATTTCTTAATTTATAATTAATAAAAGGTCATGTATAATAATGTAGTCAAAGCACTTTCTGTCATATTCATCTGGTTACCATGTATAAGACCACTGCACTGTGTCGCCTTGGTAACATGTCAGATGGACCTCTGCACTGTGTCGCCTGGGTAGAATGTCAGATGGACCACTGTGCTGTGTCGCCTGCATAGGATGTCAGACACATAGGACACTTACCGATATAGTTAGGATACACTTTATCCGTCTGTCATC
Organism: Cyrtodaria siliqua; assembly: GCA_037043455.1. NCBI lineage: Eukaryota > Metazoa > Mollusca > Bivalvia > Adapedonta > Hiatellidae > Cyrtodaria > Cyrtodaria siliqua. Next base: position 445,192 of record JAWPHD010000152.1, read on the forward strand.
GTCCGTTATAGTGGTCTGTCCGTTACACTTTAATCTGCTACCTGACCATGGCCATAACTTGAAAAGTACGCAACCTATGTTCTTGAAACTTCATACACATCTTCATCTTACCCCAAGTAATGTTGTTACACGTCAAATTACTCTGATTTCAGTGGTTATGCCCCTTTTCATAAAACTTTAACCTGCATACTGAACTAGCAGCACATGGCAGACGACACAAGTGTTACTGCTTGTTGTCTGGTAAACAGGATGTCATTTAGTCTATCAGTCATTTATAATGGCTGCAGTTCATGTTTAATGGCACTGCTAGTGTGTCTCCATTAAACATTGTGACAATAAAATTATGGATTTACCTTCGCAAAGAAAAATAATAATTTCAATACTATTAACCTTATATTACATCATAAAGAATCACACACATACTGTTACGCTTGATTTACAACTGTCTTAATTTAAAGATTTCAATTATTTTAAGAACTGAGACACAGACCCTTGCAGTTGATGTGACCAGCGCTGGTAACAATAATCCTGTATTTAGAAGCTTGTCTTATATAGTAGAAGTCAGTGAAGCGGCCCAGGGGCAATCATTTGTGTTGATGGTAGAGGTAAGTCTGTCCACACCTTGCGCTAGTTCTTGCCGTCTGTAAACACACAGAAAAAATGCTAGGAACGTTTCACACGTTTTTACTTACCAAAACAGCAAACACAATATTGTTGATGATTTTAAATGGAAGCTGTGAATAATCATACAATTAAATGTTGGAATGAACAAATGCATGTTTGAAAAAAATAATCTGATTTATGTTATGTGGTATGGCTACTCCCAACCCACTGCCAATACTGCCCCCAATCATTTAATATCTTGAATACATTAAAAACAAATCACAAATAAGGAATACCCATTTTTCTTCTCTTTTTTCAATTTTTATTTTGTATACTATTGTTTTTCCTTAGTTAAATATATAATATTAATTAAATTAATCTTAAAAAAATTATTGAATTACTAAACATGAGGAATTACTAAACATGAGGAATTACTAAATGAGGAATTACTAAACATGATGAATTACTAAACATGAGAGAAAAAAAGAATGAGAGGTTGCTAATGAATTATTTGTTGATCTGTAATTTGAAATACACCAACATTTTATTATTTCTGTAAGGTGTGAAGAGGGGTGGTCGCTGTCAAACCTATGACACATTTAGTTTCTTGGTTTCGTCTCTCCCCTGTTCCACATTTACTTTCTTGATTTTCCCACCCCCTGTTCCACTTTAGTTTCTTGGATTCCCCACCCCACTGTTCCACATTTAGTTTCTTGGTTTCCCCACCCCCTGGTCCACATTTAAGTTCTTGGTTTCCCCACCCCCTGTTCCACATTTAGTTTCTTGGTTTCCCCACCCCCTGTTCCACATTTAGTTTCTTGGTTTCCCAACTCCCAGTTCTGGTTTCTCCATCCAGTGTTCCAAATCTAGTTCCTTGTGTCATTCTTGAGGATGAAGAGCTTTCACCATGGGCGTAGGAACGTTTCGATGGGGGACCAAACGTTTTCACAAAAAATGTTATCCAGGCTAAATTACACTAAAACATAAAACATTATATAGGGAAAAAAGTACTTTTTGAGTGCTAACCTTTTTTCCCTTCAAATTATGGGTGGTGGCTGTTAACTTTCTTAACTGTCTTATGGTTCATTTAGAGGACTTTAACTGACAAATACTCTCTGCACTGTAGGCTGTAGATCTGGAAGATGCTCAACTGAAATACAGTTTTGACAGCGGAGATTATATTGGTAAATTTGACATCAACAATGGTCAATCACAACAGCTGGCATCAAGGTAAGTAATAATTTCTTTTTTATGTTAGCAAGCAGTTATAATACTGTTGATTAATTGCCAGTAAAATATTTTTTTCTCTAAATGTTAAATGCTCAGAATTGTGAGTTAATGATTTAATAATTTGCCCTCAGAACCCACTAGCAACAGTTTAAATATTATGAGACACTGACTGCTCCGATCAAAACTTATTGAAAATCCTTTATCAAACTACCTTGACTACCACCACTATTGCCAAACTACATTGACTACCACCACTATTGCCAAACTACATTGACTACCATCACTATTGCCAAACTACCTTGACTACCATCACTGTTGCCAAACTACACTGACTACCATCACTATTGCCAAACTACCTTGACTACCATCACTGTTGCCAAACTACACTGACTACCATCACTATTGCCAAACTACCATGACTACCACCACTGCCTAACTACCTGACTAGCATCAGTATTGCCAAACTACATTAACTACCATCACTATTTGTAAACTACCTTGACTATTACTGCCACTTTTGCAAGCATTGTATTTTTTAGGGGAGTGATTCGGATAGCAGGGTCCAGTGGGAATATGCCACTTAACTACGAGTCTGCGCAACAGCATGTGTTTATTGTGAAAGCTGAAGACGCTAGCGGACGGGTATGTTTCCTAAAATTGTTGAACATAAATAATACAGGATAGTGAAAATGTGTTTGCAGTATTACTTATTTTTTTGTAAAGGCTTTTGCTGCATTAAATGCTTCACCCTACAATAAGATGAAAGAAGCATTAAGTAAAGTGTTCTTTCTTCAGCCTCATATATATAAACATGAGCTAGTTAAACAACTCCATTCTACTTTGTATGTCTCTGTATTTAAATTAAGTTCCTTCACAAAATAAGTCTATTGTCCTTTTCCTTTATTCTGTAACTATGAGTGTTAATAATTATTTAAAGCTGCTGGAACATTTTAAAATTTAAATAAATATAAAAAGTAGTAGGAGGCGAGACCAACACTGAGAGGTGATGACAATTTTATTGATCGACTAATTTCGGTCTACAAAGATCCTCATCAGAATATAAATACGTTGGAATTGATAACTGAAGTACTATAAATTTACGGATGCTGTCATGTTATTTATTTTTATTGGTTATAATGTATCAAAATATTATTCAGATAGATTTATACTAAACAGTTTATTAAATCATTTTAGAATTGTTTTATAATTAAAATTTTGAGATTCTGGATTTTAAGAAACTCATTACTCAAGTAAAAACTCAGTGAGTTCTGAGGATGGATTGAGCTTTTCCAGGTTTCATTGATCCAGTTTTTATCACTGACCCAATCAGAATGCTCATATTTTCTTTTGGTTGTTTTTATCATGACATCACTTTCTGGACTTATTACATCAAAGCCTGGTATTATGACATCACAGCTTGGTATGTCATCATGTTGTGCTATTATTATGATGCAACTCGGTGTGTTCTGAGAACTGATTGAGTCTTTAAATTGCTGTGGGAAACAGATTAAGACTGCTTGTATCTCTCAATGAGTTTCTGGAAACTAAGAATCATAAAATTCTAAATATAAAATAATTCTAAAAACGATAAAATAGACTGTTCCTAGTGTTCTGGAAACATTCAGACAAACAGAATGCTTTATTTTCCCTCCATGAGTTTGACGTCAATGGCCATAAGCTCCATCTTGACGTGTGCATTTTTATTCAGTTATAAACAATTTACCATTAATTTTCAGAGTGGCACTGCCACAGTGACTGTGAAGGTCACAGATGTAAATGACAACACACCACAGTTCATTAATCCTCAAAGTTACACTTTCACTGTGACGGAGAACGAAGACAATGCATTTGTTGGAATTGTATCCGTAAGTATACATTTTAACATTTTGTTCTTGAGTTTATGACTTGGGCTAAAAAAACATGGGACAATTTAACTTTCTGTTCTTGAGTTTATTGACTTGAAACTAGAGAGCCTGTGTTTAAGCCTTGCATAGCCACTGAGTTTAGTTTGTGTGTCCCTCGACAAGACGGATTCCCTTAGCCTCGTCCATCAAATGGTGATGTAAAGCAGACGGTCCGGTGTATTGGAGTATATTCTGCCAGTCTGTTAAAGAACCATAGGAATCTATTTGTTAGTAATAGTAGGGCAGGTTTCCAAATCCGCTGTATCCATCCCCTCTGTCTGAGGCATCTCTAAATAACCTTTACTTTGTTGAGCCATTAAACAACATTACATTTAGCTGAGTTTATTGACTGAGGCTAAGAAATATGGAATAATTTAACATTCTGTACTTGAGTTTATTGACTGCTGCTAAGACAGGTGGGACATATTAACATTCTGTATTTAAGTTTATGCCAACCTTACTATCACACTATTTATATTATCCTACACTCACCAAGTTGCCTCTGTTTGATGTAGCTTAATTAAATTGGAAAGAAATAACAACATAATATGATATGAAATGATTTGGGCTAAGAAATGTGGACTAATTTAACATTCTGTACTTGGGTTTATGACTAAGGTTAACCCTTAACCCGCTACATATATATAATGGACTGTTCTTTCTTTGAATTAAGACCATTCCATTTATGTGAAAAGGGGTGTTTTGGGGGGGGGAAATGACTGATCAGCAGCTGAACATTGTAAACCTTGATCAGCCTGCGAGTAACTCTGGGTTTGCAATGGATGCAAAGGCTATTATAGTTGTGCTTAGTGGGTTAAGGATTAAGAAATTTGGGATAATTTAAATTGCTCTGTCTCACTTTGAAAATCTTTTGTTGATTTTGTTTTCAAGGTTTTCTCTTGAGGTAATATTAAAAAATATCTATGTGGGAATCATCTTTTTTACAGGGCACTGATGCTGATGTTGCAGATACAGTTTCCTACTCACTTCCAGGAGTAGCAAAGTAAGTTTATAACATTCAATTAAATCTTTATTTTAAAGAATAAATCAAATAACAAACTTCCGCATCTTATTCCTAGATACCAGGAATTATTTTATTATTGAATTTTGTGTTTCTGGGTTTCAAGAACCTCATTACTCAATGTCCAGTAAACCTCAGTGTGTTCTGAGAATGTAATGAGCCTAAATTAACTGGTTTCATTGGTCCAGATTTTATCACTGAACCAATCAGAATGCTTCATTAATTTTTAGCTCGACTATTCGAAGAATTAAAGAGCTTATGTAATCACCCCGGCGTCCCACATCAAGGTTTGCGTGTAAGCTGTGTTTACAAGTCTATATCTCTTACATTTCTTAACCTAGCACAACCAAATTTGGCCATGGGCTTCCTTATAGCATTATCTTAAGGGCTGCGTAAGCAATTTTGGTTCCTGTAATGTATGGGCTTCCATGGAACCCAAATTATGATAGCCCATAAAATGCATCCCATTTCACATCAAATTTTGTGTGTAAGCTTTGTTTACAGGTCTATATCTCTTACATTTCTTGTCCTAGCTGAACTAAATTTAGGAACTGGGTTTCTTATAGTATCCTTATTAGCTTGACTATTCGAAGAATAAGAGAGCTTATGTAATATTACCACCCCGGGGTCGGCGTCTGCGTTGGCGTCGGTGTTGGCGTCGGCGTTGGCGTCGGCGTCCCACATCAAGGTTTGCGTGTAAGCTGTGTTTACAAGTCCATATCTCTTACATTTCTTATCCTACCACAACCAAATTTGTTCATGGGCTTCCTTGTAGCATTATCTTAAGGGCTGCATAAGCAATTTTGGTTCCTGTAACCATGGGCTCCCATGGAACCCAAATTATGATAGCCCATAAAATGTGCCCCATTTCACATTTAATTTTGCGTGTAAGCTGTGTTTACAAGTCTATATCTCTTACAATTCTTACCCTAGCACAACCAAATTTGGCCATTAGCTTCCTTATAGCATTATCGTATGGGCTGCTTAAGTAATTTTGGTTCCTGTAACCCCTGGGCTCCCATGGAACCCAAATTCTGATAGCCCTTAAAATATGTCTGTTTCACATCAAACTTTGCGTGTAAGCTGTGTTTACATTTCTCTTACATTTTTTGTCCTAGCTGAACTAAATTTTGGAATTGGTTTCCTTATAGTATGTTGTAAAGGGTTGGATAAGTAATTTTGTCTTCTGCAAATTCTGGGCTCCCATGGAACCCAAATTGTGATGGCCCATAAAATGTGCAATAAAGGCAGATCTAGGTTTGCATGTAAGCATGTATATATCTATAATTTTGGTTTGGGATTTGTTATAGCATTATGCATCTTATTACTTCATGGGCTCTCACCCTCCCCCCCGCTCCCCCCCCCCCCCCCCCCCCCCCCCCACTTGAAACTATTATATATTTTTTTTACATATTTCTGTGTTGCTTTTGTCAATTCTTACACATATATGTTGCCCCCTCCCCGCCACTCCCCCCCCCCCCCCCCCCCCCCACCCTGCCTCTCACCCCGCCCCACTTGATTTTTTTTTTTTACATATTTCTTTGTTGCTTTAGTCAATTACACATGTTGCCCTCCCCTCCCCACCCCATGCCTCTACCCCATCCCCACTCAAACTCGATTTTTTAAATTATTTTTTTCTTCATATTTTTGTGTTGTTTTGGTGAATTATTACATAGCTTCTTACACATATATGTTGCCCTCACCACCCCCACTCCCCCCACCATCCACCCCCTCCTCTCTCCCACCCCCACCCCCACCCTGCACCCCACTCAAAACTCGATTTTTTTTTTTTACATATTTCTGTGTAGTTTTGGTCAATTCTTACACATAGTTATGTTGTGCTCCCAACCCCACCCCACATTGTTGTAGCCTTGTTTTCTGATGGTATATACTAGCTTTAAATTTATTATTCTCCGAAAAATCGAATAGTCGAGCTGCGCTGTTCTCCGACAGCTCTTGTAGTATGTTGTAAAGGGGTTGGTAAGTAATTTTGTCTTCTGCAAATTCTGGGCTCCCATGGAATCCAAATTGTGATGGCCCATGAAATGTGCAATAAAGGCAGATCTAGGTTTGCATGTAAGCATGTATATATCTATAATTTTGGTTTGGGATTTCTTATAGCATTTTGCATCTTATTCCTTCACCCATATTGGGGCATGGACTCCCCCCCCCCCCCCCCCCCCCCCCCACACACACTTTATTTTTTTTATATATATTTCTATGTTGTTTTAGTCAATTCTTACACATATATGTTGCCCCCTCCCCCCATCCCCACCCCCGCCTCTCAGCCCCCCCCCCCCCCCCCCCCCAACACACACTTTATTTTTTTTATATATATTTCTATGTTGTTTTAGTCAATTCTTACACATATATGTTGCCCCCTCCCCCCATCCCCACCCCCGCCTCTCAGCCCTCCTCCCCCTCCCCCCGTCTCTCACCCCCTTTTCTCCCACCCACCCACCCATTTGAAATTCAATTTTATAAAAAAAAAAAAGTTTAACATATTTCTGTGTTGTTTCAGTCAATTCTTACACATAGCTATGTTGCATGTGTTCTCCGACAGCTCTTGTTTCATTTGGTTGCTTCTATCATGACATCATTTTCTGGTATTATGACATCACACCCTGGTATTATGACATCATGTCATGTTATTATGACATCATGTCATGCTATTGATGATGCAACTCAGTGTGTTCTCAGAACTGAATGAGCATTTTAATTGCTGTGAGAAACAGATTAAGACAGTATGTATCACTCATTGAGTAATGAATTTCTTGAAACCAAGAATCACAAAATTCTAAAAATCTTCATCGCGTATTTTTTTAAAATGATCGATTAGTTTAAATGTTACCCTGTTCTCTGTTTCAGCTTTGCAGTTAATGGAGCAGATGGAACCATAAGGACAACTGTACCTTTGGATTACGAAGCACAAGATCGGTTTGTGTTCATAGCCGTCATCACAGATTCGGGCATTGGCGGTGCAGCACGCTTCAGCACAGCTACGGTTACGGTGAACGTACTGAATGTGGATGATAATATACCCGTGTTCGTGAACAACGTGTACAATGGTCAGGTTCTTGAGGAGTTATCAAATGTGCTGATACTTACTGTCAGGGTACGTTTTATTTCTTATTTGAAATGAAAATCAAATTCAAATTCAACCTTGAGGGCACTGTGGAAGATATTTTTTTTTTAAACTGAATGAGATAACGATAATCACTCCATCAACACTGGCACCTAGGAATAAGATGACGAAGTTTGTTATTTGATTTATTCTTTAAAATTAGATTTTTTTATTTTATTAGATTTTTTAGTAATAAGATGAGTCATTACTACAAGCAGACAGATTTCATAATTACAACTGTCCTTTTTCGGAATTAATCTAAATGGGTTTCCATGTAGGTACAAACATGGTAGGTTAACTACCCTATTGAAAACAAACTTTGTGGAACGCTAATTTTTATTTTCCAAGTTTCCTGTGTCCAAATTGTAACTACATCACATTGTACCATTGTAGCAGTAAACATTGTACCTACATCACATGACCGTCACATACTGGTAAAACCCAGTGTCTGTTCCAGAGTTAGTCTGTTAGTTTTACAGAAAAAAAAATGATTTGAAAATATTTTAATTATTTACAGGATGATTTTTTTCAATGTTGTAGGCAGTGGATGATGATGTGACCGACACAGTTGTTTACAAGTTTACTGACCCCACCACCAACAATGACTTTTCAATAAATAGTAATGGAGAAATTAGAAATGCACGACCACTGAATTACGAGGACAGAAGGAGTTATACATTTGTTGTGACGACAGCACGGGGTGAATCCCTGAGTTCAGGAACGAGCGCATATTCAGCCACTGTGAATATCAATGTCATTGTAAGTAGTTTCTGTTTCCAAGGTTTCTAAATGTGTAGATTTTATCTTTTTGATTGTATTTTTTGCTTTTGTCATTATTTTTATTATCATTATTGTTATTGTTTTTATTATTTTTTATTTTATTATCGTAATAATAATTATTTGTATAATTTATTTTTATTTTTTATTATTATTGTAATTATAGTTAAAGCTATTATTTTCATTATTATTTTGATTTTATAACAGTTATTATTATTACCGGTATTATAATAAATGGTATTATCATTACTATTATAACAATCCTTGTTTTTTATTGTTATAATTATTATTTTTATTATTATTATTGGTATTATTTTTATTATTATTACTGTTATTATCTATAATATTATCTTCTCCAAGTGTGACACACCCATACCTCTTACTTCAGGACGTGAATGACAATCGCCCTGTTATACAAGTGGGCAAGCAGCCAGCTGTGTTTGACCTTCTGGAAGACTTTGTCGAGTATGGAGTCAGTCGTAGTGTGTCTCGCGAGCTCGATTATAGTATATCTGGAACAGATTTAGATGCACCCGTAAGAATTTCTTTTTTTTATCTTCATGTGTTTTTCCTTAGTTTAGTTTTAACTTATTTCTTTTACATGATTTGTAACGGAAGCTCTCTGAACTTGTTTTAATCACTCTTGATGTTTTCCTGGGTAAAAGCAGTACTAAGCAAATGCATATGGTCCTAGAACCCACGACTTTTCAGTCCTGGGTCCAACACTGTACCACTAAACCACAGCGCTCTATTTTTCCATATTACTTATTTTAAAGTGGTCTGGGACTTCCAAAGAAATGTGTTGACGACAATTTCAAAAATTGGAATAAATTAGGCCATTTTATATTCACACCGTGTACCTTTTGAGAATAGGGGATGAGGGGGAGGGGGAGCAGTTGAGAGCATAGGAGGAGTGGGTACAGGGGCGTTACAATAAGGAAACTTAGCTTTGTGAAAAAATAGGAAGGTATAATATTTATATGATCAGGCCTGTAGCTACACTGAGGCACACCGAGGCAGGTTTAATTTTGGGAATGTACACATTTAGCATAAAACAACTTCAATGTCGATACATTATCAATCATTGACAAAATACGTCAAGCTTAAAGAGGCACTACCTATATCTACGCGATTTTTAATGTAAAATAATAAATACTCAATATTACTGCATTTATATGTATACAAAGCTATTTTATGAGTATTCTAAGAAGAAACATGGTTCGTATTCCAGTTCTGTAAATTATTAATTATGATCAAAACAATATCTTGAATAAAATGCTGCCCAGCCGTTTATTCCTGCCGGAGAACTACGAGTTTTTACGATTTTCTCAGACATGCGCAATGCGATTACAAACTATTCGGGGCAGTTCCGATATTAAACGAATCGATCGGAACTCTTCGCCAATCCGACGAGGCAGTTCCGATTGTAAACGAATAAGATCGGAAAATCTCCGCAATCGGCTTGTCTAAAACAATTACGAATACAATTTCAAAAATCCGATCTTTTCAATCCTGTTTTTCCCCTGCAAAACGCATATTACATGGGTTGAAATTATTGCCATTTACCTTTTTCATAGTCCTCTTTATAATTAAGTAAAGTTTATATCAATTGGTGGACAAAAAGATATAGGTAGAGCCTCTTTAAAACTGAAAGCAGTGTCCGGGAAATGCAACAAAATGCAGAAAATCAAAACAAAATCCGGGCAGAGAAGGCAGTGAATGCCACTGGACACCAAAATAAGGGATTTGCCTCGGATTAAATTTCAGGGCTGGCTACGGACCTGATGATACTGAAACATATTTAAAACGTGTGATGCATTCTCAGACGTCACAAACTGAAAGATTTTCTCTTTTATTCTTTATTTTTAAGGATATGTAAAAAAATAGTCCAATTGGGCTTTATTGATTTTAAAAGTTGGGTAAAAAAAAATCGGCATTGGGAGTCTCGTAATAAACCCATGAAGGAACTCTGATACTGGAAAACTAATATGATACATACCACATGATGTTCATATAATGTTAATATGTACCTGTAGAACTGTATATCAAGTAAACATGTTTATTTTTATTTATTTTATTTAAGGCATACATATGTTTTACATCAAGACATTAATTTGATTTTATATAAGAACTAAAATTAATTTGTTTTGGATATATGATAAATGTGATAAACTTGCAATTAAACATGTGTTCTACTTTCATATGTGTGACCAAAAACTAGTTCAAAAGGCCTGGCGAAAAGTAAAAAGTGTATGCCTTCATCCAAGTCCTTATTAGTGTCAAAACAATATAATCTAATCATGTATAGTCTAAATACATATTCAACACACTCCTGAGGCTCAAAGCTTAACTAGTATTTCTTGTCCTTTATACATGTAGTAACAATAGTTTCACATTTACCCATCAATGTGTCAGATGTGCTAAATTCATATGTGTTGACTAAGGTGATGACCCTACAGCACATGAAGTGGCACCCACTGAATGCTGACACTACTGCACATGAAGTGGCACCGACTGAGTGCTGATCCTACAGCACATGAAGTGGCACCCACTGAGTGCTGACCCTACAGCACATGAAGTGGCACCCACTGAGTGCTGACCCTACATCACATGAAGTGGCACCCACTGAATGCTGACCCTACTGCACATGAAGTGGCACCCACTGAATGCTGACCCTTCAGCACATGAAGTGGCACCCACTGAGTGCTGAATCTACAGCACATGAAGTGGCACCCACTGAATGTTGTCTCTACAGCACATGAAGTGGCACCCACTGAGTGCTGACCCTACAGCACATGAAGTGGCACCCACTGAGTGCTGACCCTACAGCACATGAAGTAGCACCCACTGAACTGACCCTACAGCACATGAAGTGGCACCCACTGAATGTTGTCTCTACAGCACATGAAGTGGCACCCACTGAATGCTGACCCTACAGCACATGAAGTGGCACCCACTGAGTGCTGACCTTACAACACATGAAGTGGCACCCACTGAATGCTGACCCTGCTGCACATGAAGTGGCACCCACTGAATGCTGACCCTTCAGCACATGAAGTGGCACCCACTGAATGCTGACCCTACAGCACATGAAGTGGCCCTACTGAATGCTGACCCTTTAGCACATGTGACACCAGCTGAGTGCTGACCCTACAGCACATGAAGTGGCACTCACTGAGTGCTGACCCTACAGAAAATGAAGTGGCACCCACTGATTGCTGACCCTGCAGCACATGAAGTGGCACCCACTACCCACTGAATGCTGACCCTACAGCAGATGAAGTGGCACCCAATACCCACTGAATGCTGATCCGACAGCACATGAAGTGGCACCCACTGAGTGCTGAAAATCCTGTTATGCTGACCTACACCTTTTTTTTCAGAACACACAAAACAGCCGGATTTCGTTTAACATTGCCTCGGTAAATCCGGTCTCGGCTCGGGACACTTTCACAATCAATCCAAGTACAGGAGTCATCACAGTGGTTCAAAGTTTAACTAACAGCTTTACAAATGTTTATGAGGTAAGATGCTTTAACTCCCTACATGTATTTAACGGAATGTTCTTTCTTTGAATTAAGACCATTCCATTTAGGTGAAAAGGGGTGTTTTGGGGAAAATGACTGATCAGCACAGACATTGTAAACCTTGCTCTGTCAGCCTGCCAGTTACTCGCAGGCTGATCTGGGTTTACAATGGACGCAAAGGCTATTATAGTCGTGCTTTAAAAGCGGTTTAAGGATTAATATGAAACATCCAAGTTGTACAGATATTTGTATTGGTAAATGTTTTTAGTAAATTTATCAGTTGAGCATTTCATTTGAATAAATGATGCTGTCAGAGAGGACACATGGTAATCTTTCATCTGAATTAATTTATATATTTTGCTATTCATATAATATAACAAAAACTAAAAATTATAAAAATAAATAATTATTTACTTGTATTATGCAATGACATCACATCTGAATAGAATTATAAATGTGTCATTATGATTGATTACAATCGAAAGTAAAAAATGATTATACCAGTATTTATATTTTGTCATGTAGGCTTTTTTGATAATTTTAAATTTTTTAAAATGATAGTGGCAGTGTGTGTTTATTTTCAACATTAATAGTGATGATACAGACGTTATGTCCAGTATAACACTAGAACATGACCTTTTTGCATTGCAGATTAATGTTCAAGGTACAGACAATGGTTTCCCCTCACAGACAAGTACTTCAGTCCAAGTAACTGTTAATGTCATAAGAAATACTGCCCCAGTAACGACACCATCAACCACGAGTGTCGTCGCCATAACGAACATCATCGATAACCAACTATCTAGTAGTTATTTCTACACATTCCAAGTTACTGATAGTAATGGAGTAAGTACTATTATTTTTTTGTTAATTGTGGGTATTTTTATTAGGTTTGCTTTACTTTACTTTCAGGTTTATGTTTTTTGTTCGAGATGTGTTTGGTCGTCTTGCATTGAACATTTGGATTTGCACCAGATGTGCTTTGTTTTGTGCTAGATATTTTTGGTTTTGCACCAGATGTATTTGGTTGGATGTCGGATGTTCAGTTTTGCACCTGATGTATTTGCCTCTGCACTGGATGTATTCTAAGTTTATACTGCCCTTGTGACATTAAGCAATCTTGTACTTGCCAATGCTTTGTCCAGTGGACAGGGACATACAGGGCAGTCCCAAAGTCTAGAATCTAACCTATAATTGTAAAGACATTGCATCAAAAACTTTCTTGCCACTCACCACTACGGGTCAAATCCCACTGGGAGTTCAACTTGTCAAGTGAGAAAGTGTCCAATCTCATTAAAATCAAATCCTAATTACGCTTTGTTGTTCTCGGCTTCTAGGATCTGACAACACTGCCTTGTAGGTAACGGCAGATCAAACTTTCATCTAATCAATATTCATGAGACGATCAACTAAATTCAACCAATGAAATAGCCTGTTTAATGCATTTAATGGCATGTTTTACACCAGACACGTAATAAACCACTTGTTAAATCACTGTTTACCCCAAGGCAGAAGAAAATCATGGGCGCTGCCATTTTTTGGATCATTCAGAATGCTCTATTTGTATCGGCAAATATATAATAAACTGATATTATTGTGATTGGTAACTTCCAATACCGAGTGATTTTGTAGACTGAAATCTGATTGTAAGGTCAATCTGACGTGACCTCCAATGCAGTGTTGTCAGATCCTTGTAGCGTACAGTATTGTAGAGTGATAAAGGGTCTGATTTTAATGAGGTTGGAAAGCGTTGATCCAAGTGTCAATTCTTACGGATGGCGGGAGGTATTCAGTACTGGTTCTACCCAGGAAAAACGGGATGGTCTGCCTCTACGACAAAAAATTGACCATTATATATGGCCTAACATGTGCTAAAAATTCTGTAAAACACCATTAACAAACAAGAAAATCTAACCTATGGGTATGTAAAAGACTCTAGTAATTTGTAAGAATAGGCTGATCCTGGTTGCCAGTAATATGGCCCTCACTCTTGTTTGAGAGCAGCTCTAAATAACTTGTCTGGATGACCTTAAACAACAATTTATTTAATATAGTTTTGTTTCCTTTCATTTTCAGGGCAGGTTTGGACAAGTCGCAGACACTCTAATCGGTGACTCGGATTCTACACCATATTTCTCATTCAGAAGAAATGGCATCGACCCAACACAAGTAGAAGTATATGCATCACAGAGTCTTCATAATGAGCCAAGTCTAGAGTACAATGTGAGTGATTTTCAGAATAAAGAACTATATTATTTTCTTTAAATATGTTAGAGGGCAATAAAACTAGCAATGCTTATTGGATGGAAGAATAAATGGGAATATTTGCTGATTTTGAGCATAAGATTCTTAAGTTTTATTTATAATTAAGAGTAGTCATTAAGAAAAATGCTCGATAAAAGAGAAATCCAAATATGTTTTGTGAAAAAAGGTTGCAGCTAGTTAAGGAAAGGACAACACTGTGCTGTTCTAGTTTTTAATCACAGTACACTTTATAACATGAAATTCATAAATGTTGAAGTTCTGCTTTGAAAATTTGAACCATTTCAGTATTGTATTTAATCTAAAGATGTTTCAAAGTTTTAAGTCATAAGTTTGCTCACCTGCTTCAGGTAAGCACGTATTCGGGGGAAAACATTGGTGTGTTCTTGTTTTAGTCTTTTTCCGAAAGCCATATACGGTTCGATTAACAGCAGCATATTATACATATGATATATATCTATGACTAATCTTAGGATTCAGTACATTTCCGTTGATTTCTCTCGTCTATAAAACAATCACAAACAAACTCACTTTGTACCAAACACATTTCTTTATTTCATAATTAGCCATCAATATATCACACAATAGAAGTTCGCAGTTTTGCTTTTTGACGACCGCCGCAAAGATTTTTTACAACTGTGCTGATGTCAAGTCATATAATACCGCCTTTTAAATTTATTTATCGCAGGAGAAAAACGTTTTAAAGTATCTCGTCTAATCAGTAGTTTGTAGTACGATTTTTAATTATTCACCAAACGGAAAAATACGACGGCTTTGATTGGTTTACTTAAATAGAATGCGTACATGATCCCCACATGATCTAATGACGTGATCGCCTAACGAGCAAACATGGCGGTTATATTCACAGCCCGCCTCAGGCAAGCCGATAAGGATAATTAGGCTATTGTCCTGATTAGATAAGAGTCGGGTTGTTATTTAATGGTAATGGGATTAAATAAGGTACTTGTGAAACACGCGTTGATTGTGTATTTTAGAGGGTTTTGTTAATTATAAGGTTATAATCACATTTGAAATTGCTGAAAATGACGGTGACTCAAATTTCGCCCCACATAGATAGAAAAGCAAAGTTGGCCAAATCATAGTGAAGTTTTTAGCGTGACCCCTGTATTAAATAAATTTGGTATATTTATCATTAAATTTGGCATATCAAATGCATTTGGTATATTTATCAATTTGTCATACTTTCGTGTGTATCATCAATTACATTTGGTATATTTATCAATTTAATTGGCCATACTTGTGTAGTATTAATAACATTTGGTATATTTATCCATTACAGCTTGTGTTTAGGTTTACTGATGGAGGTTACGGGGACTCTCAGATGTCAACAGACTTCCGACTAAGGATTGTAGTCGACAGAAATCATGAAACGCCAAGATGGCTAAGCAATCCCTCTTCTT
Source organism: Cyrtodaria siliqua (assembly GCA_037043455.1). NCBI lineage: Eukaryota > Metazoa > Mollusca > Bivalvia > Adapedonta > Hiatellidae > Cyrtodaria > Cyrtodaria siliqua. The sequence continues at coordinate 461,061 of JAWPHD010000152.1, forward strand.
TAAGCATCAGTGAAAACTTGAACTTGTACACACCAGTTGCCAACCTTGCCATTGAGGATGATGATCGTTTGGTCAGTCAAATTGTTTCATGTTGTTGTTTTTTCAGAATTAAACAATTTTTTCTGTGAAACGCTCTAGAATTGCTAAAATTATATAGGATATTACTTGACGTGGAGTTGCAAATATACATGGGTAAATCTTTTAAAAGTCTTCAGATTTTCTCCTTTGTTCATATATAACTGGCATTTGGAATCACAATTTAGTGACACATTTAAAACATGATGAAACATCTCTTGAAAAAGTTGGGACGTACGTTTTTATTTTTGTGAATTATTTTGTTGCTGTCTTAAGTGAGAGATAAAAACTTGACTTTGATTACAGGAACCACACAGGTTGATGGAGTGCTCGCTGAAGGGAAATGCAGTGGCTCTTGACTATTTCCGAGTCGAGACGGTCAATAATAATGCATGTAATGTCTACATGAAGAGGTCACCAGCCAGAGACCGCAGTATTAGTGGATTTAATGTAAGTCAGCATGATATACAGCATACCCTTCATCAGCGTCTCGGTAATCAATAGCTGTGGACTCTTCAAATTCAATCTTGATGTTAAAATTGCAAATTTGGGGCATCCATGTCCCCCACCGAAGGATACATTTTCTCAAATATTAAATGGGTACATTCTCTGCAAAGAAAGCAGATTTAAAAAAAAAAAAAACTCTATAATTGTTATGGTTCCTTTATACCAAAAGGTCCATTGTTGATCAATTGTTTATATTTTGAGAAGATTATCAATTTGCAAAGTGGAGAAAATATGGAAGTTCATCTATTTGATTGTTTTATCCCATGATCCTCTAGTTATTCTGGGCTTGTGCCACTGTAGGCCTTTACATCCATATCATGGTCCGTTATGCAGGTAAGAAGGTTCTAGGCCCATTCTCCTTATTTTATCTTGTGTAAATGGAGGATGAGCCTGATGTTCATTTCTGTTAGGCGCCATATAACCTGGATCAGTGGTAGAGCGTTGGACTCCAGATTGAGAGCTTGCAGTTGCATGTTATTTGAGCAAGATAATTAATCCACATTGCTTAGTACTGGTTCTACCCAGGAAGACATCAAGAATGATTAATATAAGTTGCAAGAACTTGTTTCGTAATCGATGTAAAACAATTTGATTTGAAAGCTTTGTACTACTGTTGTTTGTTCGTTGTTTACCTTTTTTCAACTAGACCCTAAGCATTTACAACCATTACACCATCTATAATATACCAACTCGCCTCTCACCTCTGCAGGTTGGAATCCCAGTGGGAGCTCGACTTGTAAGTGAGGAAGTGTTGATTCTTACGGATGGCGGGATGTGTACAGTACTGCTTCTACCCAGGAAAAGTGGATGGTCTGCCTCCACCACAAAAAATTGACCGTTGTATATAACCTTACATGTGTTGTAAATGACGTAAAACACGATACAAACTAAACAAAAACAACTCAAAAACAAAAGACTATATTTATAGGTTATTAGATTTGTATTGAAATATATGCACAAGTTATTTTGCGTATTAATATTGCGCGACTTTAGGAGCGCAATATTTATGCGCAGAAGAACAAGTGTATATATCCCAATACAAATCTAATAACCTTTTTATTGCATACGCATTTTTAATATAAAAACGAAGAATTAGAACAAAACAATAGGTTTTAACATTTAATTTTCATCAAAACAATTTATTTGAAATAAATATGTTGTTACATTGTGGGAATTTTCACAATGAAATCAACATTGTTTACGTCACGTGAAATACCTTCTTTGACATGAACAGAAAAGTGCACCAATCATGAACGAGTATGCCTTACACACCCAATATGACTTTACTACACGTCAAAATGGGCGAATATTGACATTTCCTGTTACATTGAAAGTAAATGGAGCTTGTAAATGCGTATGCAATAAAACCCTTTATTTCGTCCTGTCCTTACCTGGGCCATTATAAGCTCCTTGTGCAATTGACACACAAACCATATTGCCTAAAGATATGAATTTGACAGTATTGTTTTTTGTTCTTCAGGTGACACTCGGATTGAAAGATAAAGGAACTCCCACACCAAAGATTGGAAATGAACTTAAGTTGACCTTCAATATCCTTAGAAATGATGTTAGTCCAATCTTCTTTGACCTAGTTGATGGAGTGTACAGGACCACAATTGATGAGAGAACTGGTGAAAATGTTTTTGTGATGCGAGTTGGGGCCAGAGACACTGACCCAGAGGTGAGTCATGCATCAGGATTCTGGGATCAGGGGTCATTGATAGGGCAGTTGTCTTGAAAGTGGTCGTTGATAGGGCAGTTGTCTTTGCAGTGGTCATTGATAGGGCAGTTGTCTTGGAGCAGGGGTCATTGATAGGGCAGTTGTCTTGGCAGTGGTCATTGATAGGGCAGGTGCAGTTGATGGGGCAGAGCCTTCCTTGTGACACAGGATACTGGTTAAACAAGGAAACTTGGGAAAGTGGCTAAATGGGTTAAAACTATTTTAGAGTGGTGAAAATATGGATGTAAACCTTTCTGAGAATAAAAAAAAAAAATCTCAGTCAGACTGTGTTTGTACAGTCAAACTTGCTCATGCGACCACATGCATTTAGCGACTATTGTCTAATGCAACCACTTTTGAGTCCCCACTTCTATATTTTAAGTGCATTAAGCGATTTTTGCCTAACACGACCAACGACCGTCTGATTTCACGTCAAATATCACTAATTTTGTAGATTAAGCGACCGCTGATAGGTAAGTGGACTATCAAAATTGAAGTCAGAAAGGCGCGAACAACAATTTTTGTCACACGACAATGGTATCAAGCGCAACATTCTCGGTCAATTCAGGTTAAAGGATTATTATTTAAGGATGTTAGCCGATTGTTCTTTTGATCTGTCTCACGAGATTCGAGATAATAATTGACCTAGACTTTTGTGGGGAAACCAAACATTCAATTTCCTTCGCTCATGCAAAATTACTAAAAAATAGTCAACAGATGACTGTTCAATTAGATAAGATCGAAACAATCCTATGAAAAATAAACGTTTGAAATAAAAACTGATATTCCCCGACAACTGTATCATAAAACATGCATTTACGATGTAATTTTCAGCTGCTATTTTCGGATACGGTTTTATATTCGTTTTATTCAACGACTGTTTTATTAAGCGACCATTTTTAAACACTCCCTTGAGTGGTCGCTTAATACAACTTTGACTGCATTATGTTAAGTCTCTCGAAAAACTGTGTATTATATACATAAAAGTCGAAGTCAGATACAAATAAAATATTTCCAGTGGGTTTATATTGTGCCAGATCAAAATGGAAGGTGTTAGTAGGATAATTAATAATAAGATATCTCTGTTGTTTTATATAACAACAGGCGGTAGAAGTGTTTATGTAATAACAGGCGGTAGAAGTGTTTTATGGAACACATTCTAATCCTGTTTTATTTTTCTGGTTTTCAGGCGGCTAACCATGATATCAGGTACACCATTGTTGGCGACGACACAGCTGGAAAAAACTTCAAAATCGATCCAGTTACTCTGCCTAACACACCCGCCGGGGAGAATCAGGTTGCCGATGTGAAAACCAATCAACCAATGAATGTAGAGGGTGTTGACACCTACACGGTTTGTGCATTGTTTCTCATAACAAACTTGCTCGTCATGAACAAAAAAAATGTTGATAAAAAAAAAGAACTTTTGAATTTTTCCTTATAATAAAATCTATCAATCGCAAACTCAATCTTATGGCTGCAGGAGGTATACAGTACTGGTTCTACCCAGGAAAAATTGGTCTGCCACCATTCAACCGTCAGCAACGTCATCTCAAACAAAACCATGTCAGCCTACAACCTGAACATGCTCTTGTTGTAACAAACAAAACAGTTTTTAAATTTATAAGTACATGTTTATTCTTTTTTTATTACAAAGTTACTAATACACAATTTTATTACTTGCATTCCACCAACAGATTTGTATGGGATGTTCCCAAACTTCATATATACATAACTGATCAACTCATGGTCCGCTACATCACCCATTGTTGACTAATTTATTATTTTGATTTAAATTTAAATGAAAGGTATTCACCAGTTAAAACTACTGATTTTCATTTATAACTTATCATGAATTTATTTTCAATGACTTCTACCCAGTAATAGACTGGGCCCATTTTTTGAATTTGTGAATGTTAGCTTGACATTCAAAGAATAAGAGAGCTTATGTAATCAACCCGGCGTTGGTGTCGGCGTCCCACATCATATTCCTATGATAAGTCAATGTATATGAAGTCAGAATATGTAGAGAAAATTGATAGCTGGTGTAAAATGTTTATTAAAAACAAATATTCCAAAAAAGTCCCAGTAAAATTATCAAAAAACAATGAAATGTCCCAAAAATTACGTTTCCTATCTAAATTTGGCTTGGTATCCACCATAATCGAACTCAGCATATCAAACTTAAATTAAGAATACCAAGATACCACTTTTACTAAATAAATTCTTAGATTTTTTCCCATTATACCCTCAACTTGTTTTACTGGTAGCTCCTCATGTGTTTATATATCATTATAAATTTAATTTTGAATTGCATCTTATTTTTTTATCATCGTAATTTTTATATGGTATGTTATTTTTTGTTTTTATAGGCTTGTTCTAATTCACTGTTAATTTTATTTTATTATTTTATTTTATGTTATGCTTTTCAGGTAAGAATTGTAGCTCAGGACAATGGCGAGTTTTCTAGGAGTGCCACGGCTCTATTGTATGTGAAGATCAACCGCAACTTTTACGCTCCCGAATTCACGTCGGCGTCATTAAGCCTTAGTAAAACAATCCCGGAGGACCAGCCCCTTGGTGTGTCCATACAACAACTGTTTGCCGCTGATAATGACACAAAGTCGCCGAACAATGTGCCCAACTTCAGATTCAGAACAGCCTCCCAAAACCAGGAATACTTCCAGGTGGATGCCGTCACGGGTATGATTAGTGTGAAGAAGGACCTGAGAACCCTGACCACAACTGGCCCATTCTTGGTGAGTCTAAATTACCAACATTGCCTTTTAGCTATTTTTTATGCTTAAGAGGTAGACATTTTGCTGTGCTGTTGTCTGAGCGCTCTTATTTTGTTTTAAACAAAACGGCACTGGGGAAGTGATTGGTAATTAACATGTCACCAGTACTTGGATATCTCCGCCGTATTGTTGATGTCGGAGTATATTGACAATAGGTTATATTATAATACAGTTGCACGTGCTTTACTATACTGTTGCACATGCTATTGTTTGTCAGAGGTATAGTATTGGTTTGATTGGTTAAAATGGATAAATGATTGACAACAGGCGACATGTTAATTGTAGTGGCATTATATTGTTCGGATTAACTATTTTAATTAAAATAAAAGTTCCCAAATAAGTGCTCAGATCATCTAAATTTGTATATTCTGGTGTTTAATATTGTTAGTGTTAAAAACAAAATAAAAAATTAACAAAAAACAAATAAAAAGTCTCAGCAGATTGGATTCTTAATTTCATTTTTTCATGACCTATTAAGCAGCCACGCAATCCCATTTCACGATTGTAACTTTGACTTCTACAAATTAAAAAGCTTAGGCAAATATGTCAACATTTTTTGTTGAAACTTGCTAACTTGCAAGAGAGTGAATTATGTTAACCAATTTTACAGCTAACCTTTGAAACATATGACCGTGGCGCAACGTCACTAGTTGGGATTACTACCGCGTCAGTGACAGTGACAGTCCTGCGAAATACAGCCCCAGGCTTCACCGGCGGATCTGTTTCGGTGGACGTGAATGAAGACAGGCCCAGTGGATACACAGTCGCGACACTCAACTACTTTGATTCTGATCAATTTGTAAGTATACATTACATTAGTAGATAGATGATTGAATCCTACTGGCTCTTGATGGGTCTGGACTTTTTGCTCTTTTTACAGCCTAGATAAATAATTTAACTTCACTATTTATTTGTCTTAGTTGCTCCATCTTTATGCTGTGTGTTTGAAATAAATAATTTATAGCCTTATTAATTCTTATACTGTTTTTCAATTGCAGGTCGCGGCGTTGAATGGTAAATTTTCGCAGCTGGAGTTCGCGATAATCAATCCCAGCGCTGCAGTTGGTTTCTTTACATTGGAACAAGATGCCAATACCAGAACGCTTGCAGTTAAGACAACCAGGACTCTTCAAGAGCCTGCAAACATTAATAGGATCAATCTTTGGGATGTAAGTATACAACCCACCCCCACACATAAACCACAACACACACCACCAACACCATCTCATATACACCACCACTACAGCCACACACATCACAACACACAATACCACCCCTCACAACCTCACCACTCTCCCCCCCCCATCACCACCACACCCTTCCATCCGCACATCATACCACCAACTCCCCCTTCACCACCCAACAACTCCCCACCGTCTTACACCCTCACCACACTCCACCAACCACACCTCACACCACCAACTCACCCTTCACACCGCACCTCACCACAATTCTAAATGCCCACTACACTCAGCCAACCACACCTCACAGCACCAACTCCCCCATCAACACCACACTCCACCAACCAAACCTTACACCACCAAATCGCCCTGCACCATACCGCACCTCACCACAGCTCTACACGCCCACCACAGCTCTACACGCCCACCACACTCTACCAACCACACCTCACACTACCAACTCCCCCCATCAACACCACACTCCACCAACCGCACCTCACACCACCAACTCCACCCCACAAACACTACACATCACGACCAACCACACAGACTCCACCGACATACACAACAGCACCACCTCACATTATTAACGCAAACTGTGCTCAGCCAGTGAGGTTTTATAAAACAAAACTACAAATGCTATTGCCTGGCACTTTAAAAAGATCCGGTCAGTTTCTTATATTACTTTTTTTATACGGACACATGATTGGAATGAACCCTAGTAAGCCCTTTTGAATGACTAAGACTGTGTTGTTGTGTCACATGCTTGGAACCCAAGTTGAGGCCACTTGTAGGATAAGCAGCTTGATTATTCACCCGTGTTGTCATGCTTGAAACCCCTGCTGAGATCCTGCTGATGGATAAGCAGCTTGATTATTCACCCGTGTTGTCATGCTTGAAACCCCTGCTGAGATCCTGCTGATGGACAAGCAGCTTGATTATTCACCCGTGTTGTCATGCTTGAAACCCCTGCTGAGATCCTGCTGATGGATAAGCAGCTTGATTATTCACCCGTGTTGTCATGCTTGAAACCCCTGCTGAGATCCTGCTGATGGACAAGCTGCAATATTATCCACCTGTGTTGTAATTTGTTAAAGGTATTTTATTCCTTTGTTTATCTGTTGTTTTACACTAAAATCACAAAATATATGCATTGTGGTTAAACCTTGGAAATTTGCCGTACACTTTAGGTGAGGATACGTATGCAAGATCATGCCTTTTATAATGACTGAAGGCCAGTATTTTATTGTTTATATGACTTTTTATTTATAATTAATTGTTTTCTTGTCAGCTTCTTGTTCAAGTCAAGGACGACGGTCTTCTGACAGGAAGGATCAATGTCAGGGTTAACATAATTCGTAATCTGAACCCACCAGTCATGGACGACAATAACTTAAGAACTAGTGTTTTGGAGAACGTTGCCGATGGAAGTGCGGTCGGTCCTCCGGTGTCTGCTACTGACGTGGATACTTCGGTAAGTATTTGTTTAAAAAAATTGTTAAAAATATTGCATTGTTTGCATATCAACATAATCTTCAATAACTTACGGATTTTGGTAGTGTTTATAATCCCGATGTTTGAAATTCAAAGTTTTGCAAGATTAAAATTGTTATTGCCATATCTTTACAATGCACCATGTCGGGACATAATTTTGGTGGCTGTATTGGTATTGAAACGATTTATTGAAAACTTAAATATACTTGCCAGACAGGGAATGTGATCCCATAACGAATTTGTCATACTTCAAAGTTATTACTACTTATATTAAAAAAACAAAAACAATAAAAACGCTTAAAATCAGTTTATTTTTTACTCTGCCAATTTCCCCATAACCTGCCTCTATTTCATTCGTAACACATGACCTCTCTATATTTACATTCATGATGTCAATGCTATAAACGTCGCGTAATTTGACGGATTTTTAAATAAAAAAAATAATTGTTTATCACATGTTGGTGTTTTATTATCTTTAAAATGGCAAACAACACGACTTACTGTTATGCCGAATGTTTACCCAGAATGGAAAGAGCAGAAAAGTGGTAAGAAAGAAACAGTCGACAGTTTCCACAATGAATCGGTATTGTAATCGCCGCCTTTTGTTTTTGTGTATTGAAGGTTTGAGGCACCCTTGGGGAAATCCTCACATGTTCACGTCGCAAGATGTAGACATGGGCTCTTGCATTGACAAATAAAACCCTGAAATTTTCTTTGCAGTATGGCAAGGATTCTTACACGGATGACAATCTATTAGGATTGTGCTATTTTTGAAATTCAACAGTCACCCATAGATCCAAAATTGAGTCTGAAGAACCAAATTTCGGAAAATAGGGTTCACCCATAGATTTTTATTAAATTGTCTTCCTGTGGGGGTTCTGGTATGTTTTATTGGAATAGCCCTCAAAAGAATTATTTTTTTCATGAATAAAGTTGTTATTTATAACTTGATGTATATCTGTTTGCAGAGTCCTTCCAATCAAATATCATACTTTATTGAATCCGGGACAGGATCTGCTCAAACATATTTCGATATTGACAGTACAACCGGTCAGGTCTACACGAAACAAAAGCTTTCAGGAGCAAGCTCAACCGATACTGTATACACTGTGAGTATATGGCTGGTCAGACGTCGAGCCTTTTAAAATATACACTCATTAAAATTATAACTGCTTGCATGTTTGGCTATAGCATTTTCAGACATGGTATGAACAAAGCAAATCATACCTTGACATAGTATTAACCGTTAACCCGCTACATATATATAATGCACTGTTCTTTCTGTGAATTAAGACCATTCCATTTTTGTGACAAAGAGTTACTCGCAGGCTGATCTGGGTTTACAATGGACGCAAAGGTTATTATAGTCGAGCTGAGTTACTCGCAGGCTGATCTGGGTTTACAATGGACGCCAAGGCTATTATAGTTGCAGGCTGATCTGGGTTTACACTGGACACAAAGGCTATTATAGGCGTGCTGAGTTACTCGCAGGCTGATCTGGGTTTACAATGGACACAAAGGCTATTATAGTCATAGGCTGATCTGGGTTTACAATGGACACAAAGGCTATTATAGTCGCAGGCTGATCTGGGTTTACAATGGACACAAAGGCTATTATAGTCATGCTGGTTAAGGGCTAATACTCATCGCAACCCTTTACAATAAGGCTGTTTGCTTAAACAAACTTTTTCAAAAAAATATGTTCAGTTTTCATGGATACTAGACACACATAAAAACTTTTGTTTTATGAAAAAATTTCCATTCCATATTTAACAGTTGACGATCCGCGCACGTGATAGAGGCGTTAATCCACTTACGTCTACAACGTCCACAGCGTATGAGATAACGGTTCTGCGCAACTTATTCACACCTGTGATTAGCAACTTGAATGCAGTAAAACTGCTATCGAAAAACGCGAATGTAAACGATGTTGTGTTTACTGTATCAGCCACTGATCAAGATGATGCCAATGAGAGGGTAAGTATGGATTTTTTAACGTAATTTTCTCGGTGATAATTTACATTGTGGCACAATTAAGTCTAGAGAGCTAGAGCTTTAAACATATTTTTGGTGCTTGAGTATCCTTTAACCCTTGGTTGGTTTCTTTCTATGGCTGAATCGACTCGAAGGCAACGTGTAAATACGAGACCGTACATGAACCTTATAATATAAATACTTATATATTATTCTATGGCAAAAGAAATTACATTACGGAATTTTAAATATGGTTCTCTTTTCTACTTTTAGTTACCTCTCCAATTATCGGTCCTTTTGTTTTTACCTCCCTAGAGGAACTCGGTAGATCTGTAAAAAAAATAGCCAATCTCATCTTGATTTTGATCACTTCTGTACTGTTTGAAAACGTTCAGATAAAAGATGTCCTCATTTGATAGAAAAACATATTTTTAAGCTGCTTTCAAATTTTAACCAGCCTATTTAATTATAAAACATTTTTTTCATGATTGTGTGCATCAAGAGAACAAATTAAATTGAAAAAAATAATGTTAATTAGGAAATATTAGGAAATTTTGCTTTAATGCACTTACTTTTTGTTGAGCATTATACGCATATTCTCCCAGAGTTACTTCCCTTTGATATGTTACGGAATAAGGACAAAAAAAAATAGCAAGATGAGGACGTAAACTGGGCGGTCCCGTGTATTGGTCTATTCTCCGAGCATGTTAATTGAATTGAATTGAATTGAATGTTGTTTAACGGCTCATCAACATAGTATATGTTATTTAGAGTCGCCCCAGAGAGAGGGGAAAGATACATAGGAATCCGGGAACCTGCCCTACTCTTATTTTCGAATAGATTCCTATGGTTCTTTAACGTGCTCGGAAGATAGACCGATACACGGGACCGCCCGGTTTACGTCCCCATCCGATGGAAGAGGCTAATGTAAAGTGTCTTGCCCAAGAACACACCGACGGAACTCAGTGGCACCACGGAGGATTGAACCCGGGGCCTCCAGTTACAAATCCGCCGCGCTACCGACTGCGCCACGCCAGCCCCTTAGGAATCTATTCGATAATAAGAGTAGGGCACGGTTCCCGGATCCTATGTATCCTTCCCCTCTCTCTGGGGCGGCTCTAAATAACCTATACTGTGTTTATGAGCCGTTAAACAACATTCAGTTCATTTAATGTTCATTTAGTTTTCAATCTTAATTATCACATATTTGATAAAACCATGCAAAAGCAAACAATGAAAGAGTATTTTTAAAACAGTGTTTTTATAAATGTGTGTATTTTTCAGTTTATGTCTTGAAATATGTCTATTAAAAAATTACATAAGACCTCAACTTTCCCTATACTCATAAATGTGAATATCTTGATGGAATAACATACAAATATATAGCCCATGGTCATGTGATGTGATTTGACCAATTAAATGTTCGATTTTTTTCCAGATTCACTAATATACATATCTTTGTTTTTCAGTTTGCATTCCAGGACATTCAGTATAGTATCCGATCTGGCATTGGTAACAACGCCTTCAGAATAACGAAGATGGGTAATGGCGATGGACAAGTGACCGTGGCCAACAGCATAGCAACAGGACTGGCACAGTACCAGGTTGGTCCTGCATACGTGTCTGGTGCTCCTTAAAATGACACACAGCAATCTTGAGTTTTATTAAGCATTACAATTAGAGCCTCGATCCATTAATCCAGCCTCATTTTGATCCATTAATCCAGCCTCATTTTGACTTTAAAACTGCTTGCCTATAAGTCGATAAAAATTTAAGATTTTAATTTTCTTAAATATTCTGCAATATTTTTAAATATTTTATTGGTGAAATATTATCAAAAGTTAATAATATGCTTTGAACTATTAAAGTACCAAATATTGATGATTGCAAATATGCGTTATGTTGAAAACTAACAGGGTGCTGGGATGCCATGCATTTTAAACAAAGATTGCAGTGTGTACGTCCCTTTGATATCTTATGTACTATAATGGTGAGTTTTATAAGTTTGTATCCAGCTGTTGAAATTATCTCGAGAACCTTCCCTAAAGCCTGTTTCTTTTTATAATCATGTTGTATTATTTCTCTATTCTAAATAATTATTATTAATCGTTTTATGAAAGGGTAATAAAAGATATTCTTATAATCTGCAATGTATTTTGTTAAGTGGCCTGGCTAGTGGAGTATTTCTATAATGGCGGGTAATATATGTGTATGTCAGCAAAACGTGGTATCTCATCCACAGTATCCCAAGATAAAGATTATCAATTGGGAACTGTTAGCAGGTTGTGTTCTTTTATGCCCCTAGAGAGAGGCATATAGTAATCCCACCATCCGTTCGTCCGTCCGTTCATCCGTCCAAAACAGTCGTGTCTCAGTCATAACTATAAAGGACAAGGGATTTGCACGAAACTTCACACAAATGTTAACCACAATGAGAAGTTGTGTCTTGTGCAAAATCGAGTCTGTACCTCAAAGGTCAAGGTCATACTTGGCAGTCAAAAGTCAAATGAGTCAATTTTTTCGAGGACATTTGTCACTTACTGGTGACACTTCTTGTTTTACGTTACAGCTTGTAATCTCGGCGTGCGATCGGGGAGATCCTGCTAAATGTGCCTATGGTACCCTTACTGTCACCGTGGATAGCAATCTCTTCCCACCAGAAATAACCACACCATCATCGAACGTCCAGTATAAAGATGTCAGAAATATTATGGAAGACATTAACACAAACTACGAGATCTACACGGTCATTGGTCGCGATCAAGACACCAGTGTAAGTACTGCTCAGGGAAGATTTACGGATTTAATTATTCATATTTACTATTATTTATGGATTATAAAGTACACATTTCTATACACTGTATATGTCCTGGAATTTAAATGTTAAATAAACAGATTTATTTATAATTTTACCTTACACTTTTCGGGTTATCTGAATTATTGTATTTCTTGGATGACACTAACCTTTAAAGGCGATTTTAGTAGGCACTTTTTCATTTCGTGAAATTTGCACAATCAAGTGCTATATCAAACCCTTGTTAACTTTTCAACCGATTTTCAAACAACGATTTTTGTCTTTGACTAATGTCTCCACCAGGTTACAGTTACAGTGTAGTTCAACAATTTCAATAAAATATAAAGCTGACAATTGCAATACTATTAAGATACATTTTTCTATTTCAGTTACCTTACTCAGTCTTCACGTTCCGGTTTGCTGACCCCACAACGGCAGAAGCGAGAGCACAGTTCCTTGTGACTGAAAATGGTATCGTGAAGATTCGGCAGACATTGATCGGAGTTGCTCAGAATACTTTCGTGGTAAGCTTTTTCAGATCCTTATTCAGTCAGTATATATGTGATATGGACCTACAGCTTTAACATTTCAAGACTTTGCCACGGATGTTTGTGCTTATGACTATTAAGATCTTAATGGGATACATGGAAAAGAGCCAGTGGAGTTGATTCAATACCAAGAGAAGGGAAAATCAAGTTTCTTTATATCTTCTTCAATCTAAATGACCTAAATCAAGGGTTCATGAGCTGTTGTCCATCATTCTGTTGTTTTTTTTACACTATTGTTGTAAAAAGTTAAATTAAAAACTTTCATACTTATTTTAATGAACTTTGACAGGGCTTATTGTTGCATCATTCACTTATCAATATAAGGCAGATCAGTCTTGCATCCAGTGTGGCCGCAGGTTCTTAAAACAACTTTTGAATTGTTTTGCTAGACTACTACTAAGAAATTTTAGCGCCGAGTTTGAAAATATAATCAAGTTGTTTAATCTTTTTGTTTTCAGGTTTACATAGAGGCTGTGGACGGAGGAAATCGTGTGTCTGCTGTGAAAGCAGAACTAACCATCAACGTCCTGCGTAACCAGAATGCACCACAGTTCAGAAGCTCTGCATCAAATATCTACCCGTACTCTACCACTATCAGTTACCTTACGCAGATTAGCGCGAACGCCATTGTTGATGTTGACGCCATAGATTTTGATGCTGTTTTCAACACTGTCCGCTTCAGGAATCAGAGCGATGCCCTTACCCAGAACTACTTCACCATCAATCCTATTACTGGGCAGATAACCCTGACGGGTAACCTCCAAGATCCTGCAGTGTCCATGATTACCCAGTTTAACGTAAGTATTTATATTTTATATGCACATTGGTTGTGATAATCGACCTGCACATGCATAGTATTACATGTGATATTTTCATCTTAATCTGTGTTTTTTGCACATTTTTTTATATATCAAGGAACTTAGGCAAAATATGGGAGATCTGTTTAATTTCTATTTTAGCACGTGAATGGGTGAAAATGTTACTATATTCAGATTCCTGGTAATTTACCAGACATGTGATATAAATACACATGTATAAAGCCTTCGTGTTTTTAAGGTGAAGACTACACGGCATGTATTTGCACCCTATTAGTTGCTTGTTCCTCTCATCTCCCTCTGGGGTCTCTGTCTAAAATAAGATTATAAGAATCTTTCATGGGTATCTGGTGAAGATAGGGAATTCCAATCCGAGTTATAGGTGTTTTTATCGGGGGGTTGAAATTCCCTATCTGAACCGAATGACAGATTATTTTTCTTCCATATCAGAGATATGTTGTACGTTGATGCCGACAGCTCCTAACGTTTTGCATGTTTTCATGCAAACCGGATGTAGGTGCGCGCGTGACTTTTATCATAAGACTTTCTTGCATACTGGACATGGATATCCATCATTTTACCGTGGCTAGATATTTCAATCTCACCCTAGTATACCAAGGGTTGGAATTCCCTATCTTCACCGGATAATTGCGAAAGATTCTTATATTCCATTCCCTATGTAAAATGGGGATAGCCTTATCCGATATGCAAGAAAAGATTGTCCTTAATCTGGGCCAAAGTGATTTGTTTTTACAACGTGTACATATACTTACAGGTACGAGTGATTGCATACGACGACGGTACACCCAGTCTGCAGAATGAGACCATTGTTGTGATCAATATTCAAAGAAACATGAATCGACCCGTGTTCGGTACGGTCACAAACACAAGACACCTGGAGACTAGGCCATACGGTTATGTTGTGGCCGGAGTTTTTGCCACAGATGCCGATCAAGTGGTGAGTTATTCTGAGTAGATATCTAAGCAACCATCTGACTTGCCAGGGTATCACGATGGGCACCTTTTGTTACACCTGTGGCACAACTTGTCACGTATCTGGGAATGAGGCATGATTTATTGACCAATCAGATGTAGATTTCATCCATTTCAATTTGAAGTGGAAATATTAACGAATAAATAATAAATAAATAATTGATGCATGAAGTGTGATCGTTTTGGTCAATTTAACTAACATAAACTTATCACACAATGCTTGTCATTTATCATTTAAAAGTAGATATTTTCTAAATATTTATTAAAACTGAATTGTTTAATCATGACTTGAAAATCTGCTATAAAATAGCTACTGCGCATGCCTGCATTTATTTATCGCTGGGTTTATTCAGTATGGCTTGTGAGACCACAGTAACTTTAACGTGAGAATGTGGTAAATTTGAGATGTGAGAATGAGATAAATCTAAGATGTGAGAATGTGGTAAATTAGAGATGTGAGAATGTGGTAAAATTGAGATATGATAATGTGGTAAATTTGAGATGTGAAAATGTGTATTCTCGGCCAGCTAGACCTTATCATGCATATCTCTTACTTGCAGATATCGGTTTGGGCAGTTTAGGCCAATTAAAGCGCCCACTAGCGATTATTTTTTTCACTCGCATAAAGTTGACGTTTGCGTGACATGTTGTAAATAAATGTACACAGTCATTGTTGATGCACCAGTTAAACTTTGTAACGTCACTTGCTGCTTCTCATAAGTTAAAAATAAGAATCTTGTTGAATCTCTCAAAATCTCGCCAAAATCGCTCAAAACTTTGGGGCAATTTTAAACATCCTATTTTCCCCAGGCCCTGGCTCTGGATCCATATAGCATAACGTAACGAAGAAATCAGAAGCGGGCCGGGTGACCAAGGCTATGAGAATGTGGTAAATCTGAGGTGTGAGAATGGAGTAAATCTGAGATGTAAGATCTTGGTAAATTTGAGACGTGAGAATGGGGTAAATTTGAGATGTGAGAATTGAGAAATTTGAGATGTGAGAATGGACTAAATCTTCGGTGTAAAATAAAATAAAGCATAATGAGACAAGTGTTAGTACCTCTACCATGTCGATTTTGTTTTGTTTGGTTAAGAAAACATGAGCCTTGCAATTTTATTAAAATTAGCAACTGGATTTAATTAATCCGTAGCATTTTGGCTTTAAACTAGTTGCCATATAATTTAAATAAAAGTTTCCAATTTTCATTCATTATTCTAGCTATTATAGGTTTAAACACTTTATAAGGGAAATATAAGCAACAATTAAAGGGAGACGAGTCTTAGAAAACAAAGATGGAGATTGCCGTTATTTTTGCCTATTTACTGTCATGTGTGAGAGAATCTTTGTTTACTGTAGAAACCTTTACAATTTTCAATTGCCTTTCCAGAGGCCTCAGTTGCTCAGTGGATATGGCCTTGGCTTTAGAGTTACAGAACTCTGCCCCATGGAGGTGCATGTCCATTGGGAAACTTATCCTTCATCTCATCTCCCTCTGAGGTTGCTGTCCCAATATAACCTATATAATTGCCTTTCTAGAGTCCATACAATTTGGTGAGATACAGGCTTGTCGGGAATACCAAAGCAATGCAGTTTTTTGACGTTGACCCGTTGACTGGCAACATCACATTGAGGGCTGATTTGAAAGAAGACATTGATTCAACAGTGGACTATAACGTAAGTAGCTACCATTGCTTATCTTTCATCAGGCATTTCGTGTTTGTAGTACAATGAAATCAGTCAAACATGTTTAATAGGTATTGTTTTTCATGGAGAATAAACCACCACTCTTGTGGAACTGTCTGGCACTGTGAACTGTGAGTTGGGTGTCGCTTTGGGTAGAACTTTCGATTCTCTGTCTAAAACTGGATACTGGTTTCAAGCCCACTGGTGGTGTGTCCAAGACAAAAGCAAGACACTTCTTTAGCCTAGTCCATTGGATGGCGCTGTAAACCAGGTGGACATATGTATCTGAATCTTCTTTCTCTGGGGTTACTTGACATAACCTAAACAAATGTGTTGATGGGCCCTTACAGAACAGTTCAGTAATCAATAAATTTAACACACAACCCGTTGTCATGCCTTGTTCATTCATTTTTCGTCTCTGTGGCCGAGTGGTTAACAATGTTGCATTGTAAACCTTCGCCTGTCACCTCTGCAGGCTCGAATCCCACTGGGAGCTCAACTTGTAAGTTAGGAAGTGTCGATTCTTAAGATGGCGGGAGGTGTACAATACTGGTTCTACCTAGGAAAAGAGTGTGGTCTGCCTCCACCACAAAAAATCGACCATCATATATAACTTTACATGTGTTGAAAATTACGTGAAATACCATACAAACAAAATCATTCATTTTCTTCTCTTTTTTCGCAGTTGGAAATTCAAGCCTACGATGGTGGAAATCCATCACTAACATCTCAGTCCAATGCCTTTGTCCGTATAACTATAGACAGAAATCTGCAGACGCCATTCTTCACAAATGGTGATACTATCACTATTCGTGAAGATTTGGCCATCTCCACCAGCGTATTCCAGTTTATATACAATGACCAGGACGTTGTAGTAAGTACTAGCATTTTATTGGTTCATCTTGAATTTATTTCAATTACGATTAAATACTTTGAATTTTGTGTCCGCTCTATTTGTGTGATGATTTGTCAAGAAAATAAGTCACAGTTTCTAAAGATAGCATCAGCTGTTTTATTAAACAGTTGTTTAAAAGTTGAAAACATGAAGACAGTTTTTATGATTTTTGTTCATTTATTGTGCATTACGTGGTCCCGTCTTAATTCCATTAAGCGATGGGAAAGCTTATATTAGCCGGATTTTATAACGGATATTTCGACAGTTAAACACGTTTAAAAACATGTTTTACTGGAAAAATGTGATAACCTGTTTAAAATTACCTATTAAATGTTTTAATTTTACAATATGCAAACATGTTAAGGCGAAATTAAGGTTATATTTTACTCTTTCATTACAATTCAAGTTTTTAAAATGTAAATAACAATTGCAGCAAGAATTTGGGAAAAACAGTCTAGTGTTAAGTACCGAAGGTGATTTCGGAGCGCCAAACTACTTCCGGTTGAATATATCAACCGGAGAGCTGACAATTTCCCAGAGGCTGGATTCACAAGACTTGGATAAGTTTTACGTAAGACACATCAGTTTATATAATATTGTACAGCAGGAAACTTCCTCTCGTATTTTTGTCCTTGTGTTGGTATGGCGAATTAAAGATTAATCCACATTACCAACCTTAAATGTATTGCCAAATAAGTTTTCAGAAGAATAGTTTGTTTTATTTTCATGTATTTTTTTCTTCTCTTATTATTATCACTCATACAGACAAGATACTTTTAAGGGGTGCTATGACAGTTATTATTATCACTCATACAGACAAGATACTTTTAAGGGGTGCTACGACAGTTATTATTATCACTTATACAGACAAGATACTTTTTAAGGGGTGCTATGACAGTTATTATTATCACTCATACAGACAAGATACTTTTTAAGGGGTGCTATGACAGTTATTATTATCACTCATACAGACAAGATACTTTTTAATGGGTGCTATGACAGTTATTATTATCACTCATACAGACAAGATACTTTTTAAGGGGTGCTATGACAGTTATTATTATCACTTATACAGACAAGATACTTTTAAGGGGTGCTATGACAGTTATTATTATCACTTATACAGACAAGATACTTTTTAAGGGGTGCTACGACAGTTATTATTATCACTTATACAGACAAGATACTTTTTAAGGGGTGCTACGACAGTTATTATTATCACTTATACAGACAAGATACTTTTTAATGGGTGCTATGACAGTTATTATTATCACTCATACAGACAAGATACTTTTTAAGGGGTGCTATGACAGTTATTATTATCACTTATACAGACAAGATACTTTTAAGGGGTGCTATGACAGTTATTATTATCACTTATACAGACAAGATACTTTTAAGGGGTGCTATGACAGTTATTATTATCACTTATACAGACAAGATACTTTTTAAGGGGTGCTATGACAGTTATTATTATCACTTATACAGACAAGATACTTTTTAAGGGGTGCTATGACAGTTATTATTATCACTCATACAGACAAGATACTTTTAAGGGGTGCTACGACAGTTATTATTATCACTCATACAGACAAGATACTTTTAAGGGGTGCTATGACAGTTATTATTATCACTTATACAGACAAGATACTTTTTAAGGGGTGCTATGACAGTTATTATTATCACTCATACAGACAAGATACTTTTAAGGGGTGCTACGACAGTTATTATTATCACTTATACAGACAAGATACTTTTTAAGGGGTGCTACGACAGTTATTATTATCACTTATACAGACAAGATACTTTTTAATGGGTGCTATGACAGTTATTATTATCACTCATACAGACAAGATACTTTTTAAGGGGTGCTATGACAGTTATTATTATCACTTATACAGACAAGATACTTTTAAGGGGTGCTATGACAGTTATTATTATCACTTATACAGACAAGATACTTTTAAGGGGTGCTATGACAGTTATTATTATCACTTATACAGACAAGATACTTTTAAGGGGTGCTATGACAGTTATTATTATCACTTATACAGACAAGATACTTTTTAAGGGGTGCTATGACAGTTATTATTATCACTTATACAGACAAGATACTTTTTAAGGGGTGCTATGACAGTTATTATTATCACTTATACAGACAAGATACTTTTTAAGGGGTGCTATGACAGTTATTATTATCACTCATACAAACAAGATACTTTTAATGGGTGCTACGACAGTTATTATTATCACTCATACAGACAAGATACTTTTAAGGGGTGCTATGACAGTTATTATTATCACTCATACAGACAAGATACTTTTAATGGGTGCTATGACAGTTATTATTATCACTTATACAGACAAGATACTTTTTAAGGGGTGCTATGACAGTTATTATTATCACTTATACAGACAAGATACTTTTAAGGGGTGCTATGACAGTTATTATTATCACTCATACAGACAAGATACTTTTTAAGGGGTGCTATGACAGTTATTATTATCACTTATACAGACAAGATACTTTTTAAGGGGTGCTATGACAGTTATTATTATCACTCATACAGACAAGATACTTTTTAAGGGGTGCTATGACAGTTATTATTATCACTCATACAGACAAGATACTTTTTAAGGGGTGCTATGACAGTTATTATTATCACTCATACAGACAAGATACTTTTAATGGGTGCTACGACAGTTATTATTATCACTCATACAGACAAGATACTTTTAAGGGGTGCTATGACAGTTATTATTATCACTCGTACAAACAAGATACTTTTTAAGGGGTGCTATGACAGTTATTATTATCACTCATACAAACAAGATACTTTTAAGGGGTGCTATGACAGTGGTGATTAACATGCATTTGTGATTGCTTGGTAAAAATATTTTGTTTAGTTTTAAAATTATATGGATGAAATGTGGAGATAAAGTTTGTATCATAGTAAACTAACACTGTAATCAAGACCGCTCTGCTGGTATATCAGATCACTAAAAACAGTTTATGTTTTCAGAAATCATCAAATAATTTTCTATTAGTTTAACCCATTTCTAGAGGCAAATTGACAAGCATGTTGACAAAAATTAAATAGATACCTCAGTATAATAAAGAAATGTAAGTTTCATTTGTTGGAACTTTCAAGTATCGAGTCAAAGTTATGGACGGAGGTTCACCACCAAAAACTGCGATAGCCATGTTGACGATCAACATCCTACAGAACCTGAGAACACCACAGATTGTTGTAGGCGACCCCTGTAATGCAGATTTGTCGGAAGAATTCGCAGTTAGAACTGTGTTTAAAACTGTGTCAGCTGAAGATACGGACACAAAGGTACCAGTTCTTGTAGTATAGCATTCCGTTCACTTGTATGATGCATTTTACAAGCCTATGTGGCTCAGTGGAGACCACGGAAGATTTTAAATCTGGGATTCATTCATTCAGCCTGTTGTTTTTTATACTCCTAATTGTCTGTCAGGTGGGCTGTAAGCTGAATAGTCCGGTAAATCGATGTCTGTCCACCGAGCATGTTGAAGAACCATAAGTTTCTGTTGTTAAACATTATTTATTGCCAATAAATATTTACATAGCAATAGGGTCGGGCCACTAGTTCTCATGACATTAGTTACGGCCCTTCCCATAACATACATAATATTCATTCGACGTTATACTAGTAGCTGAATGAAAGGAAAGGAAAAGACGGAAATGAATAAACGAGATAGTGACTAAAAAAGACGAGAAAAGGAAGAAGTTTCTATTCAATAGAGTAGGTTATAGTTCCTGGATTCTTATGTATCTGTCCACTCTTTGGAGCAGTGAATGTGAAACAGTTGTAACTATAAAGGATCTTGCAAGAGTGACTGTGTATTATTTATTTTAATAAATCAGTTGGATAAAATGATAGAATACGAGACTCCGTAGAGTATATTATCTATTTATCGAACGAGTTTATTAAAGTCAGTAATATACGGTCATGAATGTAAGATTCTAATTATCACATAACACACCTACGACATGATAGTTTCGCTTTAATGTTGTCATTTTTTTTACCTTGTATGCTGCGGCAATTTGTAAAAGAAATCGTGATGTCGTTTTGTTGTTTACGTCAGCTATGTTGCATGGCTTGAACACCTTAAACCAAATTTAACGCTACAAACATGTATTTTATGAAGTAAAATTTCAAATAATGATAAATATTTAGTTTCTGGACGTATTATATGATATAGCATGCAAACAATTGGGATTAAATGTTTTACTGTACACAAGCACAGTGATTCGGTCCTCATTTGCATCTGTAATACAGTATTGTATTACGATAAATAGGTCATGGATTTATTACACTACCAGGAGCCATGGTGTGTGAAAAATATAAATAAGATAAGGAAGAGGATACAATATTCTTGCTTTCAGCCCTCGATATATGGTAGGACACATGTGGCAAGATTGTGTTTTACCGATTCTATATTTAATTTCAGCCGGATTTCAACACAGTGCAGTATTATCTGGACTCCCCGAATGGTGCAGACCATGATTACTTCTCAATCTCGAAGGTGCTGTCCGGTCCAAACCAAAATCAGGGACAAATCAGTCTCAGCAAAAGCTTGAAAACTGATCCAGATAGGAGCTTGTCATACACGGTAAGTGCCATATAGATTAGTACAAAATATTAAATACATGCTGTGTGATCAATTAATTGTCGACCACTTTATGTCGAGTTTAAAGGGACTCTTGATAATTTTAAAACTTGCCGTGTCCCGTTATTTTTTCTACATAATTTGCATTTGTTGAACCATTAATATTAATTATAAAAATTGTATGAAGCTCATTGTTTTTTGCATATTACTAGCTGTTGATTATATTTTTAGCTCTACTGATCAGAGATCAGCAGAGCTTATGCCGTGGTGCGGCATCCGTCGTCCGTCCGTCCGTCTGTCCGTCTGTCCGTAAACTTTTTTTTGTAGCGACTACTCCTCTGAAACTACTGAATGGATTTTCATGAAACTTTACAGAAATGTTGCCCATGAAGTCTAGTTGATCCTAGCAAAAATTCATGTTGATGTGAAATCCAAGATGGCCGCCAGATCTAAAAATAGGTTTTTAAAAAACAAGTTTGTAGCGACTACTTCATGAAAACTATAAGTAATATTGATATGGGACTTTTCTAAAATGATCAGCATGACATGATGTTGGTCCTTGTCAAAAATTGTTTTGATTCAACGTTAAACATGGCTGCCAGCGGCCGTCTTTGTTTACATAGAGTTATATAGTAAAAACTTGTAGCGACTACTCCTTTGAAACTACTTGGCAGATTTTCATGAAACTTTACAGGAATGTTGCTCTTAATGTCTAATTGATCCTAGAAAAATTTCAGATCGGCCAGAAATTCAAGATGGCCGCCACAGCTAAAAGTAGATTTTTAAAAAAGAAGTTTGTAGCGACTACGTCTTGAAACTATAAGTGATATTGATATGGGACTTTTTGTAAAATGATCAGCATGACATGACGGTTATCAGAGTCAAAAATTATTTTGATTCGACGTTAAACATGGCTGTCAGCGGCCATCTTTGTTTACATAGAGTTATATCATGAAAACTTGTAGTGACAACTCCTCTGAAACTACTTGACGGATTTTCATGAAACTTCACAGGAATGTTGCTCTTGATGTCTTATTGATCCTAGCAAAATTTCAGGTCGGCTGGAAATTCAAGATGGCCGCCACGGCTAAAAATAATTTTTCAAAAAACAAGTCTGTAGCGACTACTTCCTGAAATTAAAATCAATCAGTAGAGCTTCAAGGTCATTGACCTCTTGTTTATCAATAATATATTCCAGTAGAATAAAGAAGGACAATTAAAAACTCAAAATATATTGTATTTAAATAAATGCAAGCAGAATTAAATTAAAAAATGATATTGGATTAATAAGTTGAGAGGCTTATTGTAATGGTTGATACCAACTTCAAGATTGCCGTATGTCACTTTAAAATAAAAGCGAAATGTGTAAAGAGAAATAGTATTACAGTTTAATTTAGGTAGTTGAGTTGGACAGCCATTATAGCAATGTTCTTTATTTAACCCTTTCGCAGCCATGGTCAAAAACATAGATATTACGACCAGTGTAAACCCAAATTAACATGCACACTATGTGCTGGGTGATCAGGGTTTACACTGTTCGTCACTCAGTACGAATGTTTTACATAACACTTTATATATAAAATATAATTGGAAAGTTTTAATTCGAAATTTAGCAGACGACTTTTGAAATTTGGTGGCAAAAGGGTAAAAACTGTTAAATTAGTGAGTCACAATGGCAGTGTGATCCAATCCTAGTAGCCTTAAAATTCCATACAAATATGGTCCTCCTATTGTCAACTTTTATAGTTTATGATACTTTTTAATTTCATGTGTGTATTTATTCCACCTGCTTGTTATTTGAAATGAGTGTTTTTGGTTGACAGCATTAATCCTTATTGGTTTACTGACATAAATAAGTTTGTTTTTTGTTTGACAGTTCCGCGTATATGCGACGGACGGCCAGTTGACGTCTGCTCCTCTCGTATGCACAGTGACCGTCTACAGGAACAGCATTGATCCGCCTACCTTTACCAATCAGAACTTTGAGACGACCATTAACGAGACTCTTGCAGTTAACGGTGTTGTGTTTGATCTTAATGCGCAAGATCCAGATTCAAGGGTTTGTATAAATTTCTATGTCTGTATTTTACTGATGTTTTGGGGTTATGGTTTCTGTTTTTCTGTTTTTGCATGTGAGGAAGTGTTGATTTTTATGGA
Organism: Cyrtodaria siliqua; assembly: GCA_037043455.1. Taxonomy (NCBI): domain Eukaryota; kingdom Metazoa; phylum Mollusca; class Bivalvia; order Adapedonta; family Hiatellidae; genus Cyrtodaria; species Cyrtodaria siliqua. Next base: position 485,338 of record JAWPHD010000152.1, read on the forward strand.
TGACTAGAGGTTTAAATTACTGGTTCTACCCAGAAAAAAGTGGATGGTCTGCATCCGGCATGAAAAAAATTGACCATCGTATATAGCCTAAAATGTGCTGAAAACTACATTAAACACCATTCGACTAACCAACCAACTATCCTCCTGCATGTAGTTCCCAAAACTTTAAGGTTACTAGTTCAAGACCTCATAAATGAGGTTTTAGTCTGTCATTCAAAGAGATGTTCACGTACGAAGCTTGAACAAGGAATTCATATCTGGAGTATAATTTGTACTTCGATAATACTGCAGTCCAGATTTTCCCATTAAGACTGCTTTTAATGAAGTTGCTTTTAATATACAATGAATAATCATATTTAAATGTTTAACCTAAACTATACAATGGATAGTCATATTTAAATGATTTAGCTTAAACTATACAATGGGCAATCATATTTTAATGCTTAACCTAAAGAATCAATATCTTAATCTAAAGAATAAATAATCGTATTTAAACTCTTAACCTTTGCTATATGGCTACTATTGGTTTTAACATGTAAAGGGTAGTGCTAGGACTGGTCAGCCAGTTGACTGTACAATGTGACAGGGTGGGGTATCATGCCATGCGTCTACGTCTTGGTATTCCAGTGTGGTAAGTAGACTCCATAGTGATATCACTGAAGATTGTTCAAAATGACTAAAACTCCTACACACATAGTATATTCCGAGGGCAACCTTTCCCAGGAGTCACTTTATACCATGTTATTTGTGCATGTATTGCAGAACACCCTTATATCGATGTATTATTAAATTTTTTGGGATGAAAACATGTTATGAACTTTAGATTGTCCTTTGCAGACACCATTCAACACATTGACATACTCGCTTCTTGGGAACGTAGAGGCTCTTCAGTACTTTCAAATAAATCCAAGCACTGGAGTTATCTCTCTTCGGAATAGTGTGCTGAATGTAGATACTCGTGTATATAAGGTAAGTCAATACATTTAATATCAGTTTGGTTTATTACAGACAAACATTTAGAGATTTGTCTGCATTGTATTGGGAACATTGATCATACAACCTTTAACCTTTAGGAAACACCTTTGACCTCAATGTCGATCATATGACCTTGAATCTTGAGGAACACTTTTGACCTCGATGTTGATCATATGACCTTGAAACTTTAGGTAACACATTTGACCTAACTGTTGATCATATAACCTTGAACCTCTAGATAACACATTTGACCTCATCTTTGATCATCTGATCTTGAACCTTTAGGAAACACCTTTGAACTCAATGTTGATCATATGACCCTGAATCTTTAGGGAACATATTTGACCTGAGCATTGATCATCTGACCTTGAACCTTCAGGGAACATATTTGACTTCAGCATTGATCAAATGATCTTTTAAATTGGAGGTATTCAACATTTTGAAACATTTTGACAGTCCATTTTACTCTGTTTTTGTCTAGCTTATGGATCACACGTCGTTATGACAATGTATGAACAAATGTATGTGTGTCTATCCATTAGTCCATTTTGTGCATTCGTCTGTGCCTCCAACTTTCATTTGTATATATCTTCTTCATTACGTGCAGGAAATTTTCACCAAACTTCACCAGAATGCTACTTATACGCTTCTAACATCATGTGCAAAATAACGTGCAAAATAACATCTGCAAACTTTGGGTCGATGTGACCTACTATTGATGAAATATAGGTCACGTCCTGTCTCCGCTACAACATGCGTATCTTGCTTCATTCTCACAGGATTTTCACCAAACTTCACCACAATATTTCTTATATGCCTCTAACATCATGTGCAAATTTTCGGGTCGCTGTTACCTACTTTGAACGAAATATGTCACGTCTGGTCTCCGCTATGACATGCATCCTCCACTGTTAATGACATTAAATTAAATATTAAGTACCGTATGTAAGAAACAAATATCTCGTGGGATTGACATTTGTGTTGGTCAAATCAGAAACCTGGGCCCGGTTTTATGAAACAACTTAGACAATTTTAATCGTAAGTTAATTTCTTAAATTCTTTACTTTGATTTACAACACACAAATAAACACGATTTCATTTCATTGTCTTATACCTTTGATATTTCTGCACATAATGCACACATAATTGTCTACATTGAATGCTAGGTGCAAGAATGTGAAAAGTTTTAAAATTTGAGACTTATCGTATGATGTTTAATAAAACAGGGCACTGGACTACTTCACCATAGGGCTTGATATGCAGGCCGAGGCCTTCTAGTTTTATCGATATATATCTCCCATTTCGTGTTTAGTGGATCTCTATGTTGTTTAAAGGGAGTTTCTTAGCCTTTTTCTGGAAGAATCTAAAATTTAAAAAAGAAAATCCAACTTGTGATATAAATCTAACATCAATCAAAATATTAGGTTAGAACCATGTTATTCAAATTTAAATTCACAATAAAATGTGCATGAAATTGGATGTAAAATACTTCTGGGCCCGTTTTATTAAACATCTTACGATAAGTCTCAAATTTTAAAACTGTTTACATTTTTACTCCTAAGCATTCAATGTAGACAATTATGTGTTCATTGTGTGCAGAAATATCAAATGTTTAAGAAAATGAAATGAAATCGCGTTAATTTGTGAATTGTAAATCAAAGTAAAGAATTTAAGAAAATAACTTACGATCAAAATTGTCATAAGTTGTTTCATAAAACAGGGCCCTGGTGAATAACCTAAGAAAACACATATAACTGTGCAGAATGAATTGCCCTGTAAAGGGTATGATAAGGAACAAATTGGCCCCTAATATTGAAAGTTTTAATGCACAAGTTTTGAATATCTAGTTGAGCTACAAATTAACTGAATCAATGTTAAAACTCATTAAAAGTAGTTTGAAGGCTCTAAATGAGTTTAAGAGCCACACAAACAAGGCCATTTCTTTCGAAAAATGACATTTTTATTAATTTTCAGCAGTTTTCGATCAGTTTTTGGTCTTGGAAATACAGAGCACACCCTCGAGCACAGCTGATTTTTTGTTGAAACAGGTACTTGATAGGGATGCATAATCAGCCAAAAAACTGTGTGTGCTCGGAGGTGCGCTCTATATTTTTAGGATCAAAATCTTGCCCAGAAAGGTCCAAATATACAAAATAAACAAAATTACCAAAAATGCCATTTTTTAGACACTGTTAATTCTTCTAGATAAATTAAATAAAAATATATTTTGAAGATAGAATATGATCAGTTTACTTCAACATGCACAACAGATTATATGTAAATATTACTTTTTTCCATTTTGAACATATTGGGTGCCATAATAGCCCCCTATCATACCTTGTCCTTAGGAATCATCTTTGGCTTGTTACCAATAAACCCCTTGGAAAAGCTGTGTGTACCAACTTTAAATGTTTGTTCAATTAAAGTGCTGTTTTCGAATTTATTTTGTTCAGTTCTGATTTAGGGGATATAATAATGTTTATATTTGCATTGACAGCTGACCACAAGAGTTCAAGATGGAGGCGAGCCTAGGAAGGAGGCTTCTGTAGAGGTTACTGTATATGTTCTTCGTAATTTCTTCGTCCCCGAGTTAGTTCCCGGAAATGCACTTACACTTAATGTTGAGAAGTTTGAGCAATCCCCACAGGGTGACTTAGTGGCTAGCCTCTCAGCCAGGGACAACGACAGAAGGGTGAGTACAATATTACTCACGTCTTGATGAAAAAGCACAATATAACTGCGATTGGTTTTGTTAAATTATTATTGAATCATAATATAGATTTAGTTGGCAAACAATTTTCTATTTTATTATTATTTTCATTGTGTTTCTATGAATTTGTATATATTGTTTGGGGCGCTTGTTTCAGCCAAAGGTTTTTTGGACTTTTCAGACAAAATTCATCTACTACCGAAATAAGTTATATATCAGTGAAACAGTCATTTTTAGTGGTAAATAAAAATTCCTTACTTTTCAAAATCGGTTGAGAAATAAAAATTTCATGTGCGAAAGCTGTTTTTGATAGGTCATTTTCAATGCAAAATTCTGCTGCATGAAATATTTAAAAAACTTTTTTTTAGAATTTTTATTCAAAAATGGTTTTAAATTGTTGGATATTAGTAAAGTAAGACACCCTGAAAGTTTTATAGCAAAATATGAAGGCTTACTGAAGTTATTTGAAATTTCTTAATTTACTGCTGTCCCACCAACAAGGAATTTACATAGGAAAAGCCCCATCAAAAAATCATTTGGGCTGTAAAATATTAATTTCTCAACCGATTTTCAAAAGTAAAGTAGTTTTATTTACCACTTAAAATGCCAGTTCTAATGATAAATAATTCATGTACATATTATTTAAATTGCTCAAGTTAATGCAGAAAAACCTTTAGCTGAAACAAGAGCCCCAAAAAATAGGTTTTGTTTAATATACTGCTTTGTATTTAGGAGGGCATCAGGGAAGAATAGTTCTACTAAATGGGATATCCTCTTGAAATGACATCTGCAATTCAATTAAATTCAATTAAGTGGGCGACTTTTCCTCTCAGTTTTCATATTTTGTTAAATTACTGTAATGGAAAAGAACACTATTTTTTTCTCTAAAATATATTATACGATCCTCATGTTTTGTTCCTATTTCCTCAGGCTCCTTACAACACAGTTGTGTATTCATTCACGAGCGCCACGAGTACCTTTATTCCATTCAGACTAGACCAAAATACTGGGCGTATTACCGTGAGTGGATCCCTGCTTGATGCACCCGATACCTATGTGGTGAGTATCTTTTTGCAGCTATGATAACCATAAAAGACAAACAATCCAAATGGAAATTGGAGTAACCGATGTATTACTAGAACTTTTTTCTCAATTGTTTCAGTTTACAGCACATTGTAGAAGTATTCAAGACTATATGAACAATAACTAATCCATGCTCCAGTGCTTACAGTTAAACATGTATTAAAAGATCCCTAAAGGGAAGATGAAACATTAACTTCTTAAAGCAGGTGTTCTCTTAATTCAGGTGCATTTTACTCTAAAACGATACAATTGGGAACTGAAATGGGGTTCTCTACAAGCATGTAGTCTCTAAATACAGATTTAATAAAACAGAATATTTGTTTTCACGATATGTCGTTTATTAGCATATGATTTGTGTGGATACGTTTTTTAAAAATGTAAGCTTTAATTAATTAATCAAAATGAAATACCAGTTTACAATTAAAACTATCAATTAATTCAAAAGTAAAAATGATTTCCACAGTTTTTACGGTATTATGGCTTTTTTTTTTTTAGCTTACTGTTGGTACACGTGATGATGCTGAAACACCTAGGGTTGGTGTAACCTTCACCATCAACATCAGCATTGTCAGAAATATGTTTACGCCAGAATTTATCAACTTTAACTCTCCGGTTGGTCTTAGCGCCTTAGCCAGACGAGGAAACCAAGTGACACAGGTCTTTGGACGCGACAATGACACCAGGGTACTACTGCTTTTACTTGTATCTGATTGCAATCAGTAGATATTCTCTTTGTACTGATAGATCATACAAAAATACACCACTCAACCTCGACTTGTAAGAAGGAAGTGTCGATTCTTACGGATGGCGGGAGGTGTACAATACTGTACAATACTGTTTCTTCCAGGAAAAGTGGGTGGTCTGCCTCTACCACAAAAAAATCGACCATCATATATTATAACCTTACATGTGTTGAAAATGGCTTAAAACACCATACCAAGGAGCTCGACTTGTAAGTGAGAAAGTGTCGATACTTATATTACAGGTGGCGGGAGGTGTACAGTACTGGTTCTACCCAGGAAAAGTGGGTGGTCTGCCTCCATCACAAAAAATCGACCGTCATATGTAACCTTGTATGTGTTGAAAATGACGTAAAACACCATGCAAGCAAAAGAAACAAAACCTTCGGTTTAATTATTGTTTACAAAAATGTTTGGTATGGAAAACACTAAGACTTGTCTGTTTTTTGTTGCTAAATCATAAATATTAATTCAAATGGAGTTTTATATTGTCTGCAGTTGTACATACAAGATACTATATGAGCCTTATAGAATCACTTGAATAAAATTTAATGATTTATACAACAAACACTAGTCATCAAGATTTGCAGACCAAACTATTTCATTAACAATAATTCAATTGTAGATCATGGGGTCAGGTTTAGTGCATATACACAATTGTAGATCATGGGGTCAGGTTTAGTGCATATACACAATTGTAGATCATGGGGTCAGGTTTAGTGCATATACACAATTGTAGATCATGGGGTCAGGTTTAGTGCATATACACAATTGTATGGATCATGGGGTCAGGTTTAGTGCATATACACAATTGTAGATCATGGGGTCAGGTTTAGTGCATATACACAATTGTAGATCATGGGGTCAGGTTTAGTGCATATACACAATTGTAGATCATGGGGTCAGGTTTAGTGCATATACACAATTGTATGGATCATGGGGTCAGGTTTAGTGCATATACACAATTGTATGGATCATGGGGTCAGGGTTAGTGCATATACACAATTGTATGGATCATGGGGTCAGGGTTAGTGCATATACACAATTGTATGGATCATGGGGTCAGGTTTATTGTATGGATCATGGGGTCAGGTTTATTGTATGGATCATGGGGTCAGGTTTATTGTATGGATCATGGGGTCAGGTTTATTGTATGGATCATGGGGTCAGGCTTAGTGCATATACACAATTGTATGGATCATGGGGTCAGGGTTATGGATCATGGGGTCAGGGTTATGGATCATGGGGTCAGGTTTAGTGTATGGATCATGGGGTCAGGTTTAGTGTATGGATCATGGGGTCAGGTTTAGTGTATGGATCATGGGGTCAGGGTTAGTGTATGGATCATGGGGTCAGGTTTAGTGTATGGATCATGGGGTCAGGCTTAGTGCATATACACAATTGTATGGATCATGGGGTCAGGTTTATTGTATGGATCATGGGGTCAGGTTTAGTGCATATACACAATTGTATGGATCATGGGGTCAGGTTTATTGTATGGATCATGGGGTCAGGCTTAGTGCATATACACAATTGTATGGATCATGGGGTCAGGCTTAGTGCATATACACAATTGTATGGATCATGGGGTCAGGCTTAGTGCATATACACAATTGTATGGATCATGGGGTCAGGTTTAGTGCATATACACAATGAATATAAAACTGAAACACATTATTATAAACAGTCTATTAAATCATTTTAGAATTACTTTATTTTTAGAATTTTGTGATTCTTGGTTTCAAGAAACTCATTACTCAATGAGTGATACAAACTTAATCTGTTTCTCACAGCAATTAAAATGCTCATTCAGTTCTGAGAACACACTGAGTTGCATCATAATAGCATGACGTGATGTCATAATGGTAATAGCATGACATGATGTCATAATATTAGGGTGTGATGTCATAATACCAGAAAGTGATGTCATGATAAAAACAACCAAATGCAAATATGAATGAAGCATTCAGATTGGTTCAGTGATAAAAAAATTGGACCAATGAAACCAGTTAATTTAAAGCTTATTACATTCTCAGAACACACTGAGGTTTTACTGGACATTAAGTAATGAGGTTTTTGAAACCCAGAAACAACATTCTAATAATAAAATAACTCCAGAATGATTTAATAGACTGTTTATAATGACTTTACTCGTATTTGGATTGACATCCATAATTCTTCCAGATCACCTCCTGTCCCTTTAATGCTGAACAATTTCCATATATTTTCTTAAATTAAATGTCCATCCCCTACTATTTTGCCAAAAATTGGCTTTTTTTTTCGAAATGAGAATTTATTGATTTCTGTAGCAAATTCCATTGGCCTGTTTTTGGCATCTTGTAAGAAACTACTATTTTTTAATAAACTGTATTTTTATTTCATTTAATGCAGTCAACATATGGCCAAATTGGTTTTTACATGGCTTATGACGAGTACAACCTCTTCGACGTGGACGCAACAACTGGAAGTGTAACACTCCAACAAGACATCAGTCAAGTTCCAGGAGAGACGTTCGAAGTAAGCGGATTTTTTTTTAGTATTTCTGCTTTAAATTCAGTCTTTTGGATGTTCGTGGAATGGAAACCTCTTCATCCATGGCTCATTCATATTTATGAGTTTGTACCATTTAAAGTATAGAGTGAACAGCTTTAACCCTCATCATTTAAAAATAGGGTTTACCTCTTTTGATCACATCTGATTGTACATTGACAGTGCTGATGGTAGACATATATTTTAAACACCAATCCTCCAAATGTTGTTGTTGTGTTTTTATGGAAATGATCATTCTTATACTGTCTAGTTGACCTAATTCACAGACAGTTTAATACAAGCTTGCCTAACTATGATTAGTTTTCTTTTTACAGATTCCTTAAGATTTGTGCGCTTTTAAATTATTTTCTTCACCTTTGTATTAAGGCTATTTTTTTCGTCTTTAGGTATTTTTGGAGGTGCGTGACGGAGGAATACCGAAAGTTAATGGTCGACCTTTCAGATCGGCCTTCATCAGGTTAACCGTCAAGGTGACCAGAAACACTGGCTCACCATTTTTCCAACCACAGTTCTATACACAGAGTTTTATTGAGGATCGGAAGACTGGAGAGAACGTGGAAATTGTCACCCTTCGGGACCCAGATGGGGATGTAAGTCATGCAACACCTGTTGTTATTATCACTGAACGATTTGTGTAATCTAATGACTCTTTAGTTAAGATACTCTTTTGGATTTTCAATATGTTAAAACAAATAAGACTCGCGTTTGTTTTACAATTGTTTTTTATTTTGTTTTTTAAGGGAACACATCGCAGTCTTAAAATTTTGAGTTTCCAATTTTCGTATTCTACCAAATGTATAAGTATTTTATTGGTGTAATATAATCAGCAGTTAATAATATTTAAAAAGAATTTGCTTTGAACTATAGCAATAATTAATATTAATGCTTGCAAATATGCCAGTTATCATTACGTGGTCAGAGTATTGCCTTTCATACCCCATCCAACCCTTTCTCCAAGAAGTAAAAACGAGGTTGGCTGGGGTATGAAATAAAAACCTTAATTTCGGCTTAAAAAGTTTTATATTGTAAAATTAAAACATTTAATAGGTAATTTTAAACAGGTTATCACATTTTCTCAGTAAAAAACAACTTTTTAAACATGTTTTTATTACCGAAATATCCGTTATAAAATCCTGCTAATATAAGCTTTCCCATCGCTTAATGGAATTGAGGCGGGACCACGTTATGGTAGAAAAACTAAGAGACACTGTGAGTTTTAAACAAATCAAGATTGCAATGTGTCCCTTTAGAGTTATCCATGCCCAGTCACCTTTATCAGCTAGTCTTTATATAAAGTTTTACCAGTTCTTAGACACAAATCGCGAAGTACTCAGTATGGTTGCTGTTTGAGATCCACTTGAAAAGGATTTATGATATATAATAGATGATAGAATAAACAACATTTATTTAATTTATTTTATTTTTATTTAATTTTTGTTTTCCAGGCTGTTGAGATGAGGATAGATCCAACATATGCAAAGGCTGAGTATTTCCGTATCGTCGGTGACAAGTTGCAACTTGTGAAACCCCTTAGTGATGATCTAGATAGACCAGTCCAATACTTGGTAAGATTATTGTCCGTCCATAGTCGATCATAATATATACTACTAAGCTTAATGATTAATTGTTATTATAATTCTATGGGTGAAAGACTGGGATTTCTCAGTTAAAGAATATTCATAATTGCTAAATATTAATCACTAACTCGGAACACAAAAATAACCAACTGTGACAATGAAGTGTTGCTGCCATCGACGTCATCCGCAGATAATGTTTAATAAAGCGAATAATTTTGGTTAAAATCGTACATAAACTGATTTTAAATGTATTAAATAGATTATTTAACCGCTGGGTTTGATTATAGGGAAATTCAATATGAAGAAACTCGCCAATATGAGATTAAAGTGACGTTATTCGCGTTGCTTTTTGATATATAAATGAAATTAACGCTACTACAAATAAACGCAAAGTATTTCAAAATAATTTGATTAAAAACAAATTTATACTGTAGTGACTGTTTTAATAAAATTGTCATTAAGTGTTTTCATATTGTCCGAGTTACTGGTCCTCGGATTGTCATATTAGCTCGCGGCCTTTGGCCTTGGGCCAATATTACAGTCCTTGGACCAATAACTGGGCCAGTATGAAACCACTTAATAACATCATATTATTAATATTAATAATTTAATTTGCAAAATGTGATGGAGTAAATATCGGCTACTATTGACGATATAATACAAATACACATGAATGTAAATTGTGTTGTCTTAAGCAGTTTTTCAGTGTCAAAATGGACATTTTTTCTAAGATCAAAATGAGTGTCGCAGACAAAAAACAGAACGTACATGACTCACATTGTAATTTCTTGTTGTGACGAACGGTTTAGTCAACGGTTTCGTCATTGCTTCCCTGTTTAATATGCCTTTTCTCACTGAACATAGGTGAGGGTGGTAGGAAACGATATCGGTAATCCTAACAACCCAGCCACAAATACAGCAACAGTTACATTAATTGTCGACAGAAACGACTTCCCTCCCGAGTGGCTGAATACCCCGTACTCTGGAGCGGTAACACGAAGTAGCGCGGATGGAACATTCGTTTCCAGCGTATCTTGGAGAGATAACGACACCACGGTAAGATTCATAATTGCCTTTTTCTGGTTCTTTTAAACCGTAGCATGGCAGACACTCTGGATCACTTTCTTTGAATCGTCACACACATCTTTATCTCAACCCAAGGATTGTTGTTACCCATGTCCAATAACTCCGACTTTCATTATGGCAGAGTTATGCCTCCTTTCATAAAACTTTAACCTGCAAACCTAACCCAGCTCATATCCTGGCCATAACTTTAGAAGTATTTGACCTATGTTCCTGAAATTTCGCAAACTCATTCATCTTAGCACACAGAATATTGTACCCTTGTCCAATAACTCTGACTTTCATTTTAGCAGAGTTATGCCCCTTTTCATAAAACTTTAACCTGCAACCTAACCCAGCTCAGAACTGACCATAACTTGAAAATTATGTGACCAATGTTCATGAAACTTTGCACCATGTCTTCAAACTCTATAGTTAGATTGTACTTGCTGAAATAAGCGACACAAGTGTTCCATGGAAAACCTTGCTAGTTATTGATAAAACAAATGCAAATTTTATGAAATGCATCTGCAATTTCTTCTTGATTAATATAAAGTCAGATAAGATTTATTTAGATAGTATAATATTAAAAATGTGTTAACACATAGATTTATAAGAGGACCAACTTGTCGAAACCGTAAGCCCTAGTACAACAATTTCCATATTATTGCTTCTTAGGCCAAAAAGAATATATTTGCGTTTCGAGCAACCTGACCCTACCTAGCAAAACATGTCGATCCTAAAAAAATGTGAATTCTTCAGTGTATCACTATGTCCTTCTTAGCCTACCTACCCTACCTAGACTTCTTGCCCAAAACACAATTTTTTTTTGTGGCCTTAACCTAAAATCTGAGGCATACAAAGGGGTCAGTGGTTTGTGTCTGTGATCTATAGACAAGGGGTCAGTGGTTTGTGTCTGTGATCTATAGACAAGGGATCAGTGGTTTGTGTCTGTGATCTATAGACAAGGGGTCAGTGGTTTATGTCTGTGATCTATAGTTGTGTAAAGGACAACTTGGAGAAATCTAGCACCCTCAACTTTCTAAATACTTTCAGTACTTTCATTTCATTTCAGACTCCATACGGTGATGTATCGGTCGAAATTGTGCCAACTGGAAGGGGCGTACGAATTTTCCGATTGCGAAATATAGTGGGCAGAAATGCCGAAATTGAAGTCTACAATGCGAATCTGCTTGCTGCCGACGCAGATGAACGATATGAAGTACGTTTAGTTTTATATTACCTCAGTCAGCAGTTGGCTAAAAATGCATTTCTTAAAGGCACATGATGGCTATTAATAGAGTTATTTGAAATACGGTAGTTATAAATTTGTTGATTGCTTATTTACTCAAATTAGTTTTGTTAGTATAAACACCGATCATTCAGCTTCAATTATGAATGATTCACAAAGTAAAATTTTCATGTTTCTGCCAAAGAAGACTTGAATAGCTTTGTAAAATAATAATTTATGAAGTAGATATTTGCGAGGCACTGCATGTTGTCCAGCATGGATTGTTACTGGTCCTGATTTGATGTGTATGTCCTTTTCTACATTGGCTGTTTGGCATGACATTCTAATATTAGAGATCTTGCTCAGTTGTGAGACAGATTTCAGTTGCAACATTATTTAATGTTATCTTAATCGTTGCATCTCCTTTGAGCTGACCGATCCTTAGTGACCGGTTATTACGTGTTTTGAATGTGTCAGTCGCAAGTTTTTTAATTGCTAAAACTTCACCCTGTAGCTTAAACTGAGGGCAGCAGATGGAAGCCCGGGAATTCCGAAAGAGGCCTTCACAACTGTGACCATCAATGTTCAGCGTAATTTGGTGCCTCCTACATTTGTATTGCCCCCTGGTGCAAGCTTCTATGAGGTTAATGTTATGGAAAACGTCAACATGGGCCACTTGGTCTTTACAGTTAGTGCAACGGATCTGGACGTCCGGGTAATTATTTTATTTGCATTCATGTATCTTTCACATTTATGCATACCAGTATGTACCCATACCCAAAAATAATAAAAACAAAAAATAAAATTTTGTTCTGTCAAGTCAAAATCTCGAGCTCTATCATAAAAAATTAATAAAAAACAGCTTGTTTAAATTCAAGGATTTTAATTTATCACTCTATATTTATTGTAACTATGATTTTATTATATTTAACCTAGCCACCAAATACGCTGTTTAGCTTCTCTGAATTGACAACAAATACATACGTCAGGATCGATTCCAATGGTCTTATCAGAACACTGGCCAGCCTAAAGAATATTGCATCTCCAATAAATGTAAGTATATATTCTCAGTTTTTTTTTACATCTCAATCAACGTGTAACTCTAACACACTTGCCAAAATATCCTGCAATCCGATTGAACTGTTGACGTTCAACATTTGAAAAATCAGCCATCTACGCCCTGCTTAGTGAGACCAGTTTCAAAGAGAAAGACCAGTGAAGGACACCTGGTGGAATTGGGGTGCAACACTTTTAAAAGCCTTTAGACATAACTGATAATATGAATGCTAATTTATTATGAAGACAGTCACAAGCTCGTATTTCAGTGGTAGTTTTCCATAGAATCTCAATTTTGTATATATAGATATATAGCACAATACTTGACAAAGTTTCATTCAGATTTGATACGTATGTTTTTTTCTTTCTAAATCTGGATCAGAATTATAGACTAGATTATTTATGAAAAATAAAAATACCGTTCCTGTTTATACACATGTTCTTTACAGTACCAAGTCCGCGTAACAGATATGGGTGACACGCGTCAGCTTTCCACCGATGTTCAAGTCAGAATTAACATCATTCGAGATTCTAGCACACTAGTATTCATCAACGCTCCATACAATGGAGCAGTCTCGGAGTCTGTTGAACCTGGATACACTATTTTGACTGCCAGGACATCCCCAAGTGTAAGAGTGTTTTTGACATTAAAAGCTACTTTATTTACTTAGGGCTATTCCATTAAAACATGCCCAGGACCCCTTTGGTTCTTTAAACTCAATTTTGTATCTATTTTTTTCTTTCCTTGGGATCCAAGTATGTTTTAATGGAATAGCCCTGATTAACGTGTAAAAAGCTCCAGGAATTAGTGAGCACAGAGATCACAATATACATTTAAACATTTTACACTTGTTTTCTACTAGAATGACATTTAACGATTTTATGCAGATATTCTTCTGGAATAAATAGATATTTTACACTTATATTATGCTAGAATAATTAAAAAGTTTAAACTGATATTCTGCTAGAATCATTAGTTAACACTAAAATATTCTGCTAGGATGATAAACAATTTCACTCTGAAATTATGCATTAATGATTAAATGTCAACTCTACTTTTCACCCAGAATAATCAAAAATTACATGGATATTTTGCTTGAATTTATTTAATTTCTGAATGAACTATTTCAGGATTTAGTGACCTTCTCGATAGATCACCAACAGTATCTGGATGCCACAGTTTATTTTGCAATCAACAGTACCACTGGTGTCGTATATGTCAATAACAGTCTATTGAATGATAAAAATTCGAAAACGCTATACACGGTATGTTGGATATATGGCTGGGAGAGTAAAGAAGCTGTCTCTAAAACTTTCTTGCCTCTGTGGGTTCGAATCTCAGTGGGAGTTAAATTCAGGGGTAAAAGTTTTCAATATTAATACTGAATTCAGTATTTTTGAAAATATTTCTCTTATATAATGTACTCCAAAAGTAACACTTTTAGTGAGAACCACCCTATTTTCAGTACTTTTACCCCTGGAGTTTGACTTGTCAAGTGGGAAAGTGTGGATAGTAATGGATGAAATGAGGTATACAGTACTGGTTCTACCCAGGAAAAATGGGATGCTCTGCCTCTATCACACAAAAAGTTACCGTCATATTAGACTAACATGTACTGAAAATGACATAAAATACCATTCAAGCAAATAAAGAATTTTTAAGCACTTTGGTATTGTTTGTATGGGGTATCAGTTGTCAATCAATCTGAGCTACTGCCTGCCTGTACATGTCCAGCTTTTGCCTGTCTGTTTGTCCCATATGCATAACAGCACTTTTCCATCTGTTATTTTACATACTGTCATTCTTTTAATATCTGTCATCCCATGTACATGACTGTCATTCTTTATCTGTCACCCTTGTACATGACTGTCATTCTTTATCTGTCATCCCATGTACATGACTGTCATTCTTTATCTGTCATCACATGTACATGACTGTCATTCTTTATCTGTCATCCCATGTACATGACTGTCATTCTTTATCTGTCACCCTTGTACATGACTGTCATTCTTTATCTGTCACCCTTGTACATGACTGTCATTCTTTATCTGTCACCCTTGTACATGACTGTCATTCTTTATATGTCATCCCATGTACATGACTGTCATTCTTTATCTGTCACCCATGTACATGACTGTCATTCTTTATCTGTCATCCCATGTACATGACTGTTATTCTTTATCTGTCATCCCAT
The DNA here is from genome assembly GCA_037043455.1 of Cyrtodaria siliqua. Taxonomy (NCBI): domain Eukaryota; kingdom Metazoa; phylum Mollusca; class Bivalvia; order Adapedonta; family Hiatellidae; genus Cyrtodaria; species Cyrtodaria siliqua. The sequence continues at coordinate 500,517 of JAWPHD010000152.1, forward strand.
GTACATGACTGTCATTCTTTATCTGTCACCCATGTACATGACTGTCATTCTTTATCTGTCACCCATGTACATGACTGTCATTCTTTGTCATCCCATGTACATGACTGTCATTCTTTATCTGTCACCCTTGTACATGACTGACTGTCATTCTTTATCTGTCACCCTTGTTCATGACTGTCATTCTTTATCTGTCATCCCATGTACATGACTGTCATTCTTTATCTGTCACCCTTGTACATGACTGACTGTCATTCTTTAGCCGTCACCCTTGTACATGACTGACTGTCATTCTTTAGCTGTCACCCTTGTATATGACTGTCATTCTTTATCTGTCACCCTTGTACATGACTTTCTGACATTCCTTATCTGTCACCCTTGTATATACCTATCTGACTGTCTTTAGCTATTTTTCAATGAACGTACATTCTCTTCTGTCTGCCTGCTATGTTTGTCTGTCAGGCCCATCCTGAAGATTATCTGTTAGTCTGCATCATTATCGTCAGTGTCAGCATCATCATCATCATCAACATCATCAACATCATCATCATCGTTGTCTAATCAATTCTTATTCCCATATTTCAGCTTAGAGTACAGGCTAGACGGATGTTTGAGGTGACGGAACAGATAACCTTCACAGATGTGCCAATTACGGTTCTTCGAAATCCAGGAACCCCCCGATATGTAGGCAGTTGCTTTAACAATATCGCAGAAGTGTCACAACAAGGAAGCTCCGTATTCCAGCTTGTTGCCAATGATACCGATGCAGTTGTAAGTGTCATTTCACTTTTTATAATTGGTTTACATGAAGACAAGTACTTGTTATAAATTATATAAATTTTATGAATGTATTTAAAAATATTTTCTAGCAAGTATAAAAAGGGGATATCCTTAGCTGATATGACTAGGATTATTTCTTCTTATTCTATAAATAACCTGAATGGTCAGTATAATCCATTTATTATGCTAACAAATTCGAAGAATAATTTTTACAAAAAATAACCTAACAGCTCAAATAATTTTATAAAGCGATATAATTTCACAACTTTGATCTCATTTCACCACTTTGATCTCATTTCACCACTTCCATTTCTTTATGGCAGGACCAACCTAACTTGCGCTACAGCATCGTGCAAAATGCCAACAGTAATGACTGGACCTATTTCTATGTGGACCCGACATCCGGATTAATCACGCTGAAGGAGTACCTAGACATTCCAGGCTTCGACAAGACCACTTTCATTGTAAGTCTCATTTATAAGCTCTCTCTTACTTGAAACATGCATGCATGTGATATCACATTCTGTGAGAACAAAACTGACATAATTTCGCCTCTTCAGAAGTCTCATTTATAAGCTCTCTCTTACTTGAAACATGCATGCATGTGATATCACACTCTGTGAGAACAAAACTCACAGAATTTCGCTTCTTCAGAAGTCGAAAATCTGTGAGATTTGGACATCTCACTGAAAAAATTGTGTGAATTGAAAACAAATTAAAAGCTATTAAATGTCATTTTCCTACTTTATTTTATGATCAAATGCTTTAAAAAGCTTAAATGTATGAAAATATTTGATAAAACCTAAATTATGTCTTATTTTTATAAAATCTCACAGATTTTGGACAAATTTCCCTTAAATTATTCTTAAATCTCTCCAGTTGCAGCTTCAAAAGTATCAGTATATGAATATGCGTTACTTAGATGAATTTTGACAATTTGATGATGCTTAGTATGAATTCATCACCTTCAGTGGTAGCTCAAGTCTAAGTTGAGGTTTTAAATGTTTTGATTACCTTTTTCATGAATCGTGTTATAATGCTGATATTGGAATAAAATGTCTGTGTTGTTGACTTTTGAGCACATCAGATAAAGTATGTGAACAGAATGATGACATCAGATAAGTGGACATCAAAATAATGAGCTTCTGGCAATTCATTGTGTATACCTAATGTGTGTCTAAGTTGTTCTATTGCACACTATAGAAAGGTGTAGATTAAATTGTCTAATTAACTAACATGCAAGCTATTAAAATGAAATGAGGGAGATATTTTGGCGGATAATTTTAAGGGTATGATGAACAAACATTACAGTGTATTTGATATAATTTCATGTAAACTATATTTTTCAATTATTTTTATATACCTTTGCAGTTCAGTGTCCGGGTCGAAGATGGTCGCGGCAAGTTTGACACAACAACATGTTCGATAACAGTCGTCCGTAACTTGAAGAGCCCAGTGTTTATCAACGTACCCTACTCCGCTAGAATCAACTTCAATCGACCTTCAGGATTTGCAAACAGTTTCTTCTTCCCTGTGGCTGTTGATGAGGATAGACAGGTATTCAAACTAAGTTAACAGTTAAAAAAAAAGATTAATACAAACAAGTGAAATCAGCTTCAACTTTTTGTGTATTTTTTAGCGAAATCGTGAAGCTCAGCCTTTTTAAGCATGACCACTTACCTTGTGTCATATTTGGGGGTCAATTCTGCATCAATGTCAGTGACATTATGATCAGCTCTTACAAAAATAAAGACATCATAATTGGTTGTTTTTAGGCCAACAGTCATAGTTAAAATCATATTTATGTTAATGATTATATCTGGTTGATCAAATTTCATCAAAATCCAAAGTACCATCTAAAATAATTGAACCTGAATAAGGCTTTAACTAAAAGATTATATGATAGGGGGAGGGTTGCCTTGGGTGGTTTCTAAAATATTTAATACATTTGAGGTATAAGGGAACTCCTAAAAGCTATAAAAGCATAAATTTGTTTTAACAAATTGTCAATGTTTCCTTTATTCTCATCTTTTCAATAGGGAGACATGATGTACGAAATAGATGGGTATGATGCAGCATCAAGCTATTTTGGCATTCAAAGGCTTGCCAACAACACAGCCGCGGTTTTCGTGAAGCCTTCCCTTCTTGCTCGTGATTTACAAACAACATTTGTGGTATGTACATTTTCCTAATTTATTTATCTCCAACAGTTCTGCATGTGCTTTTCAGTTTTTAAATTCTCACTATTTGTGTTTGTGTTTGTGAGTGTCCACGTTAGTTTGATGTCTGTAGATTTTTATAATTTCTACAACATTAAAATTCTGTGGTATTTGAAGTTTTCATAAATGTTTTGCATTAAGTAAATTGTAAAGCAGGTGAGGCGGTGGTAAACTTTCGTACTGGTAAAAAAACTTGCTTATTCGGTAGGGCCCCAGTTGGCGGGGGAAATAGCAAACAGACGGTCCTAACAGGAAGTAGATCTTCCTCAATGGGAACTGTAAATTAAAATGTTCCAATAGAATGACAACGTAATTCTTTAACAAATATTATAAATATATGTTGAAAAAGTATCAGTAGCTGTATTATGTGCATTGTAAATGAGTTGTATGTAGGATAGGGTTGTATGACAGCTACTGTTGTACGAACTTATGGGCCAACTGACCCATTTGTGTATTTAGCAATAGAACATGTTTAACCAGTCTGAGTACTCATTTTTAATCCCAGTAATACCAATAGTGTGATTATTTTTTCAGCTTAAACTTGTAGCCTACGACAGCGTGCTTCCAAACGACATGGCTACAACCAATTTGACGATATCTGTCGATCGCAATCCTAATGCTCCCACTTGGGTCAAGTCTATCTATACCGAGACTGTGAACGAGGAACGAGAATGGGGCTTCCAAATCTTGCAGTTAACAGCCTCTGACCAAGATCAGGTTTGTACATTTTGCACTCTTTTCTATTTTTTAATACTTTCATAATCTTGCAAATACACATAATTATAATAAATCAAAACATAGTCGTGCTTGTTTTTCATTTTTCTTTGCTCCAAATATTAGGATGTTAGCCAATCAGTTGTGTTGTATGTGACCTTGACCTTTTTAAAATTCAATTATTTAATTGGCTTTGTTAATTGTGCATATATTTTATGTATTTTAGTAAGTATTTGTCCTCATTCAAAGGTTAGAATGTACTTTTACATAGTTGTGGATTTTGTTTTCAGCATACAGTTTCATTTAGAGTCACACAGGCTAACCCGACTGATTGGCAATCGTTTTTCTACCTGGATGCAAATAACCAGTTTGTTGTTCGAGGCGACCTCCGAAAAGCTACTTCTGACACTTATCAGGTAAGCAGAAACATAAAAACTGACTGGTTTTAATAAGGTCCAGCATCCTCATTTACTAAAACGGAGGCTATACATATTTAGGTAGATCTTCACGAACATTTATGAACGATTTTACATAAAGGCATGTAATGCTTGTACATGAAATGTATCACCACTCAAAGTCACAAAAAGTGTGTTTTTTTGTCATGTAAGACATGCAGGTTCTTTACAATTTCCTTTTAAAAATGGGGAAGAAAACTTATTACAATTTCATTTTTTTACTTATAAGTTTAAATTTGGTACTAAATGAGTAGTGAGATTAACCCTTTCATTTCTACATTTGTAAAATGACCTTGACCCTCCTTGCAGTTGGCTCAATTAGTGTACTCTCCTTGTAGATTGCTTATACTGCCCTCAACAGATTTCAGCACTGAATGTATACAAAAACTCAGCTGTTGTGGTTCTTTTTTTCCAGCTGACGCTAATAGGAACTGATAATGGTATTCCACCTAAAGACACCCTAAACACGGCCTCTGTTACTATAAATATAAACAGAAACAGAGGATGTCCACAATTCCTGCCTCCAGCTTTTGGTTTTGTCGGCAGCATCAGAGAAGACGCCGCCATCGGAGATAGTGTTGTTAATATCGTAGCAACTGACATCGACAATGTAAGTCCTTTTCAAACTGATAAATGATAGTTCTGCTTTCAAATCCAATGCGCACATGCTTTTGAATATCAGTATCCCTTATCTTATTTCTTTCTGGCACTTGCTGATTGAATAAACACTATTATTAGATACCTATTTCTCTCGTGCAATGAGCGGTCTGCATTTGTACCATGTGACCGTACAATATATTTCCGTATTGGACGCACGCGCGTACAAAAAAAAAAAAAAAAATCCGTATTGTACAGTACACGAGCCCCATGTTAACTCAACGATAAAGTCCGAAAACCGGTAAAATGTTCGAATGCATCAATATCACATAACTGCTTTACACGCCTATATACTTTCGTTTATAAAGTGCTTAAATGAAAATATTTATTGTCGTTTGGTGTTGACATTGGTGAAAGATGCTTTCTGAAGAAGAAATCATTTATATTTCTACATCGAGAGAAATAGGTATATAATAAAAAGGTTTCGTCAAAAAACGTACCCAGCTGACCCTAGCGGCTTGTCCAGTATGGTTGTGTCAGCTGGGTACTCGTCCAAATATATTATCATATTTTGCAGAACAATGTTAAATAACCTCATAGTAATGAGCTGCATTTTCAAATATGAATAACATGTCCAGAATACAGTTACAGCCAAAAATAACAAGAAACTCCACTAAAAAAGTCTTTATGGGAAAAGGAAGAATAGCCCTCTTTAATACGTTCTACTACTGTCGACTGCACCAGGCGTGCAAATCCGGTTGATTTAGTGTAATTAGACCTGGAAGATGGAAAGGAATAATAGCATTTTGTTTTTACTGCCTAATGCTATACATATAGGCATAATGGCATCATACATATATTTTATCTTTCTTTGCAGGCGGCTCCCTACAACCTTATGGAGTTTTCACTGATTGCTGATGATGAATCCAAGCAATTTTTCGACATGACTAAGATTTCAGCAGGCACTGCTCAGATCAGAGTGAGGTCAAGGCTTAATGTGGCGAGTGCCACCACATACAAGGTACAGTTTTATCAAAATCAAAAATAGCATTATGTAATGTTTATAGTGATTCAAATATTGAACCATAAAGTGCTGTGTCATCATCATGAAATACTTGATCCAGTTAAAACTAGGGGGCTGTATAGGAAAATGTGTAACTTTGCTTTAAAATGGTAGTTTTCCCAGCTCTAATTTTAACTTTTTAAATTTTCATAATTCTTGAGGCAATAATCCACTCTCATCATACCTGGGCGCCATTGGTGGCTTAATGGACAAGGCCTTGCACTAAGACCTGCAGACCTCTGCCCTGCAGGGGTTAGAGTGCCCTCTTCTTCTCCCTCTGAAATCGATGTAGCAAGATGACATTGCATGTGTTTTAAGAGACATAAACCCCTGTAATATCATTTCTAGTCCTTGGTTCTTTTCATTATTTCAGTTATTTAATTGTCCTTAAATGCTGTATACATGTCCAGTTTGTCTTTGTCTGCATACTTTATGCTAAACATATGTCCAGTTTTATTTACCGCTTAATGATATACAATACCCGGGTTGCCAAATGCAGTACAAATGCCCAGTATTGCTTTGTGCCACATTTTACACTTGTCCATTTTAGCTTCGTCCATAAATGTTATAAACTCATTTAACTATCGGACAAACGGTATCAATATATGTTTACCAGAGGGGTTGAGTAAACAAAAGATACATTCTTCAGCAAATTTTAATACAGAAACTTCACAATTTTATCTGCGTCTTGATACTTCACTGAGTTTTGCGTACGTTTCAACCTCAAAAAGAGAAAGTAAGATACACATTAATGTCACACTGTAGCAATATGTACGTTTATCTTACAGGCAACAGTAAGAGTGACGAACCCAGTGGACATCACCACGTGCACCGCCACAACGACCGCACTGATTACTGTGGACCGTAATCTTAATGGCCCCATCTTTACACAAAATGAATACAACAAGACGATCCCTGAAGAGGAAGCTCTAGAAAATATTGTTGTAGTAGTGAGGGCTGATGATTCTGACAGAATTGTAAGTATTATTTAACAATGGTCTTCAATGTACACTGATAATTTGCTGTATAGAGTCGACCTGAACTTCATCCGAGACCCTCACTCACAGAGTGTAAGAAGTGTTCATTCAAGATTTTCAAAGGGTTCAGTTCTTTTATATTCCATAATTTAAGTGTTGATTCCTTCGAGAAGGGCTTATAAAAAAGATATTTAATGTTGTAAAAATCCACTTTATGATTTATTGCAGACGAACACATCACATGATTATGAGCAACAATAACATTTTAATTTTATTTTTTGTCAGTCTCCTTACACTACTGTTACATACAGTATGACAAATGCGCTTGGATTTCCTGATGGCCTTCGTTACTTCGCAATTCGTACCAGAAATCAGAATGGTGAGATATACATCAAACGAGACCTCTACCTTGATCCAGCCAACACACTTCAATTCAAGGTATATATATATATTTTTCATCGTATTTCTATTTTCTTCACTTGGTGCTGAAAATCATTTTATGAGCCCATTTTAGTAAAGAAAAGCAACTACCTATCTACAGTGTGTGAGATATCGAACCAAAGGGCATAAGGTATGTGACACATAAGCATAGCGCAATGTTTTCAACGAGCCTGATTTGCACTTGTTCGATATCCCTACCTCACACACACAGTAGGTACAGATGTATGCTGTCAACTCCCAGATGAGAAATGAGACCCTTACTTTGCTAATCTGCAGCAATAGGTTTGAGCTATTTTACTATAAAGCTGGATCCCTCTTAAAAGCCCCAAAAAGCATTGTTTAATAGGCTAACAAATTATGTTTTGATATCAGTTAAGATTTTACTGCCGGTGCCTTTTTAATTGATATCAAAACTTACTGTGTTCATTTCAAAATCTTCAAACATCTCTCTATTCCGCTCCATAAACTGTTATCCGTTGCATTCCATGGTTTCATTCCACAATTTTATGGTTTTATTCCATGGTTTCATTCCATGGTTTCAGTCTATGACTCCATTAAATGGTTTCACTCTATGGTGTCATCCATGGTTCCACTCCATTCCATGTTTTAACCTGTGCTATTGCAGTTTTATACCGATGAGAATTTCTTATAACTTGCATGTCACAATAATATTTGAGATGGTTGACTTTTGCCCTGGGCGGGAATAATGAATATTGTACTTGTAACTGTGGCAAGATTCATTGATGGAACTTAGCTAGTTTTATATTCCATACCCTATTGTACTGTCACTTTTAAAACTTTATTGCATTTGTTTATCTTTTATACTTTTTATTTATGACAACCTCCATTTTCCCAGTTTGATGTTGAGGCCAGAGATGGCGGAAACCCAAGCAAAGTTGGAAGGTCAGTTGTGGTGATCAATGTGTACAGAAACTTGTACACACCTGTCTTCCAAAACGTTCCATCCTACAGCGTCACGATAGCATATGACACTCCAGGGTCCGTTATCTCCTCAAACATAGTTTTGGCAACGGATCAGGATTCAAGCATTTATGTAAGTACAAATATCTTTACTTGTAACCTGTTGAAATATGACAAATATGTGCAGGGCACCATGTCCTAAATGTTCAAGGTACCATGTCCTAAATGTTCAGGGTACCATGTCCTAAATATGTACAGTGCACCATTCCAAAATGTGCAGGCACCATTCCAAAATGTGCAGGGCACCATGTCCTAAATATGTACAGTGCACCATTCCAAAATGTGCAGGGCACCATGTCCTAAATATGTACAGTGCACCATGTCCAAAATGTTCAGGGTACCATGTCCAAAATATTTACAGCATCAGCATGTCCTTAAATTCAAGAAATAATCACACTGATTAATAATACTAATTAAATATTCCATTTTTAAATTAGCATTTATCATTATGTTTATGGTATTCATGTATATAACATGGATATTACACCCGGTCCAATGGACCAATACGTCACCTTGTATGTACCATTATGTTTATGATCCCTTGCAGCCACCCTACAGGACAGTCAGGTACCAGCTTGTTGGCCTCTATCCCAACTATCTCAACTTGTTCAGCGTGAATCCCACCTCCGGGGCCATCAGCCTGAATGCTCGGCTCCAACAAGCTACCATTCAGGACCAGTACAGGGTATGCATGCTTTCATGTATAGTTTCATATAATTTAATGCATATTTCACTGGTGTCTTGTAAGGCACAGGGTTTATGAAATTCCAAATATGCTGACATGCTAACAGCAATGAATGAAACGCAAACTAAATCAGTAAAGTTGACATTTTTTAAGTTTTTTTTATGATGGTGAACTTTTTTTTTAAAAAAAAAGAAGTTATTAACTGTAGTTTGTATTAACTATATGTGAATTATGTTTTTAAATCCAAATTACATATACTAAATCTGCAGTAATCCATGTCATTGTCCCCCTAAAATATTGTGTGTTTGTGTTTATTTAATCGGATTGTATTTAATAGACACTTTTACAAATGTTTATTTCCAGATCGTAGAAATAAATTTGTCTTAGATGAATAAAATTGAACGTTTTCCATATTTTGAATTCATTTCATATTTAATTATTGTTTTACATTAAACAAATAATTAAAAATGGCTTCCTGACCCACAAAATCCGATAAGGTCTGGTACATTTATTGGGTGAAACAAATATAAGAAAGAGTTTGTAATTGAAGCATAAATTCTTCTCGTATATAACCTTAATACACACTGCCTATAAATACGTTATTTTTAAATATTTGATATGACTGTGACGTAGGTAGCTGTATCAATCTACCGGACAGTAAAGCTTTATCTCACAGGTAAAAAAAAGTCATCAATTTGGAAATTCCAGTGATAACTAAGTGATATTCGGCTATGGAAAAACAAACCGTATTACGGAAAGAGCCGAATGCATTTCCAACTAGTTTTCATTCAGAGTATTATCAGTATTCAATAAGATAAATCACGACTTATAAGTAAAGTTTCCCCGATAGCCATGGTAGTAAGTGCAATGGATTTAGACATAATCGTATCGAAAATAGTACCTTCCTCATTGGTTGGCTTCTCAATCATATCGAAAATAGTACCCTCCTCATGGGTTGGCTTCTCAATCATATCGAAAATAGTACCCTCCTCATGGGTTGGCTTCTAAATCACGACAACAATTTTCTTTTTGTTTTGATTTTCTGCTGATGTTTTCTCTGTGTGCGACTTCTTTTCACCTGTGAAATATAGCTGTATGTTGAGATATTAAAAAAAAATTGTGTTTATAGGCAAGTATAGGATAAATAGAATTTAAAATGAGCTAAAGCTCTGAGGCTGATGTGGCATCTTTTTTCTTTGTATCCTACAGCTCCAGATCACAGCTTGTGACGGTGGTACCCCATCGCTCTGCAGCACAGCCGTGTTTGTTGTCATTATCAACTTCAACTTGTTCCCGCCTCAGTTCAACGCAACACAATTCTGCGGAGGAAATATCCTCGAAACACGACCAACAGGAGATACCATCTACCCAGTGCAGGCATTTGATCAAGACACTGGAGTATGTACTCATACTTTCTTTCTGTTTTTTTCAATTTTAAAGGGACACACGGTAGTCTTGAAGTGTTTATAAAGCATTGAAATTGGCATCTTGATTTATTTATCCAGTATCATTCTGACTTTAAACCTGCATGCATATAATTAAATAGAATTTTAAGTTTTCATTTTTTTGTCTTTTTCTATCTAGATTTAAATATATTATTGTTGCAATATGATCACCATTTAATAATATGCATAAAAATGTACTTTGTACTTTTGTTAAAATTAAAAAATGAATGATTGAACAAATGCAAGTTATGTAAAAAAAACAAAGTAACGGGCTTCTAAGATAAGCTAGATGCATTTAAGGAAGTAATACCATGGTAACATTGCCTAAATTAAAGGTGAACATTTCTTATCAAAATGAATACATTGATTTAAGTACAGCATCAAGAAGATGCTCTACCAAGATCACCCATGTACCAATTATTTTCCTTTGTTTTTTTTCCATTGCAAATTGAAATATTGAAATACAGGTGTTTCTGAATTGATGGGGCAAAACATGTGACCAAATCTAGATAAAGTGGTGTAATTTAGAAATAAATAAAACTTCCTTAAGATAAATTGATTGCAGTTAAATAATAAAAAAAAAGAAAAGGCAACGCTGTTTTCGTTTCTGAACATGCTGTTTACAAATTAGCATATGCGAAAAAATGTATGTTCAATTGTTACAACTGTTTGTGTTATAATTTTACAGATCTGGGGTGAGAAATACTACACCTTGATCCCAAATACACCCAATTCAGGCCAGTACTTCCAAATTAATGAAAAAACTGGCGCAATCAGTGTGGCTAGAAGCTTGTATGGCAGCGGAACGAATGCCTACACAGTAAGTGGTCTTTATGCTCCTTGTTTCTAAATAGAACTGGATGTAGGTGGAACAAATGCCTACACAGTAAGTGGTCTTTATGCTCCTCGTTTCTAAATAGAACTGGATGTAGGTGGAACAAATGCCTACACAGTAAGTGGTCTTTATGCTCCTCGTTTCTAAATAGAACTGGATGTAGGTGGAACAAATGTCTACACAGTAAGTGGTCTTTATGCTCCTCGTTTCTAAATAGAACTGGATGTAGGTGGAACAAATGCCTACACAGTAAGTGGTCTTTATGCTCCTTGTTTCTAAATAGAACTGGATGTAGGTGGAACAAATGTCTACACAGTAAGTGGTCTTTATGCTCCTCGTTTCTAAATAGAACTTGATGTAGGTGGAACAAATGCCTACACAGTAAGTGGTCTTTATGCTTCTCGTTTCTAAATAGAACTGGATGTAGGTGGAACAAATGAGCATCGAAGAATGTGGATTAATGAAACATTATTCATGCGCATTTGGGTCAAAAATCTTGAATTGATTTTTTTAAAACAAATTCTTTGCTTAATTATGAATTATTTAAATGTCTATTGCACTTAAAAATGTGCACAACGGATTGTATATAGCCAGCTTGATTGATTAACTTTAGTACTATTTTATCTTTGTTTTATTAAGTTTAGAATCCCCTCTACGGCTAGAATTGTATTTATGAACATGGACATATTCATCCAATGGAGTCTGCTGCTTTCTTCACTTGTTTTATGTCTGCAACATTTTACCTGTAGAAATTGCAATGCATATTATTTCCCAAATATTTCCAACTTTCTGGGCTGGTTTCAGAAAAGCTCAATTTCTTGTTTAGCTATAGTAGAAGTTTCCTTTTGAGCTTTAGCATTCATTTTCTTGTGAATTTGGTATAAGTAAAGTACTCTGTTGTTTCATTACAGTTCAACATCGAGGTACGTGATGGAGGCAGTCTAGTAGGGTCCACCCTGTTGAACTGCACGTACAATGTGGTGCGGAACAACCGTGTGCCTCACTTCACTAATCTGCCAGCTGTTACCGAGCTTTCGACATCTGTGAGTCAAGGAACCAGCATCTACCGAGTGACAGCTGTTGATGAAGACCCCGCCGTAAGTCAGTCTTGTATCTCCATAGCAACCATGGCCACCATGGCAACCATAGCCCCATGGTTTAATCTGTGTCCACATGCAAATTAAAATAAGCATTCCAGTACTTAGATATCTCCACCCTATTGTTGATGTCGGAGTATATTGACAATAGGTTTTATTATAATAATGTTGCATGTGCTTTATAATACAGTTACACATGCTATTGTTTGTCGGAGATATCATATTGGTTTGATTGGTTGAAATGGATAAATGATTGACAATGGGGCCAAAATTCATCAATTTTTTTAGCAAGAATCGCACTCAGACTCTAAATCTAATTTTTTTGCAAACTCTATCAACACAAAAGTATGGGTAAGAATTGTGATTTTCAGACATTTTCTGTTAAATTACCTTTAAAATTACTCGTTTCTGTAAGTAAATGTAGTAATTTGCTTATGAAATAGTTTTTATGGAATTGAAAAAATTGAGATTTTGAGTCCAATTCTTGTGCTCAAAGGCTTGATGAATATTAGGCCAGGCGTCCTGTTAATCCAGAGTCAAGTTTTTGTTGATCATCTCAGTATGTATCACCCACAACCAGCTGATGGTCAGGTATACAAATACATAGTAAGGTTAAGTCTAATGTGCAGGCCTGTCATGGAATACTAGTTTGATTGAGACCTAGGCCTGCAGTGTCTATATAATTCGTGTACCAATATAATCTAAGATTTCAGAATAACCATCTAAATGGCAGATCTGTTGGACATGCATGTTAGAATTCATTAATCCTTATTGTAAGCATCTAAATGATAGTTTTGTCTGACATGCTAGTCATCTAAATATAATTTAATTGATTAAAACCTTTATATAAAACAATTTTGAACATTTCAGAATACTCCATTTGGAACCATCCACTTCTCCATTATTGAGCAGAATGCTACCAATTCATTTGTGATTGACAATAATGGATTAATAACAGCGGGAGCTGCACCACCATCTGGAAACACAGAAAACCAGGTATGATAGCTTTGCTTGCAAAACCCCAAACGATAGGTGATATCATAGATCCAGAATTCCCCCACCTCTCCCCCACTCCCCATTTCCCCCACTGCAACCCTCCAAAAAGAAAAGATAAAAAACTCTTTTTTTAAATCTAGTGTAGTATTTTTCAACCGATGTAATTTAAAGGGTTGGAAGTATTTTGAAAAAAAAAAAGTTGCAAACAACCCCAACCAGGTTGAAAGTATTTTGAAAAAACAGTTGCAAACAACCCCGACCAGGTTTAAAGTATTTTGAAAAAAGCAGTTGCAAACAACCCCAACCAGGTTTAAAGTATTTTGAAAAAAACAGTTGCAAACAACCCCAACAAGGTTGAAAGTATTTTGAAAAAAACAGTTGCAAACAACCCCAACCAGGTTGAAAGTATTTTGAAAAAAACAGTTGCAAACAACCCCAACCATACCTCCACCCACATAAAAAATACAACTAAATTTCGGTTTAATTGAAAGCTAGTTTTACATGTAATGATTTTGTTGTTTTTGTTTTTGCAGATTATTGTACGAGTTTACGATGAAGGCATCCCGTCCTTGTTCAGTGTGTCTACTCTCACACTTAGGGTCAAGTCTAACTTTGACAGGCCACGTTTCCTGGAAACATACTCAAGAACAGTTAAAGAGACATTTGACGTATCCCAGTCTTTGTTCAACGTGACTGCTGTGGACAACGATTTGGTATGCCTATACAGTTATATATTCCAGGACTATATAATTATAGTGTTATATATGATATAAGGAACGCATTTCGTTTATTTAATATTTAACACATTATACTGGAAAGCTGAATGTTCAGAAGCTAGCCATTTTGAATTATTAAAGATGGAGTTGGAACAATATGAGGCAATGTTTACAGTTTATGTTTATTTGCCATGGCTTCAAAATAATACAAGTAAATAAAATAATATAAAATGTGTAGTTAATTAAAACATAAAATATTCAAACCAGCACAGTTTAATTTGTAACTGGCATGAATCTGTACTTTGTGTACCCTGGGTACAGCAGTTCACAAAGACAAATGTACCTAATTGAAAGTGCTTGTATTGAAAATGTCAACGTTCTTATAAACTACACAATAAGTAATTGCTTTGACTGAAAAACTGCCACGTGTCACGCAGTTTGTCAAAAGCAAATATTGTGTGACACAGTTTAGTCATTGACTTGTTTGGGTAATCATTCATATTGTCGACCAATTTGTACATTTCTTTCGAATCGGAAGATAGTAGCTTATCCCCTGTTAAAAAGAGAAAAGTTGATGGACTAAATCTCGCTGTGAAAAAAGATGACTCCATGCAATCCAACCTATTTCTACAGTGTAACCTTGCTCCGAATTTCAACACCTATATAGAGAATTTTATTTCAGTGCCCTTTACTATTAAGTTTATTACGCGAGGCTTAGAAAACGAAGAATGGCGAGGCTCTGATTATCCATATTTTCTGTATGAATTACTATTATTACCTATTTCTCAGAATGTTACGCTTATCGAGGACACAGCCATGTTGTTGTTTTTTGTTTGTTTTATGACGTCGGGCAATGTCAGATAAAGTTGCGTACAATAAACGCCGAGGGAACCCGCATTGATTTGTTTTCTTGGTCAGTGCCTAATAAAGCAAAATGTATTAGGTCACCCCTTTATTAGGCAGAAAAGTGCATATTTGCATGATACATATCAGTAAAGATAGGAAGTACAGCACGTGGCATGAGGCTTGACTGAGGTTCCATTAAAACAGTTACGCCTAAGGTTGGAATGTTTCCCATCTGAACAGGTTACCTGATATGATTGATTCTTTTTCCTGCATATCATTGACATCGACAACACCGCCTAACTTAAGAGTGATGACATAGACCCCTCAGTCACCTAGCCATCAAATTGATTGATGTTGAAGAGAGACTGATAACTCAGCTTAAAATTAATAATCAATGTATAATGCGTTTTCTTATTTTATTTTGTAGTCGCCGAACAATGTTAAAACGTATGAGCTGAGTGCCAGCAACTCCGATCAAGTTCATGCGTGTTTCAGCATCGAGAATAACGGGTTCATCTACGCTAAACAATCTCTGTATACTGCCCCCTGTACAGGAAACAAAACATTCAGTGTAAGTTACCTTCCTTGTTCATTCTTTTGTTGACACCATGTTGTATAAGGTCTCATCTTCTAAAAATGAAAGATAATTTAATGTAAACAAGTGCCAGTTTCCTGTTTTCCCACAACATATTTAAGTATATACTTTACTACTTAAACTTAACTTTTAAGCTTTTCTACTAATTTTTGGGAAACATTTTTCACCAAACCAATTTGCTTCTGAAGGTGAAAACTTAAGTTGAGGAGATACTTAATTTATGTTTGTTTAGCATTTCTGCTCAGTTTTACTTAGTAAGTTAAGTTTTTAACTATTAAGTAAAACTTAAGGAATTTTTGGTACAACCATCATCACATTATATAACCTTACTTAGTTTGTTAATATTAAAATAATATGTAGTGTTGAAATATTTGTGGGAAAATAAAAAGTCATTAAACATTAAACATTAATGATGACTGAAGAAAAAAAATACATTGACCACATAAAGATAGGAGTTAATAATGCATTTTTTTTTATTCACTAAGAAGAATTAGACAGCTACTATAAGAACAAATGGCATGGTTAACTAACATTGTGTTATAACATATTTCTAACCATGAAGTTACGAGTATTGTTTAATTGATTTTCAGAACAGGGACACAAATTATTTATAAATGTCTCGATTTAAAATTCATTTACAGATTGTGATAATTGCCATCGATGGAGGAAGTCCGCCTTTGAACTCACTCCCCGTTACTGCATTTTTGACCATACTGCGCAATGACGTTCCTCCAGTATTCCGAAATATTCCAACAACACTAAATATCAGAGAAGATGTTGCTGGTCAAGTGGTGTTCACGGTTACTGCTACTGACGAGGATGTGACGGTAAGAATTTAACTGCTTGACTTCCACCAAACATGTAGGATAAATGATAAAAATGTACCAATATATATATCCATAAAGACCCCCACCCACCACCACCTCCAAACCCCTCTCGAAAATTGTATCAGAAAATATTAAGACAATCAGAATTTTCTGCTGCACCATAACTAAGATCGTATATGGAAAAATGGGAAAAGCTTATTGAAACTGTAAAACATATTTTATGAACCGAAAACATTTTGAAAACTAACATATATTATTTGACAGTAAAAATTCCTGTTGCATTGATATATAATTTAATAAAGGTACTAAAAAATTCTATAGATAAATGACGAAAAACCTTTGGGGTCCATCAAGTGCTCCAATCAATAGTTAACTGTATATATGATACGAGTCCAACGATATCAAGCAACAGAATTGAACCCATGTTTATCTTGCTATAGCTACATACAACAGTTGTCTGTTTTCTTTACAGGATCCATTCCAACAAATCCAATACTCCATGTTGGAATCTACACAGACCTCCTTCTTTACTGTAAACCCAACCAATGGTGTAATTACCTCCAGATCCAACCTTTTACAAGATTCCAGAGAGGAATATATCGTAAGTTTACTCTTTTTTGATAGTTGTTTGAAATCATTTTTAGCTCGACTATTCGAAGAATAAGAGAGCTTAAGTAATCACCCCGGCGTCGGCGTCGGCGTTGGCGTTGGCGTCGGCGTCCCACATCAAGGTGTGCGTGTAACCTGTGTTTACAAGTCTATATCTCTTGCATTTCTTATCCTAGCACAACCAAATTTGTTCATGGGCTTCCTTATAGCATTATCTTAAGGGCTGCATAAGCAATTTTGGTTCTTGTAACCCAAGGGCTCCCATGGAACCCAAATTATGAAATGTGTCCCATTTCACATCAAATTTTGAGTGTAAGCTGTGTTTACAAGTCTATATCTCTTACAATTCTTACCCTAGCACAACTAAATTTGGCCATAAGCTTCCTTATAGCATTATCGTAAGGGCTGCTTAAGTAATTTTGGATTCTGTAACCCATGGGCTCCCATGGAACCCAAATTCTGATAGCCCTTAAAATATGTCTGTTTCACATCAAATTTTGTGTGTAAGCTGTGTTTCCAGGTCTATATCTCTTACATTTCTTGTCCAGCTGAACTAAATTTTGGAATTGGTTTCCTTATAGTATGTTGTAAAGGGTTGGATAAGTAATTTTGTCTACTGCAAATTCAGGGCTCCCATGGAACCCAAATTGCGATGGCCCATAAAATGTGCAATAAAGGCAGATCTAGGTTTGCATGTAAGCATGTATATATATCTATAATTTTGGTTTGGGATTTGTTATAGCATTATGCATCTTATTACTTCATCCATATTGGGGAATGGGCTCCCCCACCCACCCCGACTCCCCCCCCCACCACCCCCACTTTTTTTTATATATATTTCTTTGTTGTTTTAGTCAATTCTTACACATATATGTTGCGCACCCCCACACACACCCCTCCCCCGCTCCACACCACCCCACCGCTACTTGAAACTGTTTTTTTATTTCTTACATATTTCTGTGTTGCTTTTGTCAATTCTTTCACATATATGTTACCCCCTCGCTGCCCCCCTTTTTTTTTTACATATTTCTTTGTTGTTTTAGTCAATTCTTATATATGTTGCCCCCTCTCCTCCCCTCCCCTCCCCTCCCCTCCCCTCCCCCCACAACCCTCTCCCGCCTCTCACCCCTGCTCCCCACTCCCCACCACACCCCCACTTGAAAATCTTTTTTTTTTTTTTAACATATTTCTTTGTTGTTTTAGTCAATTCTTATATATGTTGCCCCCTCCCCTCCCCTCCCCCCACAACCCTCTCCCGCCTCTCATCCCTGCTCCCCCCCCTACAACCCACTCCCGCCTCTCACCGCCGCTCCCACCCACCCCACCCCCACTTGAAAAACAATTTGTTTTTTGTTTACATATTTCTTTGTTGTTTTAGTCAATTCTTACACATATATGTTGCCCCCTCCCCTCCCCC
Source organism: Cyrtodaria siliqua (assembly GCA_037043455.1). Lineage (NCBI taxonomy): Eukaryota > Metazoa > Mollusca > Bivalvia > Adapedonta > Hiatellidae > Cyrtodaria > Cyrtodaria siliqua. The sequence goes on from JAWPHD010000152.1 coordinate 518,809, forward strand.
ACAACCCACTCCCGCCTCACACCCCTGCTCCCCACCCCACCCCACAACACACCCACTTGAATTTTTTTTTTTTTTAATTCTTTTTAAATTCTAACATGTTTAATGTTTATTGTTTTTTTACATATATCTGTGTTGTTTTGGTAATTTCTTACACATAGCTTCTTACACATATATGTTGCCCCCTCCACCCCCTACCACACACCAAAAACTCCCCCCCCACCCTCCCTCCAACACACACCTGTGTTGTTTTTGTCAATTCTTACACATAGCTATCTTGCCCCCCCACACCCACCCCTCCCCCCCAACACCCCCAATCTAATTTTTAGCTCTACTGGCCGAAGGCCAGCAGAGCTTATGGGATGCCGAGTTGTCCGTCGTCCGTCCGTCGTCCGTCGTCGGCGTTAATTTTTGGCTCGTTAAGAGGATAGGGCCTTCATTTTTAATCTGATCTTTACCAAACTTTCACAGGTTGTTAATATCAATGAAAGCTCAAACGAGTTCGAAAACAAGCCAGATCGGACAAGTAACAGCGGAGTTATGGCCCTTGATTTAGTTAAAAATGCGATATTGCTATATTTTGCGTCGTTAAGAAGATAGGGCCTTCATTTTTCATTCTATCTTTACCAAACTTTATCGCATTGTTAATATCAATGAAAGCTCGAACAAGTTCGAAAACCAGCCATATCGGACCAGTAACAGCGGAGTTATGGCCCTTGATTTAGTTAAAATATATTTTCCCTCGTTAAGACGATAGGGTCTTTATTGTTCATCCGATCTTTACCAAACTTTATCAAGTTGTTAATATCAATGAAAGCTTGGACAAATTCGAAAACCATTCATATCGGACTAGTAACAGTGGAGTTATGGCCCTTGATTTAGTTCAAAATGCTATATTTTGCCGATAAGACGTTAGGGCCTTCATTTTTCATCCGATATTTGCCAAACTTTAGCAGATTTTATGACTTTCTTTTTTTATATTATTATTATTTTTATTTATTTTTTTATTTATTTCATTTTTTTATTTTTTGTCATATTTTTTTTTTTTATATTTTTTGTCATATTTTTATTATTCATTTTTTTATTTTTTTTTAATTTTTTGTCATATTTTTTTTATTTTTTTATTTTTATTTTTAGCTCTATGTTGGACCAGTCGGACCAGTAACAGAGGAGTTACGGCTCTTGATTTAGTTAAAAATGCTATATTTTGCCTCGTTAATACGGTGGGGCCTTCATTTTTCATCTGATCTTTACCAAACTTTACCAGATTCTTTAGTTATGGCCCTTGATTTAGTTAAAAAGCTGTTTTTTTTGCCCGAAACTTTAAAAAAAAACGTAAATGGCAGTCAATCGCTTCATTGATGTTATGAGCCATGTTAGCCAGAAGAGCGTCCACAGGCCCTCTTGGGCCTCTTGTTTTTATTTTGTTTTACCATATTTCTGTGTTGTTTTGGTGAATTCTTACATAGCTTTTTACACATATATGTTGCCCTCACTACCCCCACTCCCCCCACCGTCCACCCCCGCCTCTCTGCCACCCCCATCCCGCACCCCACTCAAAACTCTTAATTTTTTATTTTTATTTATTTTTTTACATATTTCTGTGTAGTTTTGGTCAATTTTTACACATTGTTATGTTGTGCTCCTCACATTGTTGTAGCCTTGTTTTCTGATGGTATATACTAGCTATAAATTTATTATTCTCTGAAAAATCGAATAGTCGAGCTGCGCTGTTCTCCGACAGCTCTTGTTTGTTGTAAAAGTTGGTAGTGTAGTGGTCAAATAGACTGCAATTAAAAAGGCAAAATTATGTTTTAGTTTTTCATCACGAAAACTTAACATTCTCCCTGATACTTTTTCATTTCTTCATCAAATTTAAACTTCGAAGATCATTGTTTTCTAGTTCCCATTTATAAGAAATTGCATAACACGTCGATGGTCAGCTATATAAGTAAGGTGTTGGAAAAAACAATTTAAGATGATTATTGGATTAGCTATATGTATATTAAATACTTTTTTGTGTCGCCTTATCGAAGAAAAATGCGATACATAAGGATCACTTTGTCGTCCATCAGTCAGTCCGTCCGTGTGAAAACTTAATGTTGGCTATAACTTTCTCATTTCTTCATCAAACTTTCAATATATACTCATCATGACAACATTGACTTGACCATACTAGAATATAAAGATCAAGGTCACACTAAAGGTCATTATATGGGTTAAATACTTGTTTTTTTCTTCAAGAAAACAATGTTGGCTAGAACTTTCTCATTTCTTAATATTTCTCCATCAAATTTTCAATATACATGTATTCTCATCATGACAACATCGACACGACCATGTTAAAACATAAAGGTCAAGGTCACACCAAAGGTCATTATATGGGTTAAATACTCATTTTTTTCTTCACGAAAGCTTAACGTTGGCTATAACTTTCTCAGTTCTTGATATTTCTTCAACAAACTTTCAGTATATACTCATCATGACAACATCGACATGGCCATACTAAAATATAAAGGTCAAGGTCACGTTAAAGGTCATTATATGGGTTAAATACTCATTTTTTTCTTCATGAAAACTTAGTCAGACCAGTTTGTCAAGGTTATTTATCTGGGTTCAAAAAACCTTGTTATACTGACAAAGTGCTAGGCGACACACGTGGAACACCTTTCTAGTTATATGATAACCGTCATTAAATAAAACATTTTTTTCCAGCTCGTCATGACAGCAACAGATGGAGGACCGATTCCCAAAACAAACGTTGAATGGTTAAGGATCTCTGTCGCAAGGAATCTGTACAATCCTGTTCATAATAATACCAACTACAGATTTGTAGTACGTGAGGATATATCCGTCGACGCACTAGTTGGTACAATACATGCATACGATCAAGATACAAAGGTATATAACATATCTACAGATGAATTAGAAGGATTTCTCATAGAACAGACATTTTTGTTAACATACTCTAAAATAATTTGTTACTTCCTTACTGTAAATTTGTTTAACTAAGGCAGAAAGAAAATAACTTGAACGATATATTACAGAATTGTTAAAATGTACAAGAATTTGTTGAGAACTCCTGTCTGAATTACATATAAGCGTCAAATGTTGAAATGTTGAAATGGATTCAAAATAAAATATAATAAATTTATTATTAAACAGTATGGTTTGTTAATTAGATTGTTTCACAAAATAACATGTTGTTTTTTTTTGGCAATAAGAGCGCATGTAATTTGAACAAATTGTAATTTTGTATTTTTATCATTTTCAGAGTTCATGGAACCAGTTTGTGTTTGAAAGCGAGGGTGACGCCCTCACGGAACAGTTCTTTGTTCTGCTGCCAGGTGGTAATATCCGTGTACGCCAGCCTCTCTACAATGACCTAAACAAAGCTCACTCATACAGCGTATGTCTTGTTTTTTTGTTTAAATTTAAATTAAATGATATGTGTGTATCATTATCATATTAGGCCAGTCTTTTTATTATGATTACTAAAATTTGACAGAAGGAAAAAACGTGTTTTAAAAAATTATTGCCTCCAACCTAAAAAGTTTGAGTTTTATACTTACCAAAAGGTACTTATTTTTCCTAATGTATATTACTTTGTTGATTATATCATAGAATTTTTGCAAATGAAAAATATTTTCCTTTTTATTTTCTATTTTTCCCTACTCTACATTTTTGCTGGAAAAATCTGTAAAATGATGAAAAAAATACTGGCCTTATGATAAAAGTTTTTCTTAAATGTTTTAACAATAAAAAAACATGATTTTTTGTTTCTAGAATATGGAGAATTTTATTTTAGTATCGGTGCAGGTTGGGGTGGGGGCTGTGATTGTAGTACTGTTTTTGTTTAAAATTACACAATTGGGAAGACGTGTAAAGTTTTGGTTAAAAATAGTATTTTTGAAACTTAGTTTCCTATGATATAGAACATTGAATTAGTCATTTGTCTGGTGTGCATTTGGGTGTGCTTGTTTATATTTAATACAAAACAAGGATGGTTGTTCTTTTCAGTTGTCGTCATAATAAAGAGGTGGTCAAATAAATATGGTTTTATTAATCTGACAAAAAGATAACAGAATACATATATCTCATTATTGTACATTTTCCTTTTCTAAACCGCGTCCAATAAGCTTGTTCCAAAAAGGTGCTGACACTGTTTATTTCAATACAGTTAACAGAAATCCATTTTTATGATAGCATTCAAGTTTACAAAACACTTCATTTACTTTTAGATGAAGGCTGTAGCCATTGATAGGAACGGAGACGCCAACGGTCTGCGTAGCACCACTGCCAACATTATAATCGAGGTGATCAGAAATGACTACTGTCCTACGTTCAACTCGTCTCTACCCAGCACTGGTGTCATGGATGAAAGTGATGTGAATAACAAACTGATTGTCACTCTGAGTAACTTTGTCATCGACCTGGATGGAACAGTATGTATTCTTCAATTTTTGTTTTCTCAAAAAAGCTTGTCATACAGCCTGGCCTGCGTTTAGTGATCACGCATTGGACTATCGCTGAAAGATTCAAACCCACGGTCCCCAAATCACCAATTACAGATTACCACCTAAATTGTTACCATTTGCATTACTTTTACAAGCATTTTATTTCTCTATGTAAATATATACAATTTTTTAAAATTACTTTTGATTGAGTTCAACAGGGTTGAATGAGACAATATGGTTTAAAGTGTGTATATATATATATTAGTGAAAAAACAGACTTGTTTATTTACTAGCAAAATTAACTTTATGATTGGTCTGAGCTAGTAATTCACTAGATATTGAGCTTAAATAAGTAGCCGAAGTTTGATCTCCATCTTGGCTTTGTGAGAGGGTATGTGGGGTTTCCACTGGTTCTCCATTTTTTCCCCAACATCAAGATGATATGTAATCAAAGTTGATATAAAGTTTATATATATTTTTTTATTTATTTGTGTTTTGGTTTTTAATCAAAAATATATGAGTTATCAACTGTAAGTGATTTGTTTTCAGATTAGTTTATTTGGAGACCACTCATACTCTCTGATTGGGGATGGCAAGGCTACCACATTATTCAGCGTGGAACAAAACACTGGGGTTCTTCGAACCATGCAAGCTCTAGCCAGTGACACAGATCTTCAGTACACAGTAAGTAATCTCTTATCTCTTTCTGAGGCAAATGGCAGGAAACACAAGGTACAAGATTTTCCGACAAATATTGGTTAACACAGCAAAATTGATTTTACTTCCGAGACTAACGATGCAGATGCTGTGAATGATAGCTTACTGTTGGAGTACATGCTTTGAGCATTTGCCATGTCATTTCTATTTTCAGTCAATTTATTTAGATTTGTGCAGATTTTCTGAAACATTGGGCTCAGTAGTGGTTGCCAGCTGTAACTTTTAACCCAAAGGTTTGTGGTTCGAGATGCAGCCTCGAAACATTGTGCTAATGACCATGAGCAAGTCAACTGACTCCACGGGGTCCCCTCTCAAATGGGGACATTGAAAGGACAGTTGTGTTTATACTTTAAGACGAGCACTTTATGGAATATGCCCAGCTTTATATGAAATTGATCTTTCCTTTCATTAGGTCTCCGTCCGTCCGTCTGTCACAAATGTCGCTACTCCTCCTAAACCGCTTGTTGGATTTTGCCGAAAATTTACAGGAAGCATCAGTATAATGTCAAGTTGTGCATATCGCGTTCCAGTTTGATGAATTTTGATGAGTTATGGCCCTTTGACGGTTTCACTTTAAACTTGTTGTTGCCGCTACTCTTCCTAAACCGCTCTTTGAATTTTGCCAAAAATGTACAGGAAACATTTGTGTAATGTCTAGTTGTGCATATTGCGTTTTTGTTCCAGTTCGATGATTTTTGATAGAGTTGTGGCCCTCGATGTTTTCACTTTAAATTTGTTGTCGCCGCTACAACTCCTAAACCGCTTGTTGGATTTCGCCAAAAATTAACAGGAAGCATTGTTATGTATAATGTCTAGTGCATATCATGGTTGTGTTCCGGTTTGATGATTTTTGATGGAGTTGTGGCCCTTTGATATTTTCACTTATCAAGGTTGCACCCTATCCACTATCAAACTTATTTTTACTTGGTTGTACAGTGGGGATGACATCTGTTTTTCTCAAAAAAACTCTAGTTGATTTAGAAATTTATTTAAATACATGCATAATAGTTGAAAATGAAAGTAGCAGAATGATCCTGTTGTGTACGTTATATCTTTTATCAGTAATAGAATTAATGGTGTTTTAGGACACATAAATAGGTCATATTGTGTGCAAAAATGGATGAAATATGTAACAAATGAAATAGTAAGTTATTAAAAAGTAATGTAAAAATTGTTAAAACTATTAACAAGTAAGGGATCAGTAAGGGATCAGTAACCAAGGGATCGAGTCAATTACATTTTACCTTTTATCTTGCAGTTGAGAGTTAAGGTTGCAGATCAAGGACCAACCAGTTGCTCCGCTACGGCAACCATTCAGTTTACTGTGAGAAGAAATCTCAACTCTCCTATCTGGGAGAACACGATTTCGGCTAACCACTACGATTTCACAATACAAGAGACGCAGTCCCCCAATGCAGTATTCAACAATATATTTGCCAGAGACATTGACGTCAAGGTGAGAAGAAGAGCTGTTTATTCTTTGATTATAGCCCTTTTAATTATTTGTAATATATATACAAATATATATATATTATTTTTTTGTCTCTCTGGTTTTACTGTTGTTCTTTACATATTTCTTTTTGTATTTCTATTTTTTTGTAGGAGTCTTATAATGTTATATTGATAATTGATTTATTTCCCTGAACCAGCATTTTTTATTTATTTATGAAAGAAAATATTTGAATATATACCCCTCAAAATAATTTAAGGACCATGTTTTGATTGGTCTCATTGTTTATAGTGCTGTTATTGAAAGATTTACCGTCCTTTTGCAATTCTTAGGTTCAGTTGTATTTTTTTAAGATTGTTATGTGACACTAATGTTTCAACTTCTTATACGAATATGAAATTCAGAATATTAAAGATTAAGTAGGTATTACTTTTATTTTTTTTGTGGTCCTTAAATTATTTTGCGTGGTATACTTGAATTATATAGATTTTACTAAATGTTATAATTGCCCAGAAAATTCACATTTGAAGATGGATTAGACACAAATTCAAACCATAATTTGATAATAATCTTAATATAGGCTTTATTTGATTTATAAGCATGTTCGATTTCACACTAACTTCAGACCTTAGTTTTAATACTTTAAATATAAACAGGATGTACTTAAAAATGTCCATTTCACACAATGACAGTTTCAAACCTTTATCTGAGATTTTGAAGATGGAATGGATGTATAAAACATTTCCAATTCCATGCATATTTCAAAGATATGGGCTTTTGCAATTTAAAATCTCTTCTTTTCATGAAGCTATACAGTCTTGTCTTTAATGTTTCAGGCCCCTTTCTCCACAGTGAGGTATAGCGTTAACAGTCGAGCTGACCTGTTTGGAGTTGTGACTGAAACTGGTGGCTTATATCTGCGTGTTACTCAGATTGGCCTACCCGACGACACGTACACGGTATGTTACTTTATTACCACCTTTCACAGGATTTCTCTGATTCATTTATCCATTTACCTTACTCTCCTCGGTAAATCTTTAATCTGTTTATGATTTACGAAAGATTTGTTTGAATGGTGTTTTGCATCATTTTTATCATATTTTAGGCCGTATATGACGGTTGATGTTTTTTTGTGGTAGAGGTAGATAACCCCATTTTTCTGGGTAGAACCAGTACTGTATACCACCATCCGTAAGAATCAACACCTTCTCACAAGATTTACTAACAAATGATTGGATTAATGAATGCATCAAAGGCATAAAATATTCACAGATATACGTGATCTTCCCAGGTAAATAACTTACCAAAATAAAGTATAATATTATGCAACCGTAACATAGGTTTTCTCTAAATATTTAATCATTGATTTTTTTAATCTTCAAAATTATATTTTCATGAATACCATTGATCATAAAAATAGATTTTTGTTCAGTTTCTTTCTTTCCTCTGTCATATAATGATTGGATGTGACCTCTCCCATTTATGAAACTCAGTGTATATGAAATTATAATTCTGATTAAAAATATATTTCTATTTTTGGTTGTTTACAGTTTGATGTTAGTGCCACGGATCTTGGATTACCAACCGCAAATAGTGTTTCTGGCACCGTCACTGTGCACGTGCTTAGGAACCGGTTCGCACCAGAGATTCTCAATCTGTATCAAGAGATGGACATTAACGAGGACCGTCTAGTGAACACCCTGCCATTGTATGATGTCGAAGCCAGAGATAATGACTCTACGGTATGTCGCTTATTGAACCTTAGATTACTGTGAATATATGCCAAATCATTTTAAATAATATATATCTAATATTTTTTCACTTTCTCAGATAATGAATAATACTGCAATACTTTGAACAAATTATTTGCATTAACAAATCATATCATTACTGTATTTCACCTTTTTTGAATTTTCTACGAAGCTAAGATTTCTTAAAAAAAAGTGGGGGGTGGGGGAGGTGCTTCTGTATTTCTTAAAAAAAAGGGGGTTAGGTAGGTGCTTCTGTTAGTAGTGGTGCTACTATTGTTGGAAGTAAGGTATGTCATCATCATTGTAGATGGTAAGGTCCCATTTTAAAAAGCAAGACGACAATCAGGTGTGAAATCTCGGTACCCTGAAAATATTCTTTTAGGCCCAGAATGCTCATCAATTTCAGATATTATAATACATATTTACAAAAATATATTAACTCATGCAGATTGAAAAAATGTCTACCTAATGTCGCAATCTTTATTGAAGAATTAAAACATTTAAGAAATCTTGAGTTGTACTCAACATACATGTAGCCCATACTGGTCAAATCATATTAAAGCAAGATGGAATATTGTTCAAAATATGTTGAACAATTAAGGTTTTCATATTGTATATTTGTCTATCGTTTATACTTTAATAAAGTTTGCAAGTGGTAAATTGTTAAAGTAGATATGTTTCCTCTAATTCTCCCCTTTTCTCATTTGCAAATTTTATATTATAATTGATGTACACTTGATGTCTGAATAAATATTTAAAAAAAAGAAAAAAAGATGCAACAATCTTAGAGAAAATGATGGGACGAAAGACATATGATCATTTCTAATACTATTGTCCATCCAGCTATTTTCATTCGTAGAAAAGTTTGTTTACCCTTGCACACCACAACGTGACATGAACGTTACGTGCAGAAGGTTGTGGGTTTAATATCCCCTCAGGTTATACTAAAAGCTTATACCAAAAGATTCATAAAAATGGTACTAGTAGCTCTTACTTGACGTTCAGCATATAAAGGGTAGTTCTAGGATTGGTCGGCCCTGTGTCGGTATAATGTGACTGGGTGGGGTATCATGTCCTGTGTCTACAACATGGTATTCCAATGTGGCAGCACTATAAAGTTGAACATTAAGCTCACTGCTACAAGTAGACACCGTCATGATAGATGACTGAACGATTAACAAAAGGCGTGTTAAACCCAATACATTGTTTACTCTCGCAAATTTCACTAGGCATTTTAGTTAGCCACCTGACTTCCACTCCAAACTGGTCTTCTTACCTAAAAATGTGCATCAGTAGGATGCTGACCTCCCAAACCTCGGCGATGCTCGTACTTTAATTATAGTATGTACTTTCTGATCACAGGTTGCCAATCAGGTAGCAGCTTTCAGTAGGCTTACCTGGAGCTTCACTGGCGATGATACGGCACCATCATTCTTCAACATTGATCCAAACTCGGGAGTAGTGACACTGAAAAGCCCTCTGGATTCTGTCAGCACCTTTACTCAGTTGCGGGTAAGATATGTTTGTCAAAAACTAGTACCAAACTCGCATGAAACAAAAAGGCTTCATTTATCCTTACCGTATGACACAAAACCTTTTGGCCAGCACAATTACAAAATTCTTAGACTTTGAACTAAATATTAAACTAACAAGTTGGAACTTGACTTTAATATGACACAGGTTTGAACTTTGACCTCAATATTACATTTACAAGACAACATTTAAACTTACCATTAATTATTTATAGTTACGAGTACAAGTGTCAGATGGTGGCACTCCAGCAAAAACCGACACAGAATTGCTTGTTTTCAACATCAAGAGGAACAGGAATCCCCCAGAGTTTTTGACGAGGAACTACAACACAAGAATTCTCGAGAATCAGGATGTTAGCGTCAACCTTGTCACTGTCTCAGCCAGAGATTTGGATAATGAGGTATAGCGAAGTTCTTTTCATTTTCAAATAACTCGAGATGTCAGTTTAAATACTTTATCTGTATCAGAGACGTAATTTGCGACTTATGCTTTCACATAGAAAATACTCAAAATTTCACCTATCCACTGTCATTTGTAACTGTATAGAAGTTGTCATTTCTTAAAGCAACAGTCTGCAAATGATCTCAAACAAATTGAAGACATTTGTGTTTGAAATGCAGTGGTGTTTTCATAATATTTCTATGTTTAAGAAAAATGTCAACAAATGTTATTTCAAAAGTCTGACTATGGCCTATTTTATGGTACTTCCTGTTGTTGTTGTAGTTTTGCTGAAATTTGTAACTGTATAGAATTCGTCATTTTTCACAGCAGGAGTTTGCAACTGTTATCAAATTAAAGAGAATAATACCCTGTGTGAATTTGTTTGAATATTCTTTCAGTCTTAAATACAAGAACAGAAAATAAAGAAAGATATTTTGCAGTTTTACCTTTTGTCATACGAGATTATGTCAGATTTCAGCAAATGCCCAGATCTCTGTCTATCGGTATATGAAAGAAATAAGTAACGCTAATTTAAACAAACGAAACCTGTATTGCCATGTCGGATGCCTTAAAACTGGCAAAAGAGAAAAGCAAACATTTTTATAAAAAACAAGCTTTATAATACACTTACAGGTCTAATTAAGTCAATAAATTACTTGTTTAAATATATCAATCATGAAAAAGTAAGTATTTTCGGTATTCAAATTCTCAGTTTCAATGTTTTTCTCCCAATTTGACATCGATTTTCTGAACAATCAGTTTTTTATTGCTTTCTTGTATTATATGCACCCCTCTTTCGGAAACCTTAAAAGAGGAAAAAACAAATGTGTATTAAACAAGGTAAAATATGGTACCAGTTCCAGCTTAAAGATATATATTTTGAATATTTAATAATGTATTTAAAAAAATAACAAAATATGGCAAATATTTGCAAACAGAAAACCATTTTACATACACTTATAATCATTTTTCAGTTCCCCAACAATTACGTGACGTACTTCCTTGCCGCCACCAACAACGCAGAAATCCTCAATTTCTTCGATGTGAAAACGGTTACTGGTGTGAACGGCAATGTAGGACAGTTGGTTCTCAGGCGCCCCATTTCCAAGTTCAGTAATAGCAATACCATATTCACAGTTGATGTAAGTAGTCTCTTTTTTCGTATTATTTTGTTAAATATAAACCTTTTTCTAAACCCTGAAGGTTTTAAATATTTATATTATATATTCTGTGATGAATTATAGAAATTTCCCAATTTGAGAAAATCTATAACATATCCCTTCCTCTACTGTGCTATCTCGCCTAGTGCGCAAGATAGCACAATAGCCAGATTTTATGAACTAAACCATAGACGTCACGATATTACGTCACGAATTGACGTCATAATATTACTCCACGCTGTCGCCAAAGGAGTGACAGAAGAAGGAATACTTGTGTCAAAAGACGATTGGAAAGAAATTCATCACAGAATATATATTATATAGTTTAATTAACGTCTTTGTCGTGATACGGAAAATAATTCACTCGTGAGAAATATTCTTGCGATATAGAAACTCGTGCGAAAACGCAATCGTTTCTATATCGCAAGAATCTTTCTCACTCGGGAATTATTTCCCGTATCACTTCAACAATGTTAATTAAACTCTATATAGGAATTAATGTTTGCATGGTATAAGAAATGGTTAATATACATCGACTGTATTAAATATTTCAGTGCTTTATTGGGCGCAATGTTGTTTAGTGTTGATGCATGAGCAGAGACGTTATACTTGATTTGCAAACGTTAAAGAAACTAACTCGCCAAATAATTGTAATTCCACTTTAAAACCGTTTATCAAAACTCTATCCAAGTGTTCAGGTCATATAATAATAATTTGTTGGCAATTCGACATTCCAGTTTTGAGGTTTGACCTGCCTGGTTAAAGCCGTTTATATTGTGTCTACAGAGTTTGGATTATCAGAATATGTCTATATCAGGGCTTCTAAAATTTTAAAATGCAAATTGGTCCAGGTTTTTTACTGCCGTAAGAATCGCACTTATTTTGAAAAAATCACTAAAATCGCCGTACCCCACCCACCATGTCAGCTGCACCATGCATTTTTTCTGTTTAGTCATTGATATAGAGAACTATTTAAAATGTATGTTTGTATTATGTTTGTATTATTTATAACTTACTTTATCACAATTTGTACATTTTAATGACTGACATCATGTCTTCGCTTTACAGAATGAATAATTTTCACTCAATATTAAAATTGTTGATCATTTGAGGAATTGAACCGGAAGTGTTTAATAAACCGGGTAGGTATAAAACACGGACTAACACGCGTGGACTAGCGGATTATATACGATTTTACATAAATTTGAGTAATATCGTTTTTCATCAATTAGCTTAATTAATACCAAATGTTACGACTAACGCAAACAATTTCGGTCCGACTTAAAAAAAAAACGGTGTCAGGTTTGATCACTTTCCTTAATTAATGTCATTAATATTATACTTAGTTATTGTAAAAAAAAAATCAAACAAACAATTAACACATCTCGGTATTTTTATTTTTTTTTAATGACACAAACAAATTTCAGTCCCAGCTTTGGCTACTTAAAAAAACAAACCGACACAAGCAAACAGGCTAACACCTTACGACTAACGGTATATCAAAGAAATTACAGACGGTAACACTCGCTTCAGTGAACCGACAGAAAGCGTGATATACTTTCACTGATCACACATCAAAGGCATGCTAACTGGCTATAGACTCTTCCGGAAAACACCCTAATATCGGTAATGGTTTAGTCCAAATTGACCAAATTGACCTACTTTCGCACAGCGAGTGACAAACAATCGTGTTATGGATCAAAGAATATTGCCGCAAGGCATATTTTAGGATATCAGAAGAAGTGTAAAGGGCAATTGTAGATTTTTTAACGACCGATAGATAAAATATCTGGGACCGATTTAAACAGAGATTTTGAAAAGAAAAACGGTCCGGAGAAACAGATTTAGGTCTGGGAACCGATAAACCGGCGATTTTAGAAGCCCTGGTCTATATATATATATACTTCATCATCAGTAGGTTTATAAAAGATGTACATATGTTGTAAAATGTGCCTGTTGATTGTGGGATAGAGACTTTAAATGAACAATATACCATCACAAAAGTCAAAATTACAATAACGGTTAAATCGTTTCTGAAGCATTTCTGTTTTGGATTACATGATTGTAACCTTTGAAAATGAGGCTCGCATTCGTGCAAAAAAAGTTTTAGACATTTCATGCACGTATATTTTCCCAAGAATTGCATGTTTTTAAAGTTAATTTGGTTTATCGGATTAGATATTGTCAATGAGAATTGACATGGTTGTTTTGTTTATTGAGAGATGCCTCTAAACCAAATTCGTTTACCTTACAGGTACAAGTCCTGGCAAGAGATGGTGGTGACCCGCAAAATACTGCCAACCCTGGGGCAACAGTTGCCGTTACCGTGGTGAGGAACACCAAACCAGTGTTCTTGAATACAGATTCCGACAAGAGATACTTTGCAAGTGTACAAATGGACCTGGTACAGGGTGGAGGAGTCTTCCAAACAACGATTGATCAAAAAGATAGTGATGTAAGTTTTTCTCTTGACAGAGCAGATTTGTTTACAGAAAATGTTATCTGTATTTCTGGAATCAAATGCTTTGTGTTTTCAATTAGTTGTTGTTTTTTTTCTTACTTTTCAAACCATTATCAACAAAGTGTTTGATTAAAAAATGAAAAAAATGAAGGTACTTCAGTTAAAAGTTTACAGAGTTTAAAATGTGTTTCCTCTACACTGTGAATTCACTTAACCTCGAAGGATAAAATGTTGAATTGTCATGATCATGGTCATGATGATGATCATCATCATCATTGTCATCAACATCATCATCATTGTCATCATCATCTTCATCATCTTCATCATCTTCATCATCATATGATCATCATCATCATTGTCATCAACATCATCATCATTGTCATCATCATCGTCATCATCTTCATCATCATATGATCATCATCATCATTGTCATCAACATCATCATCATTGTCATCATCATCTTCATCATCTTCATCATCATATGATCATCATCATCATTGTCATCATCATCATCATATGACCATATCATCATATGATCATATCGCATATCACATCACATCGCATCATCATCACATCATCATCATCCTCCTCATCATCTTCATCATCATTGGACATGTTGACCTTAAATTTGATATATTTCAGGCCCCATTCAACGTTATAACATACTCTGTTATCGGTGACAGTCTAGCGGCTCCCCTGTTTGACATAACTGCAAGTGGAAATGTCATACTGAGACCAGGAGCCAATCTCAACGCGAGCTCACTAGAGACAAAATATATTGTAAGTTTTACTTGATCTGTCTGTATTATATGTTATAGTAATACCCGGGTTCGTGAAATGTGAGATATACTGAACACGCCTTGTCCGTCTGCTTTTCATGTTATTTCCACTTATTTCGGATGTTAGCAACCTTGGTATATTAACCAACACAGTGATCCATTTGATTATGATTTTTCGTGTGTATGTTTATCCATTTCGCCATCCTTGACTCCTTTGTTCAGAGAGTATAACTTTTGAAACAATACAGTTGATGAGAATTGATGCGCATTTATTATGACTAGACTACTGTAACCTTAACAAATTCAGATCTCTGCATTAAAGGTATTAAACAGTCACAACCAATAAAATATTTAGATTTTCTAGTTGGCAATCATTTGCGATTTTGAACCGTTTATTCTATGAATGTGTTTTATTGAATCTTTATATATAGAGTTGCTTATCTGTAAAAACATGTAATTTGACACTCATAAGTGCATGCATATATCTGGATAAAACTTCATGTTTGAAAACAGCAATTGCATAAGCATTTGGTTATAAACTGAATGTCATAATACGGCCAGAGTTTTTTTTTTTTTAGATTTACGGACCCGCCGACTGCAAGTTTTGCCGAAATCAAAAAAAAAAAAAGATTTTTTTTCAACTTTTTTTAAAAAAATAAATAAAAAAAAAAAAAAAAAATATGAAGTCGGGCAACTGAGAGAAACTTTCAGTATTGTGAGACCTCTCTGCCTCTCCTGCTTCAACAGAGCCTTAAAATCATCCACACGAAATGCTAAAAAAACAAAGAAGCAAAAACAATGATTTTTGGATGTATGAAAGTGCTAATTCAAACTGTGAAATAACATTGGTTAAAAATTTAAGAATTGAATGTTATTTTTATGTGTTTTGTCGAGGTATGAAATACTACAGTAACATATTAAAATGGCATTTTTTGGTCACCATCTTAATTTTATTTTTATTTTTTTCCCCTCCTCCTACCCTCAACTTTTAGAAAAAAAATCCGTAAATCAATTAATAAAAAAACACTGGCCTAAGTTATTGTGTTGAGCACACAAACTTTGACAACTTTGTATTTATTGTTCAGATTCGTCTGCAAGTTGCCGATGGTGGAGATCCGAGTCTGATGGACACCGCCAACTTAGAAGTGTTTGTGGAACGCAACTTTTTCTCGCCAATATTCGCAAACAACAATCTGGATTTCACGAGAACCATCCAAGAGAGTGCTCCAAAAGGCTATCTTATTGTGACTTTGACGGCAGCCGATCTTGACATATGGGTGAGTTACACCAGACAAATGATATTGTAAAACGTATGATACCGGTACATTACTTTTGGTAATAGTCCAGATGGTTCTATTCTTTAAAAGTAAATGGTTTTATCCTCGACAGTAACGCTTCAGGTTATCCATTTTCAAAATATGCATAATTACATGGTTGTGTTCAATAAGAGTAAAAAACGCTATTCTTTGAGTCTTTTAACTTGACTTATTGCCTAAAGTCATTATAGTAAACAGAAGAACAATTGACCATCTGGCATTTCTTTATAACTCAAGATTTTGAGCTTTCTTCTTAGTCTGTTGGATGGGGATGTACCTTAGACAACCCAGAGGTCTCTGTATACCCTTCTTATCTTTGGGAGTGGCTCTAAATAACCTGAATGCTGTGTCGATGTTGTTATAAAAACATTATTATTCTTCGATTTGTAACAATATTTCAGCCTCCAAACAACCAGTTCAAATTTTCAATGACGGACAGAACGTTTGGCTCGGGACATTCTGACTACCTCAGTCTTTTCCCAGATACTGGTGATCTTATCCTGAAGAAGGAAGTCCTCAATGCGGTCATTAACAACAATATCCTCCAGGTATTAACTAGTTTCTCCTCAATGCGGTCATTAACAACAATATCCTCCAGGTATTAACTAGTTTCTCCTCAATGCGGTCATTAACAACAATATCCTCCAGGTATTAACTAGTTTCTCCTCAATGCGGTCATTAACAACAACAATATCCTCCAGGTATTAACTAGTTTCTCCTCAATGCAGTCATTAACAACAATATCCTCCAGGTATTAACTAGTTTCCATTGTTTTATATCTGTTGACGCGGAAAATGTAAAAAAAAAAAGTTATGCTACACTCGACAACAATAACAAAAACAGAATTTATCAGAATGTCTTTATGTGAAGTGGGAAATTTAGAAAACGGAAAGGAAATGCCTTACAAAGACAATTAACAGCCTATAAACTTGTTATCAGTTTAATAGGGTAGCTTACTAAGGAACGGTAGAATTAAAGGAAAAACTAGGAGAACTCGAAGAAGCGTATTTTTATCCCGAAGATTTTAAAATACATTGCTGGTATCTTTTATAATGTTTTGTACAATAGTGAAAATGGAACTGAACTTCTGACATCTTGAATAATATATATTTGTTTAATTTATTGAAACCCTTCATATATAAATACCTGTATTATAAACTTCATATAAATATTTAAATCAATTTAAAAACTATAAACAAGCAATTATAAAAAATATCAAAACAAAAACAACGAAAAAAAAATAAAATAAAAAAAATATAGTCTAAATATAGTTTCTATCAATAAAATATTTTGACTGCAACTTTTTTCGTTTTGTAGGTGCGAGTTAGTGCAACTGACATGGGCTCACCTGCAAGGTCCAGCACTATCAATGTCGATGTTTTGATCGATAGAATCGCCGGTGTCCTAAGTTTTGGCTCTGCCAATTATACAAACACAATCGGAGAAAGTGATCCTGTTGATACTTTGATTGTTGTCAGTCCAAGGGCGTTCCCAGGGGTAAGTTTTCTTTCCCTTCAGTAATTAGTTTAAAGCCTGCTTTAATCAATCACAAATAGAATATATTCATTCATGTTTAACACATACAAATTTGTGTTACAATTATCAAAATGTACATGTACTTACGTTGTCGAATACTGTGAAGCTGTCATATTTACTGAGACGTAGTTTACATGCACAGAGCTGCAGACGTCTGTCCGACATTGTTCGAACCCATTTTAAAGGCTTGTCCAAAATGACTACATCATTTCATGTTTGATTCCCTTTGATATTGGTTGCATCCATTACTTAAAGACTGCACCCATTATCTGAATCAATATGAATTAAAACCTGCATTTTGATGTGAAAAAGAGAAAAGATTGTAAAACATAAAAACTAAAATACTAACGAATATGTAGCTAGTTGCATATATTTAACATAATAAAGATGGTGATTAAAACTCTAAATATTATCTACGTGTTCTATATACTTCAGGCCAACATTCAATACAGAATAAGGGAAGATTCTGTAGCCAACTCATTCTTCCGAATTTTGGCTAATGGAGATATCGTGATTCGAACTGATCTGCGAACAGATCCGTTAGAAAGATCACGTTATGAGGTATGACTTTGAAGTGTGTTACTTAAAGGTTATTTCAACTTAAACTTGCTGAAATGAAATTAAATTTAACTTTCTTTTTTTTATTTAGTCAATGAAAGCGTCGGTCCAGTAAAGTTATTCTTAACTACAAAGTAATGAGGAAGTGTAACGGGCATTCATTAGTTTTAGAAGTCAGTTTTCTTCTTATAAGTATAAGAAGATTTACCACTTTACAATGAATATTACGATATTTCAGATGGTTATTATTGCCACACGTACAGAGACCATTACCCAGACTGCAACGGCCAACGTCATCATCACCGTCCTACGTAACCAGAACGGCCCGATATTTACCGAAAATGTATACCCTGCCAGTGTGTCAGAAATCGATAACAGTCCTGTCTTACTCACAACAGTTCTGGCGACAGATGCTGATGGCGTAAGTTTATGTGGCGTTTGAACAAAATACTTTTTCATAATTTGTTTATTATCTTTCAAATTAAAAGAAATGTTCCATCATCATGATCATGTATAAATAGTTTTATGAACGTAAATTACTTTACATCACAATAGTTTTCTTTCTATTCATGATGAAATGAAACTTGTTAAGACTTTATGTGTGCATATATAACTTGCTAACATATACTGGAACTCAAGATCTAAGAGCATGCTTCTAAAAATGCTTCTAAGGTTCTTCTATTGTTTTTCTTATAGCGAAGCCACTAGAATAATGAAAATTACTTTTTTTTTGAAAGTAGTGATAATGACATTGTAATACTGATCATGTTTGGGTTCGCTTTGTTAATATTGTTTGTCAAGCACATGGATTATTTCTTAATCAAATGGTGTTGATTGGGAAAGTGATACTAACTGGATTAATGTTCATTAGGGCTGACATTGTTGATTATTTTTTGTAGGATGTCGTGAGGTACAGCATCGAATCTGGTGATAGCATTGACAAATTCTACCTGTTTCCGTACGGTGGTCAGTTCTCTCTCCTTGGAAATCTCCAAGGTGACAGCACTTCAGTGTACACGGTAAGCAGGTTATGTTAACTACAGGAGGAGCGGATAGTACCATCATAGACTGACTTCGGGGATCTCGTGTTTGTGCCTCACCTGAGTGCCCACTGAGCTTCTTCTGTGTTTCAGTGAACAAGACAATATGGACATGAACTGGTAGTCTCCTATAATGTTGGGTATCGCATTCAAAAAACTGTATTCAAGAGACTGTATCGCGTTATGTATCATAATATATTTTCTTGTACAATTGCATTGATAATTTCAATAGACTTTGCTGATTTCCTGGTGTACTTCGATGCAGATGACATAATGTGATGCATGTTGGTTGCGCTTGTGAATGAGAAACAATGCGCATGACAGTTCAGAGGTTGACAATGTCTACTTTTTGTCCTGTATTTAACGTCGAGTAATGTCTTTGCCAATGGGTTACCAAATGTGAAGTGCTGCCCGAGCACTTGACCTTAACCTTGCATATACATTGCCTAGATCTAGACTAGACTACTGTTGTAGCATCCTTTTTAAGCCCAAAGCAATCCCAAACTCACGATTTTGCTCTTTTGTTTTTAACATTTCTCAATCACTTGAATCGACCATGCTCGTCTGAGTGCATGGTACCCAGCACTACAAATGCGCACATTACGATAAGCAAACACCAGATATTATTGAAAGTGTGTCTATTTTTAACTATGATGTTACCCACTTCCAAATATGTATTTTTACGATTGTATTACAAACACGTGAACCATACAAAGTTAAAAATAGATCTTATTCGCAGATTACGATTTACTTCTTAATCAAAACATATGTGTAGAGAAAACCAGTAGAAACCGGTATGCTAAAAAATATCACGGTACGTATTATTTTGAGGTCCGTATCACAATACACCGATAAACCGATAATACCCGCAGCACTAGTCTCCTGTATTATGCAACTATCTACAAGGGACTGACTATTGACCCTCAGCAGTAAACTATTGACCTTGACTTTGTCTCGGTCAATAGTTTACTGCTTTGGGTCAATAGTCGTTCCTGAGGATGAATAGTTTTTAACTATTTACTGAAACCGAAGTAGATAGTTGTTTTATTATATCGAATCATATAAACTCCATTAGTTTGTTTACTGTTTGCTTACTTGTTTACATGCATGATGTCACGTCATGGTAAAGCGTAACGTCATTCTCAGACTATTGACCTGCAAAAAAAGACTATTGACAGCAAAACCAGATTGAACCGGATAGGAAACGTTCTAAAGTCAATAGTTTATACTAATGACTTACACGTGACTGCCTTTTAGCAAATGAAAACTACGTATTTAAAATGATATATAATAATGGAGTCTATCCTCCAAACACAAAATAAGAATATTTATGATTGTCAGAATAGGCAACCTTTCCTGGATTCGCAACCATTCCTGGATTCGCAACCTTTCCTGGATTCCTATGGATTCTTTGTCTCTTAGCAATTCATAATTTACTAGCATTATTTACCTTAATTATGAGTCATAATATGCATTTGTATTATGTAAAATTATTATTTAGATTTGTAGATTTTGAGTTTTTATTTTGAGATTCATCAAACATTAAAATATGTACATTATATTTTATTGATTTACATTCCATCAACATGATATAGAGGGATTTGAGTGAAAGACAATGTCTTAATGAGTTCTTATCCTAATGATACAGCATGGGTGGGGCAGTTCCATCTCTTAAACAATTCCATCATGTATAACGATGTAAATATATGTTTTTCTGTTAAATTCTTTTTGACTACTTTTATTTTGTTAAGTTGATAATTCGAAACCAGTCGCTGTGGTAACAATCTCATTCAACAATTTCCACGACTAGCAATGTCAGAAGATGGTCACTATATATACAGTATTAAATTGAAATGACCTGACTTAATGTTATTTAACCACCTTGTTTATCACTCCACAGTTAATTGTCTTTCTCTGTTCTCACAGATAAACATCAAGGCCACGGATCAGCGGAATCCTGAAAGGACAGATACGGCCCAGGTTCAAGTTACCGTGATGCGAGACCAGCAAAAACCCACAATTAATCTCGACGCCACCCGAACTATTTTGGAGACACGAACAGATTCTAATGGCTCATTCTTCACTGTTGAAGCTCAAGATTTGGACTTAAAGGTAATGGGCAACACAGGATGGTTTCTTCAGTGGCCCTGGTAGATCAGTGTGATCAGTGCATAAGGCCTTGGTTTTAGAGCTGCAGACCTCGGCCCCCTGGCCTATCGTAAGGAAACGGCTACCTTCATCTCATCTCCCTTTGAGGTTGCTGTTCCAATATAATCTAATGCGATGTGTTAATAGGACATAAAACCTTTTTTCATTTAATTTCATAGGGTTTGTCTCATGATCTACTCGTGTGCTAAATCCATTATTACAAGTAAAAAAATAGCTGCTGATTGAAACTTGGTGCAAATGTCTGCACGTGAATAGAAGAAAATAATTTTTCACTGAATGTTCTAGAAAAAAAATAAGAAGTAGAAAATTGACTAACATTGAAACTAGTTTGTTTGCTAGTCAAAACACTGAAATGTTCTGCAGCTTTGCAATTGTTCATTGCTCTGCCATTTACATGGAGTTGTTATTTAATTATACCCCCACTTTCACAAGTGAAGTTGGGGCTATACAGGAATCATGTTGTCTGTAACGTCCCATCGCACATTTTTGTCCTACCGCGTCTCGTCCTGTAACACATTTTTATTACTTGAAATTCCTCAAACACTTTTCAATGGGTTGTTCCCAAACTTCATATAAACATAACTGATGACCTTATGTCCCTCTACATCACCCATTGTCGATTGCCTAATTTATTACAGAATTATGGCCCTTTATTTGTCTAAAGATTTAAGCAGGGGTATTCATCACCTTCAGTGATAGTTCTAGTTTAGTTGTTAAATCAATAATTATGCACCTTCACAGGCTCTTAATCAATTTTAATGAGATTTTGTTACCATGTACACAGGGAACCATGCAGTATGAGATCGTTGGGGATGGCATTGCTGAAAACTTGTTCCAACTGATAGACCTACCTTTAACAGCACTGGCAGATGTTGGGGTCATAGTGAGCCCCACAGCAAACCTTAAAGACGACTATAGACCCTCATATGCAGTGAGTTTTTATCATATATATTGTTGTACTGGTTTTACTTGTTTCTTTGTTTTTTGATATTAAATGTTTTACAAAAATGCAAAATAAATATATATTAGGAACAACTACAAATATGCCATAGTTTACTCCTATTTGTTTCTCTTGCATGTTTTGTACCACATAATAAATTTTGCACTCCTGCATGATCATTTATCTCAAATTTTGTTACTACTACTGACTACTACTGCTACTACTGTCATTGTAAATGGTCTGGTGGCAATGCTGAGGTGTTGCCTGAGGTGTTGCCTGAGGTGTTGCCTGAGGGTGTTGCCTGAGGTGTTGCCTGAGGGTGTTGCCTGAGGTGTTGCCTGAGGGTGTTGCCTGAGGTGTTGCCTGAGGTGTTGCCTGAGGGTGTTGCCTGAGGTGATAATGTGCTTCCTAACATTTTAGTTTATGTATTTGTTTTGCTCAGGTATACTTTTTTTTGCTTTTATTTCCTTGAATTTTATTCATTGATTTCTTGTATTTATAACAACAGGTAAGAGTACAGGCCTATGATAGTGAATATCGAAACAATTTCGCCGAAGGTGTACTTACTGTGATTGTTACACGAAACCTGAACTTCCCACAATTCATCAACATTGCCAACTACGTGGCCACGATCTGGGACACACAACCACTTGGCGAGCTTATCTTGGACATCGACGCTACCGATGCTGATAATGTAAGATTTTTTTTCATTCAATAGAATCAGTTACTGTGATTATTTATAATTGCTTGAAATAAATATATTTGCGACTTATTTCTGCTGTTTTGTAAGAACTTATTACGGAATGCATGTTACACAGGACCACTGTATAAACTATCTGCAATGCAGTTGGCAAAACCAATGTTCCCTAAGAGCTATCTGCTAAATGCTTTTGTTTCAGAATGCTCTAGTGTTTTCCATGACCAATCACCTAAGAGTCATCTGCTAAATGCTTGTTTTTATACAGGATGTTCTGGTGTTTTCCATCACAGATCACCTAAGGGCCGTCTGCTAAATGCTTGTTATGTTTCATGATGCTCTGGTGTTTTCGATCACAGATCACCTAAGGGCAGTCTGATAAATGCTTGTTTTCTTTCAGGATGCTCTGGTGTTTTCCATCACAGATCACCTAAGAGCCATCTGCTAACTGCTTGTCCATCTGCTAAATGCATGTTTTGTTCCAGGAGGCTGTGTTGTTTTCCATCGAAGATCACCTAAGAGCCATCTGCTAAATACTTGTTTTTATTCAGAATGCTCTGGTGTTTTCCATCACAAATCACCTAAGAGCCATCTGCTAAATGCTTGTTTTGTTCCAGGATGTTTTTGTGTTTTCCATCACAGGTTAACTAAAAGCCGGTCTGCTAAATGCATGTTTTGTTTTAGGATGCTCTGGTGTTTTCCATGACAGATCACCAAAGAGCCATCTGCTAAAAAAAATGCATGTTTTGTTTTAGGATGCTCTGGTGTTTTCCATGACAGATCACCAAAGAGCCATCTGCTAAAAAAAATGCATGTTTTGTTTTAGGATGCTCTGGTGTTTTCCATGACAGATCACCAAAGAGCCATCTGCTAAAAAAAATGCATGTTTTGTTTTAGGATGCTCTGGTGTTTTACATGACAGATCACCAAAGAGCCATCTGCTAAAACAAAATGCATGTTTTGTTTTAGGATGCTCTGGTGTTTTCCATGACAGATCACCAAAGAGCCATCTGCTAAAAAAAATGCATGTTTTGTTTCAGGATGCTCTGGTGTTTTCCATCACAGATCAGGCTAGCCTTGAGTGGTTCTACATAAATCCATCAAATGGGTATCTGTCACTCAGGAAGACCCTTACAGGAAATCAACTAAGGAATGATGTAAGTAAATCGTCATCATCAATCATTATGTTGACATACATGAATTTGATCGATGATTTTCTAAGAATAAGAAACCTTCATGTAAGCAAATCCATCGCGTTATTCCATACATAAACCTCTTCGGGCAATGAATAAGGGGTTTAATAAATTATTGTGCTTCATGTTCATATTTATATAATAGGATATCTAAAAAAAATCGTCCTAACAAAAATAAAAAAATAAAAACATCTCCATTGTGCCCAAAAAAGAAATTTTAAAGTTTATATATTTGTTTTGCTTATTGGAGTCTGGAAGATGCATGTTTCAGACCTCTATAGACCTATGAAAGAAAAGGAAAAAAAAAAAAATCCTTATTACTAAATGTTCCCTATTCCTGACTCAGGTGCAGCTGCAAGTGTGTGACGTGAGGGGCACCTTCTTCAAGTGTGCTACGGCCACCGCAGTCATCAATATCAGACGCAATCGTAACCCGCCACAATTTCAACAGACACCTTATTCGGCATCCCTGCCAAGAAATGCTAAGAGTGGATCATTAGTGAAACTGACCACAGCTACTGATGCTGATCTAAGAGTATGTAGTAGCTTCTCTTCTCTCTCATATCCTAAAAGTTGCCATATACATGTATCACATTTGTATTGATCCATTATTTTTATTTTGAGTTGTGCATATATGAGTCCATGTTAAATGCTTAGGTCATATTTAACTATATTTCAGGGTGATGTACGATATGAAACAACTGGCAAGTTTAATCCAGCCAACTCGTTCTTTGCGATTGATCCAAATAATGGCACAGTTTACCTCATCCGGGACATTAACTTAGATGGTCTTTACTCAAATTCATATCAGGTGAATATCAGCTTGTCTTGACCCATCTACATATAGGTGAATATAAGCTTGTCATCACATCTACATATCAGATGAATATAAGCTCGTCTTTACCCATCTACCTATCAGGTGAATATAAGCTTGTCTTCACCCACCTACCTATCAGGTGAATATAAGGTTGTCATCACATCTACATATTAGGTGAATATAAGCTTGTCTTCACCCATCTACATACCAGGTGAATATAAGCTTGTCGTCATCCATCTACATATCAGGTAAAAATAGGCATGTATCTTTTAATCTAAGCTGGATGAAAATTTGCTCAATTTGCTCAGATTAATGACTGCTATATCAGTCTGTTGTAATGTTGTAAGCCTTCTGCATTTATTCAAGTAGATGACTGCTAAATCAAAAGTAGTATTATAGTCACTTCAATCTGTGGAACTAAATACTGCCTCCCTTTGAACTATTTTGAAATAAATGTTATCTCTCTTGAAACCTTTACTTGTTGTTTTCAAGATAAATCTAGAGGGCTGGCATGGCACAGTCGTTAGCACGGCGGATTTGTAACCGGAGGCCCCGGGTTCAATCCTCCGTGGTGCCACTGAGTTCCATCGGAGTGTTCTTGGGCAAGACACTTTCCCTTAGCCTCATCCGTCGGATGGGGACGTAAACCGGGCGGTCCCGTGTATCGGTCTATCCTCCGAGCACGTTAAAGAACCATAGGAATCTATTCGATAATAAGAGTAGGGCAGGTTCCCGGATTCCTATGTATCCTTCCCCTCTCTCTGGGGCGGCTCTAAATAACCTATACAGTGTTGATGAGCCATTAAACAACATTCAATTCAATTCAAAATAAATGTATTTTATTACAAAAAGCTATCATTTTATATGCAGTTAAAGGTGAAGTAATAGACTGGTATATCAATGATTTTATTCTTTACACCTTTTTTTTGTGTTGCCTGCATAGCATGGTAGACAACTTTGTCCATCGCCTATCACTGCAACCTAGCCTTGACCATAACTTGAAAGTATTTGACCTACTTTCATAAAACTTCACACACATCTTCCTTTTACCTCAAGGAATGTTGTTACACATGTCCAATAACTCTGACTTTTATTTTGGCAGTTAT
This sequence comes from Cyrtodaria siliqua, assembly GCA_037043455.1. Taxonomy (NCBI): domain Eukaryota; kingdom Metazoa; phylum Mollusca; class Bivalvia; order Adapedonta; family Hiatellidae; genus Cyrtodaria; species Cyrtodaria siliqua. The sequence continues at coordinate 544,927 of JAWPHD010000152.1, forward strand.
GCCCCTTTTCTTTAAACATTAACTTTCAGCCTCAACAAGTTCAAATCTGGCAATAACAGGCAACATTAGTGTTCCGTGGAACACCGTTCTAGTTTTGAAAAGTGGTCATAAAAAGTAAAAAAGAAGAAAAAAGCTTTTATCACCAGTCCTGCTTTTAGTTTGTTATTATAACCATTTTGTTACTTACTCAACTTTTCCTTACACAGTTTGAGATAATTGCATACGACACTTTCTACCCAATGGATGTGGCTACGACAGTCGTCACAGTAAGCGTCAACAGGAATCCATCCCCGCCACAATATAGAGATCCACAAGGCCTCAACTATGTTGTCACCATCGACGAGAAACACAAATTGGCTTCTCTGGTCCTGGATGTCAATGCAACCGATAATGATGGCGTAAGTGGTTTGGTTCTTTTGGATCTTTTGTTTCTTTTGGAACTGTTTTCTTTCATCCTCTTGTGAATTAATGAGAATTTTATTTGATTCATGGCTGCTTACTTCACAAATAGCTTAAAAAATAAGTTTAAGAAGATGGACTTATATTAAGCTGCTTTTAAAATCTCGTCCATGTTTCATATATACATCACTCTTTTGTGCAACAAAAATCGCTTAATCTTTAAAAGTTTCAGACTTTTGATTTTTTAATATCAAAAGTACATATACTTTAAAATGTGACATGTTATTAACTATATCTTACAGGATACTGTGACCTATGTTTATGGCAATAACTGGGATCCAGAAGACATGGAAACCTTCCAGTTGAATCCTGCAACTGGTGAGATCTATCTGACAAGATTGCTGACTGATGCTGCAACCAGAAATCAGTACATAGTAAGTACCTTGCTTTTTACTAAGTCAGAAATCAGTACATAGTACAGTACAGCTCACGCGAAACCCACACTTTACTCTTTCATACCGAGTGAGAAATGTACAAATCGCGTAATTATGCGGAGTTTGGGTGATAAAACTACTGTGCGTGGGAATCAGCTACGCGAAAAACGTATGGCGTAATTACGCCACTATACTTCGCGTAGACAAACTCGGAGTTGAAACTGCACAGGTAAAAGGTGCAACTTTTTTCTAATTGCAGTCATTTTAATGCATAATTATTCAATAACTTTAGAAAAAATCGAAGCAGAAGACAATTTTACTTTTGTTTTGGAAAAGCGGATGTGGTTAAATTTGAATGCCCGGATTATGTATACTTGGTCAAGACAGTTATATGGCGGTTCCTATTACCGGTTTTGCGGCGAATGAACATAAAAATCGATCAGTAAATATTATACTGGAAATTATAATTATATTCTTAAATACTCGTTATTTGTAACACATTTTTACTATTCTGCTTATTATTAATGTACATCGATGGGTTCTTTAGTCAGAATTTTTTTTTAAAAAGAATTCCTAGTCATAAACCTGTTGTTAGTGCCGCCTTGTTAAAGGTACATACAAGGCCAAGGATTATGGGTATTTATGTCGGTTGAAGAAGAAATCACTTTTGGACAACAGAAACAAACACAACTTGTGATTAAATACATTAAAAGTTTGAAATACGTATTTGTTTCGAAATTTATTCATTGTATTTATCAGTCACCACAGGTGTGCACTTACGTTAATTGGATTCTATGCGAAGTAACTCGGAGTGTAATCACAACGAGTGACTTGACAGTGGCGTACTTTTGCCGTGTGGATTCGCCGAGTCCAAATACTGACTCGGCGTAGATTCGTGCGGCACTCGATATGACCAAACTCGGTGAATCAAGTAAAGTGTGGGTTTCGCGTGAGCTGTACTGTAAGTGCCATGCTTTTTACTAAGTCAGAAATCAGTTCATAGTAAGTGCCTTGCTTTTTACTAAGTCAGAAATCAGTACATAGTAAGTGCCATGCTTTTGTCCAAGTCAAAAATCAGTACATAGTGAGAGTATGCTTTGACCAAGTTAAAAATCAGTACATAGTGAGAGCATGCTTTGACCGAGTCCGAAATCCGTACATAGTGAGTGTGTGCTATTGACTACTAAGTCAAATATCAGTTGAAGGCTTGTTTTTATTTAAATCACATTACAGTATGGTTTATTGATTGAGGTTTAAACAGTTTATAATATACTGAGCAAAATAAATTTGGCACATGAAATGCATGTCAGTTCCAGAGACAAGATACAAAGCCATGTATGTTCGGGGTCAATGATAAAGTGACATAGATATGACAAATAATAATGCTACAAAGTCATTTGTAAACAGAATCAGGGATAAAAATAAAATCACGAAACTTGCAATGCTTTTGTTTGAGAATAACAATCTTTTGTGAATACATTTAAACAGACTTTTTAAACAATGCCAAACATTGAATTTGTTCAAAGCAATATGTTTGTATAACGAAATTATAAATGTCGGGGATGTTATTCTGATACTTCGCTTACAAAATAATAAAATACCAACATATTTTGAAAAACTTGTCCTTACCTAGCCTTTCTAATAGCTTCAAACAATTATATCAATGTTCATATGTTTAATCTATGTCCTTAAATAGCTGTGTTAAGACTTTTTTGTTCAGTATATTTGATGTACCTCTGATACTGACAAGTTCCTGTAAAATTGTTTTTTTCTATTTCAGTTCCAAGTTGTAGCCCAAGATTCCGTTCCAAGTCCGTGGACACGTTTCGCAACAGCAACTGTGACTGTCATAGTAGTGTATGACAGTCCACCCCAGTTTATCAATGCCGGCTCCTATAACGTCACGATTTTGGAGAATAGGCCAAGATTAGATGTTATATTCAGTGACATTGAGGCGCGCGATCCGGATACATTCTCGGTACGCAAAACTCTTCAAACACGAGACAGCCATTAAAATGCGTCGTTTTTTATATTTCATTCAAATACAATGCAATTAACATTAATAATCCTTCTGTTATATATTTATTTTATTCCACCCATTGGCCAACAAGTAATAAATATATACCACTCAGCAAGAGATAAATATAGCAACTCCCCCACCTCCTCCCAAAAAAGTTATCTTTCCCCTATATAATGTTCATGAACAAACAACATTCAGAAGAAGGTTTTTAATCAATAAACATAGACTTACAAGGTTAAATAGTTTATTTTTTATAATTTAAAAAAATGGTACAATTAATACATAATTACCATATTATGTATTACAGGGAAGTCTGGTATACAACATTGTGGGCGATTTATCTGCTCCAACTTTCTTCGCGATTGCCAAGAATACCGCCACCAACAAGGCCCAGGTGTCACTGAAGGAATCGGTTCTCGGTGACCGCAATAATCGATATGATGTAAGTGTTTGTTGTTATAAATGTGTGTTTTTAATGATACATTGTGGGCTGATTACAGGGGACTGATTTGATTGGATAAAATTGACATATTTTGGCTAAACAACTTTGTATATGTGTTTTTAACAGTTAGAGTGTGAATTTTATGTGCATAAAAAATATGTAGATTTATGTTTTACTCAATAAAACACAAATAATATTAATTATTCTTTGCATGTCTTACTTCTTTGATTTTATTCAGGTGATATGAACGCTGCCATTTTGAGAACTATGACATTACTGTTCTAAGTTACCAACTAAAAATCACATTGCTAGTGATTTCAGGTGCAAATGAAGTAACAATTATGTTCAGTTTGAATTTGCTTGTAATTTTAGGTTCGTATTGAAGTATATGATGACAAGTACCCAGACAAGAAAGTCTACGCGTACCTGTATGTGTATGTGATTCGTAACATCTACGCGCCTGTCCTTGATAACCTGGTCATTAATATATTTGACTACCAAATTAAAGGCGTTTCGATTGGACAAGTCCGCGCCAGTGATAGCGATGGGGTTAGTTCAACTCTTTTACTCTGTGGAAGAATTTGAGGAATATTGGTTGTTTGTCAAACTGCGACACAGGGTGTGACCTTTATAAATTGTATGTGTCAAACTGAGTATATCTATCTAAATTGTGTGCTAAACTGAGACACAGGGTTTGACCTATATCAATTGTGTGCTAAACTGAGACATGGGGTTTGACCTATATAAATTGTATGTGCCAAACTGAGACACCGGGTTTGACCTAAAAAATTATATGTGCCAAACTGAGACACAGGGTTTGACCTATATAAATTGTATGTGCCAAACTGAGACACAGGGTTGACCTATATAAATTATATGTGCCAAACAGACACAGGGTTTAACCTATATAAAGTGTATGTGCCAAATTGAGACACAGGGTTTGACCTATATAAATTGTATGTGTCAACATGAGCATAATATACAGGGTTTGGAATCCATACATTATATGTGTCAAACATAGCATAATAAACTGATTTGGTACATGTTTAGCAGCCCTAATACACTGGAGTTTACATCTATAAATCATACCCAGGATTTTGAGCCTGAAGTTCCATTTGCAATGTGCATAAACCAATAATCTCATTGACACAAGAACTTTTTAAAATCCCTCTTAGATCTATACAGAACTGGTTGCTTGGCAGTATAGTTCTGTTTTCAATATAGATGCATGTGAACACATTTGTGTTCTATTTTCAGGATAGATTGATGTTTACTCTGTCTGGAAATGGTTCATTGGCTTCTGATCTTAAAATATTTAGAATATCTGAATATGACGCAACAATCTGGGTTAATGGACCTCTCCGTGGCATTGGAATAAGGCAATTTAGGGTAAGTGTATTATATACCAGCTATTATTTATAGTCAATGATTTGAGAACAGTTTTTAAGCTTTTTAAGAATTACAAAGTTCCAGTTATAATTCTGAGGTGATTTAACTTACAGCAATTACTAAGTATCCGGCAGTGACATTTCGCATCAGAAGGTGACTCATCACATCCGGATACAACTTGAAGCATAATAAGGTGATGTGAAGAATCTTGATGTGGCTTTTTTGGCCGCTTTTTAGTTAGGAGAATTAGAGTTCACTCCTCACTCTGCAAGATCAGATATATAAGGTACCAGCCAGCCATCATATTTTCATATGTAATTAACTGATTCAGCTGAAGTCTTTGTACAAAATGGACAGTAGGAATTAGATTCCCAAGATTGCTCTTTTTGTTCAAAGGGGCTCTGATCACTTTTCCAAAGGTCTGAGGTTTACGGCAATCTAAGGTTCATAGCATTTTGAGGTTTATGGCAGTATCTGAGGTTTGTGGCAATATCTGAGGTTTATGACAATATCTGAGGTTTATGGTAATATCTGAAGTTTATGGCATTTTGAGGTTCACAGCAATCTGAGTTTATGGCAATATCTTAGGTTTATGGCAATATCAGGTTTATGGCATTTTGAGGTTTATGGCAGTATCTAAGGCTTATGGCAGTATCTGAGGTGTATGGTAATATCTGAGGTGTATGGTAATATCTGAGGTTTATGGCATTCTGAGATTTATGGCAATATCTGAGGTTTATGGTAATATCTGAGGTTTATGGCATTCTGAGGTTTATGGCAGTATCTGAGGTTTAGGGCAGTATCTGAGGTTTATGGTGGTATCTGAGGTTTATGGTAATATCAGAGGTTTATGGCATTCTGAGATTTATGGCAATATCTGAGGTTTATGGCAATCTAATTTTATGGCAATATCTGAGGTTTATGGCAATCTGAGGTTTATGGCAATTGACTCAGTCCTAGATTGCTCGACTCTTCAGTGGTCTTCTGTTCTAAACAGTTCAGTGAATTGTTTATTTAATGAAATGTTGAATTATACTGGAATTTTTTTTTGTATAATAAAAGATTAAATAATGACTTTCTAGAGTGGATTGTGCTTAGCTGGAAAACAGTAAAGAAGAATTAGTTTATTGTTTTCATGCTGCATTGCCATTTTTTGTCACTGACTTAATTCCAAAGCCTTGTTCTGTTGTGACTTTACTTTTTATAGAAGTATTTCATAATGAGTATCATATTTATGTTTTCATTTATTGTCAAACTTTTCATCGTCGGTCTCATATAATAATACGCTTAAATTTATTGTCAATTTTTTTATTTGGCCTGACATTCTATACAGTCATGATCTTTGGACATATAATGAATTTATTTATTTGTGAAATAATATTTACATGTTTAACCTCGTATTTACAGTTGACTGCCACAGCCTCTGACCAGAGGAACCCCGCGAAAACTGGTTCCGCCCAGGTTATTATCAACGTAAATTATGACGACTTCCAGCCTACAATTCCCAATGCAGCTAATGACATTATCACTGCATTCATAAATGAGAATGTAAACATTGGAAGCAGTGTGGCAATAGTTGGGGCATCGGACACGGATATTAATGAAGATGGAGAGGTGAGTTTAAAATCACATGTAAGAATGGAACACCTATTGGTGCCTCTTTGGCAGAGTGGTTGATGGTGTAAGATAAGTCTATGGCCATAGTGTCAATTTGGCATGGGGGCAAATGAGTAAAGGCTTATGTACACTATATTGTCGTGTTTTCTCTTATGTCATGGCCCAATGTCTGTCTGACTGGCGCCATCTGTGTCTATTATGATACTTCTAAAAATTCAGAGGTAGAATCTTCTTTCAAATTAACAACATTCCTGAAGAATGTAGTTTTGCCTCCAAAAACATTTGGCTTTTCCAAAACACATATCTCATATATTTATATTAATAAATTAATTTCTATATTTTTTTTTAATAAAAATGGAATAAGTTTGACACCAGAATTTGTACAATACAAAATGATAGATGTGTGTATTAGAACTGTCCCTGTCCTTCAGGATTAGTGGTGACATTCAAAACCCATTGTTCCAATTAATATCTGGATAAATGTTAAATGGAATTTCTGTTAAATTCTATGTTATTAATTTTCAGTTAAATATGACATTTCTATTATTCATTGAATTCTGTTATTATTTGAACTGATGTGATGGTATGTCTGTCAGAATGCTTCGCTTTTCACATTAAGCATGTCACTTGCCATGATTGCTTCGCTTTGTCGATCGTAAGGAGACATTAACGAGACATTCATATGTCCTGAAGTCGATCCTCCTGGTTTGTAAAAATGGAAGTGGAATCTATTCCATAGGAAACTGAGGCGATACCATATTCCTCTCTGTTTCATCTGGGAATGGCTCTAAATAACTTAAATGATTTCAATTTTTTATATTTCAGGGATCCATTGCTTATGAACTGCAAGCTACCGGGAATGGTCTCGGCTACTTCCGACTCAACTCGGGTGGACTGATCAGCCTTGATCGATCCCTCAACATGTCGCAAAGGAATATTTTCGAATACAGGGTGAGAACAATTTGATGCCAGCTATAGTCCTGTTTTATTTTATTTCTACTTCAATTTGACTAAAGAAACTAACCCGCCAAATAACGGCAAAATTACTCTACAAAACCGTTTATCGAAACTTTATCAGGTGTTCAGGTCATGTAATAATGTATATGTGCCGAATAAAAGTAGTTTATTCACTGTTATTCAAAATACCTATGACTGAATATGTGTAATATGAATTATGAGTTGGTACCTGTTAATTTGATGATCCAGTTTTGGAGTTGGACCTGGCTGGTTAAAGTTCTCTATATTGTGTCTATAGAGTTATTGGCGGGATAGCTACTTTAACTGGTGTGAAAATATATTGATTGCTGATTTGTTCTGCAGGTTTCAGTGTTTTTCTATATTTTTGTATATGTTTTTGTGACAATTTAACTTGTATTTTATAGCAATACAACTGATGTGATATGATTTGATTTTAACAGTTATATGTGGATGCCTACGATACAAGATATCCGTTAAACCGTCGGACTGCCACAGTAGTCGTGAACGTGGATAGGAACTTGAATGGTCCCGTCTTCAACCCGTCACCCGTCAATATTCCAATAGACGAGACCGTGGGCATGTTTGCAACGATCGGAAAGGTGTTTGCCACTGACTTGGATGTGCTGGTAAGTTTACTTATAGCTGGAGTGCAGATTTAATTTAAGGTGGAGTTCCCTTCTCCCCCACCTACCCCATATCTACCACATTTGAAAAAAAGATTGATGGTAACTATGGTCTACTATTTTCCTCCTTTTAATGGCCTGAAAATGCTTGTTTCCTTAACTTTTTACCCCTTGGACTATAAAACATCTATATATATATATATTTATATTCTTTTTAGATGTTTGGTCCATATTTTTGTGTCTCCTTTTTAAAGAAAAATGCGAAACATAGGGATCACTTTGTTGTGCGTCCTTGGGTCCATGCGTCCATCCGTCCATCATGAAAACTTAATGTTGGCTATAACTACCTCATTTCTTGATATTTCTTCATCAAACGTTCAATATAAACTCATCATGACAACATCGACATGACCATACTAAAATATAAAGGTCAAGGTCACATTGAAGGTCATTATATGGTTTAAATAATCATTTTTTTCTTCACGAAAACTTAACGTTGGCTATAACTTTGTCATTTCTTGATATTTGTTCATCAAACTTTCAATATATACTCATCATGACAACATCAACATGACCATACTAAATTATAAAGGTCAAGGTCACACTGAAGGTCATTATATTGATTAAATACTCTTTTTTTTTTCTTCACGAAAACTTACTCAGGCGAGTTTGTCAAGGTCATTTATCGGGGTCCAAAAACGTTGTTATACTGACAAAGCGCTGACAGGTGACGCACGTGTTCTTCAGAACATCTGTGTGTTCTTCAGAACACCCGTCTAGTTATTGTGGATTGACCATTATACTGTTCAGGAAGCATGACTTGTCTGGACTATACAGTATTATAGAATGTAATAATTTTAAAGAAATAAAACCAAAAAAGAAACCTTAACCAATTTTTCCCCGGCACTTAACAGGAAGCATTTTTTTGTTGTTGCCTTATTAGTTTCCATACATTACCTCTTCCTGTATTGTACCTTTATACTGGCGTGCCTTTAAAGTTCTCAAGCTATGTCTTGTTTCATGAACATGTTTATGTTTATTTAAATTGAAATCAATACACGTCAATAGATATTTACAATTCACGCATTGCAATATCTGTGAAAAGCGAGAATAAGATTTTATTTGATGACGTAGAAAACTTTGAACAGGTAAATTAATGCCGAGGTAAATGTATTTATCAATTATCTGGCAATAGTTATGCAGCTATACAATTCAGATTTACCTCATTTCCCCGTGCAGTCACGGAGTGGTAAGAGTAGTATCTACGTCGTGCAAATAATACTTGTTTGTACATACAACTTTGGTAGCAGTTTAAAATATATGTTTCTTTCCGGGACTATCGAGAAATGTTCATAGGATGTTTAAGAGTTAAATTTGTTAATTGATAATACAACAAAAAGGGTGCCCATTCTTCTTTAACATTGTTATCTTCTTGGAAAGAATGGGATCATATATATTTATTTATATATATGTGAGACAGTTTTTACTGTCAGATGTTGGTTGTGCTGTTACTATTGTACATTTTTGTTTTTGTTTTTCAGGACCAAATAACATACTCTATACAGGCTGGTGGTTCCACATATTTCGATGTCAATCCAAATTCTGGTGTGATTTATGTTACAGATAATATCCTACCTCTCCCAGGCACCTTTTATACGGTAAGACATTTTTTCTGGTTATCCCCACAACCGCCAGCACCATTCTGTCATTGGACAAAACCGCTTTCGTGTTCTCTCTCTCTATATATGTAATAGACAGGCAAAAAAAAAATTCTATACATTTGCTAGAATCGAGTGTTACATGTTCAGTTGTGAAGGCTTTATTACGCAGGAATGTATGCGAACCTTAATACATGGAAAAGATTGTAAATGATGTTTTTCCCATCGTAAAAGTTTTTCCATGATGCACAAATCAGTCAAACTTACAGGTAAATATATTTTGTGCAGTGTCATATCTTATATTCTTGTTTATAATAAGAATACGTATCATAAGAATGTGTTGTGCATTTATATTTATTCAGTTGACTGTTGTCGCCTCGGACAATTTTACACCTACGCCAAAAAGAAGCACAGTTTCCGTAAATGTCCAAGTCAACCGTGATTCGCGTACGCAGTTCCTTGCTGTACAAAGACTCATTGTTGAAGAGAAGAGGGCTGTTAACTCAACCATCACACAGTCGTTCAACAGGGTCGTAGCTAGCGATACCGATCTCCAGGTAATAATGTCTGTGTGTGTCTGCTGTTCAGGTTTTAACTTCACCTTTGAATCTTCTACTCCCGTGACACCCGTCCTTATTAGTTGTGACATTTATTTTCACGAAGGAGTTCTGCTGCTTTTGGTTTTGTCACTGTCTGTCGAATGTTTTCTTAAAGATATTTAAAAAAAGCATGATATTTTTAAAATTGGTTGTCATTCTCCAAATAACTGTTTCTCTTTAGATAAAATATTATAATTTAAGATTAGGCTCCCTTCCCACCCATCACATCATAAAAAAAAGAAGTTATGGACTATAATAGCAATTTTTTTGGGCAAGCTTTTGGATAGATTATGTTGAAGTACCAAACCGTTGGAATAAAACAAAGCTGGTATACCTTTTTAGCTCACCTGAGCCGAAGGCTCAAAGGTGAGCTATTGGGATCACTCTTCGTCCGTCGTCCGTCGTCCGTCCGTCGTTAACTTTTGCTTCAAACGACTTCTCCTCAGAAACCACATGGCCAATTTTGACCAAACTTCACGTGGATGATCCGTAGATGAATGCTTTTTAGATTTGTTAAAATTAGGTCAGCGCGACATCCAAGATGGCCGCCATTACCATATATGGTTGAAACCTTAAAAAATCTTCTTCTCAAGAACCGCTGGACAGATGTCAACAATTTTTCTTTTAAAATGATCACCAATGCCTAGACTATCAAGTTTGTTCAAATGAAGTTCCCGGGGTCAAAAATGGCCATGCCCCGGGGGTCCAAAGTTTGTATATTGAGATTTTGCATGTTTTTCATATAGACATATAGGAAAAAACTTTAAAAAATCTTCTTCTCTGAAACCACAAGGCACAGAGGTCTCATATATTACATGTAGCATCAGCTTATAGTCCTCTAATAAGTTTGCTCAAATGGTGACCCTGGGGTCAAATTTGTCCACGTCCCGGGGTCACAGTTTTACATAGACTTATATAGGAAAGAACATTAAAAAATCTTCTTCTCGGAAACTACAAGAGCCAGAGGTTTTATATTTTGCATTAACTATAAGCTTATGGTCCTTTACCAGTTTTGTTCAAATGGTGACCCTCGGGTCACATTTGGCCCCGCCCCAAGGGTCACATCTTTTACATAGACATGTATAGGGAAAAACTTAAAAAATCTTCTTCTCTGAAACTGCAAGAGCCAGAGGTTTAATATTTTGCATTTGCTATAACCTTATGATCCTCTACCAAGTTTGTCAAATGGTGACCCAGGGGTCACATTTGGCCCCGCCCCGGGGGTCACAGTTTTAAATAGGCTTGTATAGGGAAAAACTGAAAAAAATCTTCTTCTCTTGAACCACATCGCACGGAGCTCTCATGTATTACATGTAGCATCAGCTTATGGTCGTCTACTTAGTTTGTTCAAATGGTGACCCTGGAGTCAAATTTGTCCGCGCCCCGGGGGTCACAGTTTTACATAGACTTGTATAGGAAAAAAAACAAATCTCGGAAACTACAAGAGCCAGAGGTTTGATATTTTGCATTTACTATAAACTTATGATCCTTTACCAAGTTTGTTCAAATGGTGACCCGAGATGGTGACCCTCGGGTCACATTTGGCCCCGCCCCAAGGTTCACATGTTTTACATAGACAGGGAAAAACTTAAAAAATCTTCTTCTCTGAAACTGCAAGAGCAAGCGGTTTAATATTTTGCATTTACTATAAGCTCATGGTCCTCTACCAATTTTGTTCAAATGGTGACCCTGGGTCACAGTTTTACATAGGCTTGTATAGGGAAAAACTGAAAAAAATCTTCTTCTCTGGAACTGCAAGAGCCAGAGGTTTAATATGTTGCATTTGTTATAAGCTTATGGTCCTCTACTAAGTTTGTTTAAATGGTGACCCTGAGGTAAAATTTGACCCAACTCCGTGGGTCACAGCCTTACATAGACTTATATAGGAAACACAATAAAGTCTTCTTCTCTGGAACTACAGGTGCCAGAGGTTTAATATTTTGGATTTACTATACTCTTATGGTTCTTTACCAAGTTTGTTCAAATGGTGACCCTGGGTTCACATTTGGCCCCGCCCCAGGGATCACGTTTTACATAGACTTGTATAGGGAAAAACTTAAAAATTCTTCTCTAAAACCACAAAGCACACAGCTCTCATATATTACATGTAGCCCTGGGGTCACATTTGGCTCTGCCCAAGGAGTTACTCTCTAGCACCTTTATTTTGTATTTGATCTTTACCAAACTTTGTCAGTGTCTTAAACTGTCTATATCAATGTTGTTATACACAACAGAGCCCACATTTCTTGAACAATCTTAACCAAACTTGCACAGATTGTATATGACCATAAGATTTCGAAGAAGTTTGATAATGTGCCAGTACTCATGTGATCGCTTTAGGGCCATCTTGGCCCTCTTGTATTGGTTCAGATTGACTCAGGTGAGCGATATAGGGCCATCATGGCCCTCTTGTTTAATATTTGTGTTTTGTCTGGTTCAAAATATAATGCATATTGGATTATTAAGTTCATAAATTTACCAATACACAATTAAAAAGCCCATTGTTAAATAAGTGCTTTTTTATATATTAGCTCAAAATTATATTAAACAGAGATGAGGAAAAAGTAGCAAGTATAGTAGACAATTTTGCCATGTAAGATTTTTATAGTGTGTACTTGATACAAATGCAGTTTACATGTATATATAGTCCTTCTTTGTTTACCCACAATACAAAGTTTATTAAAGTTCAATATGGCTGTTCAGGGCCTTACAAAAAAGAAGAAAGGCCTTAAAGGCCTTAAAAACACTCAAAAAAATATGACTATCTTGGCATGATTATGATATTACCATTGATAGGAAGCAGAATTTTAAGTATATTTACATTTCACACTACCATTTTTCCATCCATTGTAGGGTGCTCAAATTACGTTCGAAGTACTTGGTACCAGTCTTGGTTCATACTTCTTCGGGATTCGACGATATGACGCCACTTCTGTCGACGTGTATTTGAAAAATGACCTGATGAGTGGCAACAGAAATATCACGGATTATGTGGTACGACGTGATATATATACCTAACTTTGTTCTGTTTTGCGTAAAATAATGATATTCAAGATTTTATTCCACGTTATTTTGCCGCAGATAAGATAGGCTAGAACACTGGATACCTGATGGTAAGATAGGCTAGAACACCGGATACCTGATGGAAAAACGGTTGTAAGATTGGATAGAACACCGGATACCTGATGGAAAAACGGTTGTTTTTCGCGACAATGCCATTTTGATGAAGATGGTCGTCTAAGCATTATTTATTTGACCGATGTAGAAATTTTGGGAAGATGTGCAGTTATGAATAATGATACCTATAATGTCAGCATGAACAGAATTGGTTTTTGATTGATTAGTCTTGATAGCTATTTATTTATTTGTACATAAAAATAAAAATCTCCAGTTCTAAAATTTGAAGGCTAATATAATTTGAGTATATAAAATTGTCCAAGTTAACTTTTTGTTTCATATTTCACAGCTTCAACTTGTTGCCTACGACGCCCTGCGCCCACTCAACAAGGCTCAAGTTGCTGTAGACATAACGGTGATCCGCAACCCCAACCCTCCTGTTTGGAATTTTAACGTTACAGACGTTAAAATGAGAGAAGACATGCCCGAATATGGAGTAGTCACCCAGATCAGTGCAAACGATGACATAGATCAAGTAATTACAGGATATGTTTTAAGCCCTGCTCACAAGTTTACTGCCACTATGTAGTTCAGTTTTGTTTTAGAAGCTGTGCATGTGACTGCTACAACCAGCTTTAATACCAACATTTTGGAGAATTCAATCTTATTCTTCGTAATAATTATTCTAAAGAAATGAATTTTTCCTATCATGGAGTTTAAACTCTTACCAGGGATTTTCAAAATTCTCTTCTCTTCATAATTCCAAAGTTTAAAAGCCTATATAAAGTGTGAATCTCGAGTCAAATTAACCTATAGATTTTGCAAAATAAACAAGATGGCGAGAAGCGTTAAAAAAAAAGTACAGACAAATTATTTTACCTTTGAAAAACTCAAAGTTTGTCATTTAAAGTCCTTATTTTTGGCAATGTTTTTATTAAGCATGACTATCCCTCTACACCAACTCAGAAGACTGAGGTAAATTTGTATGTAAATATTCTAATTGGCTTAAACTTTGTAAAATTGAATGAAGTCTGCTTACTTGCTAACATTCTGACACATAATATTGCAGGACCAAATTAGATACTTAATTGTCAGCGAAGATGTGCAAAGGAGTTTTAACTCGGGACCGTCTCAATACTTCCAACTTGATGACGTAACGGGCGTTATACAGCTGACGAAGTCGGTGCTCAACACGGACATAACAGGATTCCAGGTAGGAATGGGTGATCTTGTGTTGACTTCAATGTTTAAAAACTGTTGAACTCCTAATAGTATATCACAGAAGCGAGACATTTTAATCTTGGACTAGTATCTCACAGAAGGAAAGAACTGAGTTAATTTGAGAGGTGATGTCTTTATTCTCTAAATAAATGCGAGGTGGGGGTGGATGGGAGTTTAGAATACCATTTCCAACAGCACCTTACAAAACTAATTTCAGTGGTTTATTCATTATTTATATTTATTTGGATTATTTAACATTAACAGGACGATAAGATTTTAATGAATATGTATTCACTAATATCATTTATTCTTCTTTATGAATACTACTCGTTTTCATTAAGATCATTTAATATCATTTATTATTTGCATGTGTTGTTTTGAACTTTAATAAAAATGATTAACTTTTGCAGTTAAATCTAAGGGCATGTGATAACGGAGTGCCACCCAAGTGTATCACGCGACCCCTGCAGATAACGGTGGTTAAGGACCAGTTTCCGCCACAATTTGTTCTCAGTTTGTTTGAATTCACTATAAATGATGACAAAGCAGTTGATACCTTGATTGGAATGATTAGTGCCATCGACAGCAATAAATTGGTACGTATTATTGGAGTTTTGTCCGGATTTTATGTATGCTTATCGTTCATCATGCTTAGTCTGAGTTTTTGTTTAAAATATTCAGAGATTCTTAATAGATGAGGTACACAATTATTTCATAAAGATATGACTAATTAAAAATAAATCGCTGAAATACATGGAACATATTTCAGCAGACGCGTGCATGTAAAACCTTCCACAATCAGAGAGTCTCTATTTTTTGTATTTGTCAATAACCCTTAACCCGCTAAGCACGACTATAATAGCCTTTGCAACCATTGTAAACCCAGATCAGCCTGCAAGTAACTCGCATAAATGGAATGGTCTTAATTCAAAGAAAGAACAAGCCATTATATATATGTAGCGGGTTAAAGGTTAAATCTCCATTGTCAGAAATGTCTATCTTATTTTTTTCAGTTTAAAATCTCTTAACAATTGTTCCTATCGATAAACATATAAAGGTGTCAATGAAAAACGATTGTATCTTGTTGTTTATTTCTGTATAGTAAGACATAAGGTACTGCAGTGTTCCAGATGAGCTTTCAGCACAATGCGTGTTGTACGCATGAAAAAAACATATAGGTACAAATGCTTATTCTTTGATTATGACCGGACAGAGTGGTATTTGATCTATTTATTATTACAGGGCCCTACGGTTTACACCCTTGTGATCCCCTACCCACAATACTTCAGACTGAACTCGTCTACGGGTGAACTCTTCCTCAGAGCGTCAGTGTTTTACAGCCTTGAGGAGCAGTATAATGTAAGTTTAATTATCACATGACTTGCGGTGTGGGAGTGTAATAAGACCATGATAATTACACTAGTGCAATAAATATGCAAAAGAAGGCTAAATCATTTTTCCGTCCTTTCTGTTCAACTCGGAGAACATGGAATTTGCCTTGTCGGTTTCCATAACGGTTTAAAATAAGGGATTATGAAAATTGACGAGGTAGTTTCGTTGTTCGGTGTTATATGGAATAGACCGAGTCAACATACGACGTCAACTTATAAACATACGATGCCATCATATGACAATGTTAGATACGCAGCTGCAATAATAAATCAATTAGTCGTATAAAATGACCTATTTCCATTGATAGTTTGTTCTTTATAATATCTTTCATGCTTTTCAGTTCGAAGTCGAGGCATATGACTCTGGAGAACCAGCATATATATCAAAGGCACCAGTCCTCGTGAAGATTACTCGTAACCGATCAAAACCGAGATTTGCGGTAGATCCGTTATTCAGAGCTGTACATGAATCGTTCCCCGTTGGAGGAGTGATATTTTCAGCTAATGCAACTGACCTGGATGTAGTAAGCATTTTATTAATTTCAGATTTAGTTTTAAATTGCCAGTAATGACAAATTTTTTGAATACTTATTTCGGCCAGCGTCGTTTTGGCAGAATGCGGGCACATTTATATAATTAAACTCTTTCTAAATTATATATTTTTAAATATTGTGTGGATAAATGGTATTTTAAAAAAAACTCTCTCTTCTAAAATTGGATGTATTTTACAATTGAGTTTTGATTTTCCTATCAATCCCTATGACTGAGGAGGTAGACATTTAGATAAAGTAAGAAAAAGATTTATTTGTCTTTGTGATTCATCACATTCCCCACCCAACCACTTTTTTCAATAGTTTATACTTTTTTTGTTATTTATTATTTCAAAAACATCCATGTAGCAATTTAATACGAAATATGGATAGCCTGTTTTTGTGTCGCCTTTTCGAAGAAAAATGCGATACATAGGAATCACTTTGTCGTCCTCAGTCGGTCCGTCAGTCCGTCTTTCACGAAAAGTTAGTCAGGCCAATTTGTCAAGGTCATTTATCTGGATCCAAAAAAAAACTTGTTATACTGACTAAGCACTGAAAGGCGTGTTCCGCAGAACATCCGTCTAGTTATTATTAATAGTCCTTAAATAAGGGTCTGAATGGGGTTTCATGTAGATACAAACATTGTAGGTCAACTGTTCATTGTGGAACACTGTCATTGTCAGTTTCCCGTGTTGAGTATTGTAGGAGTACAAGCTGTTTGTACCTAAATCATGTGACTGGTAAAACCAATGAGCGCCCTAGTCCGCAGTAATGTCGCCTTTCTGTGATTGGATAATTTAGTATTGACAATACAATTTAATTTTCAGGATGTACTGCGTTACTACTTGGAAACATACCTAGATTCTACAGTGTTGAATTACTTCTATATTGACCCGGTCAATGGAGTTGTGCATTTAGAAAAACCACTTACTGAAAATCTGCCATCAACGAGTCTCCAGGTACAGTACAGAGCAGTGCAGTACAATGCAATAAAGTTCAATACAGTACAATACAGTTCAGGGAAGTTCAATACAGCGCAATGCAGATCCGTGCAATACCTTACAATACAGTTAAGAGCAGTGAAATACATTTCAATACAGTTCAGAGCAGTGCAGTGCAGTACCTTACAATGCAGTACAAATATGTGCAATACATCACAAATCAGTACAGAACAGTGCAATACATTACAATACAGTACTTTATAGTACAGTGCAATACACAACAGTACTTTACATAACAGTGCAATACACTACAGTACTGTACAGAACAGTGCAATACACTACAGTATTTTACATAACAGTGCAATACACTACAGTACTTTACATAACAGTGCAATACACTACACTACTTTACATAACAGTGCAATACACTACAGTACTTTACATAACAGAGCAATACAGTACTTTACAATACAGTGCAATACATTGCAGTACTTTAAAGAACAGTGCAATACACACAATCTCCAAGTTCAATACACTGCTGTACTTTCCAGAACAGTGCAATACATCATGTAATTACCTTAAGAGATATGGAAATTGTTTGAAAATATTCATATTCCACATTTTCGATTTTATTACCATCTATAGCTACCAACATTTACAAAAAAATGACCGAAAAAATCTCAAAGTTTCCAACATTGTAGCTTTTGTGATATTTTATATCTATTTGCTTTCTGTTTAGAAAGAGTCAAACCCAAATCTCAAATTTCAGCCTGGTTGCTATGAAATATTCTGTTGAATCCTGAAATTACTTTCAATTTCTGTTCAATGTTTTTTTATATAAATTTTAGTTTACATTCTCATGGTCTGATTTGCAGTCCTTTTCAAAGCCGAGTTTGGATGAATGCTTCTGTTGTGTACATGGCTTTCTTTTTTTGTGTGTTTAAATGTCGTGATGTGTTGATACTCTAAACTTAATGTCATATTTTTGTCTTTTCAAGTTTTATGTGGTGGTGACTGATCAGAGGACTGTCAATACAGGCGTCGTTAGAGTTAATGCCCGGGTTGAAGTCGATCAAGACGATGCGCCATTTTTCACCAGCAGTACTACAGTGACATCTCTTCAGGAGACTGCCAAACAGGGTCATCTCGTTCACACACTAATTGCCAGGGATATTGACCTGGCCGTGAGTATGAAATCTTCTGACAAAAGCAGATGTCTTAAATTTTGGTGTCTTAAAATTTGTGTCCGTACTCTGTGATGTTATCTGGAGCATTACTTTTGACAGACAGATGTTAAAGAAACTAACCCACCAGATAAGAGCAAAATTACAGTACACAACTGTTTATGAAATCTATTTAGGTTTCAGGTCATATAGTACTATATTAAAAATATAGGTTTATTCACATGTTCTTAAAATACCCATGATTGAATAATATTATGTGTAAAATAAGTTTTGAGTTGGTAACTTAATACCACGCACCAGATTTGGGGTTTTGTTTGGCTGGTTAAAGCTCTGAAGACTAAGCGGAAGATGGCTAACTTTTTTTTGTAACATTTGATTTTTGTAACATAATGGTACAACCAGTTTCAGTAATACTGAGAAACTGAATCACAGTAACTAAAATAATGACAGACGTTGGCAGTTTTAGAACTGAAGCAAATAATACTTATTAGCAATAGTCTGCGTTATTTAAAAATAATTTGTTTATTCTCAGGGCACTTTGATGTATGAGCTGACTGGCATACCTCCGGCCACCTTTATGTTTACGGTTAATGCCTCCACCGGAGCAATCACACTGAGTCGAGACATCAAAACACTTGGACAGTCGCAGTACACGGTAAGTTTTATCAAACGGATGCACACTTTATGAAAGAAGTCAATAGCTTGTTATTTATTGGGTTCAACCAATTATACTTAATAATTATAATTCCAATTATAATTAATAGCTATAGCTCCAGTTATAAGTAATAATTATAATTCCATTGATATGTATTAATAATTCCAGTCATAAGTAATAATTATAATTCCAGTTGTTCTTATTTGTTAGCAATGTATTTAAGACTTTACCACAGTTATATATGCATGGTTGGTTTTGTTTAGAGCTGAAGAATTTTATTTTTTAATTCTAGTTATGAGTAATAATTGTATATCCAGTTATAAAAAATAATTATAATTCCAGTTATGTGTAATAATTACAATTCCAGTTATGAGTAATAATTATATTTCCAGTTATAATTAATAGCTATAGCTCCAGTTATAAGTAGTAATTATAATTCCAGTTATAATTTATAGCTATAGCTCCAGTTATAAGTAATAATTATAATTCCATTGATATGTAATAATAATTCCAGTTATAAGTAATAATTATAAGTTATAAGGATTATATATCCAGTTATGAGTAATAGTTATAATTCCAGTTATAAGTAATAATCCAGTTATAATTATACTTCAAATAAGGTAATATTTATAGTTCAAATTATGCTTATTTATATAAACTAATGTCTTGAGAATTTGTAGAATGTTTTTATTTAAAAATGTTCAATACATAATTTAAATGTACTATATTGTTGGCAGTATATTTTGTCACAGTTCTATTTTTCAGCTTCATGATGGCATTGTCTACGCCATCTTGTTTAGAATTGTATCACAATTCAATGCCTGCCACTCCATAATTTCCCCTTAATTGGTTGTTTCAGCTCACTGTTATTGCCTACGACAGCATGTACCCTAACAAAAAAGCTACCCAGACCCTCAATGTTAACGTGATCATCAACCCCGGGGTACCGAGATTTGTTCCCAGTGCTAACTATAATTTCGTAGTTAATGAGACCAGAGAGTTGGGTTTCATTATCGGATCTGTACTGGCCACAGACAGTGATGGGGTATGTTTATTTTACTTATAATATGCTCATGTTGTGGAGGCAGATTGTGACTCTAGTTGTTTTATCTTGCAATTTGTTCTTATTTTGAGGGTTTAGTGTGAAACTGTTGTACCTTGTTCTTTATTTATACATAGTTACAATAGTTTTCCATTCACCCTTCGAATTTGTTGAAGCACCCATATGTTAATCAGAATCTTATGTTCAAAATTGTCACGTTTTTAATAATTTTTTCTGTCCATAGTGTTTGTTCTTATTTTATAGCTTTTTTGCTTCAGTTTAATATTACATTTCTAATGCATATTTATGGAGATTTCCAAGTGAAAGGAAAGTGGTATTTTCCTACTGGGAAATATTTCAAAGCAATGATTTTCTGGCGGCTGGAATTTAGAAACTACTTTTGTCTAAAAATAGACCAAAAAACACATTTCAATTAAATTCTAAAATGTTTCAATGTTCGTTTTCATTGCTTTGATTTTGAAATAGCTTGCATCATTCAAATCATTAAAAAACTGCATCGTTCACATATTCTGGTCACATCACATGTATTGAGGCCATAATGGCTTTTTTACCAACGAAATGGAGATTTTTATATATTTATAATTATGTTATTGAAAGCCAGTGGTAATTTAACGTAATTTCACAAATCTTTTTTTTTTTATTACGTTTTTAGACTTAACCTAAAAATAGTCTAGTTCATTCGTTAAAACAAAATTCGAATTCAAAATAAGCAATAATTTCTAGATATATTAATTGGGCAATGCTTTGCTATAGGGCTCCATCATATAAATGTGCCTTCAATAATCCTTGTTTTATCGAATTCCGTAGTAAGCCTTGCCTGGATCTTGCCTTGATTGCTCCTTCACCAACTTTCAGTTGGCAAGGCCATCTTTTACTGTAAGAATTCCGTAGTAAGCCTTGCCTGGATCTTGCCTTGATTGCTCCTTCACCAACTTGCAGTTGGCAAGGCCATCTTTTACTGTAAGAATTCCGTAGTAAGCCTTGCCTGGATCTTGCCTTGATTGCTCCTTCACCAACTTGCAGTTGGCAAGGCCATCTTTTACTGTAAGAATTCCGTAGTAAGCCTTGCCTGGATCTTGCCTTGATTGCTCCTTCACCAACTTGCAGTTGGCAAGGCCATCTTTTACTGTAAGAATCCCATAGTAAGCCTTGCCTGGATCTTGCCTTGATTGCTCCTTCACCAACTTGCAGTTGGCAAGGCCATCTTTTACTGTAAGAATTCTGTAGTAAGCCTTGCCAGAACTTGCCTTGATTGCTTCTTCACCAACTTGCAGTTGGCAAGGCCATCTTTTACTGTAAGAATTCCGTAGTAAGCCTTGCCAGAACTTGCCTTGATTGCTTCTTCACCACCTGGCAGTTGGCAAGGCCATCTTTTACTGTAAGAATTACGTAGTAAGCCTTGCCAGAACTTGCCTTGATTGCTTCTTCACCAACTTTCAGTTGGAAAGGCCATCTTTTATTGTAAAAATGTTAGAAATCACCTAAAAAGTGCTACCTCTGAATTTCATTCATCCAACGATATGAATCTGATGAGCGTAGCAGAAACAACAGGAGATCTCATCAAAGATCTAGTTACAGTGGTCACTAGTAGTATAAGCTTTAAAAACAACAACAACAGTTGTTTGACAACTGCCTTTTATTTTTCAAGTTTCAACTTCTCAATATACATTATTGTCAAGATACCATTAATAAAGTGGCAGAACCACAAATGTTGTGAAGATCTGTTTGAAAAAAAGTCTGGTGTTTTCCTAAATATTCTTTGGCAGAGAGTGCTAAAATTGACTCTTGCTTCCATTGGCCTTGCGCAACATTTGTTCAGACTGTGACCCTGAGATTTGAGAAAAAATAAAATAACCAGCCTTTTGTCACATTCCTTAGCACTATTGCTTTCTCATAAATGCAGTCAGATTTAAGTGTGTATGACAAACATGACAGTGTCTTTTCTCAGAAATAATAACTGTTTCGTCTTCATCATCTTCACCTTCGAGAGTGATTCGTTTAAGCTTCGTAGTTTATTTTCGTAGATAGATGTAAAATGCAGCAAGTTGATACATTTGATGTGTTTTTCTGTTTTAGGTGATACAGGTAATGCTATGTAGAAAGTTGCCATATAATTACATATATAAGAATGCATAGAGCACAAGTAAAGGAAATAGATCAAATACAAACTGCCTCCAGCTATTTATTTAAATGCAAAAAAAAATATTTTCAATTTGCCTCTTCAATTTTTAATTTAGATAAATATATACACCAACAATTTTTGTTGGGGGTAATGTTTGAGTATTTGATCTGCCTTAAACATGTTTATAAACTTTATTTATTTACTGATAAGTGTAAAAAGATGTTAGTTAACTTCATTGTCTAGATTTTATTTGTGCTCATTTAGGTTTAGAATAACTTTCATGTATTACTTTGCAGCAATGCAAGCGTTATAATGAAGATATTTGATTGGCTTTTTTGCAAACTTTGAGTGGTTCAATCGCTTCATTTTAGTCTTTTCTTTTTAATTAGCTTGGTTTGTTCCATTTGCGTTTCATGTAAACAATAAATTCTAATAAATTTGAAAATTATGTAACTGTAAGCTTTGACAAATTTTGTTTTTGATAATAATTTGTTCACTATTGGTTTGTAAATACACAACAATGGCCTACGTGTATTATATTTGTTTTGCATAACTTGAAGCATTGAACCTCATAATGAAAAACAATATACATAACAGTATCATTTATGCTTAAGATAGATAGAGATAGCGAGGTCATTTCTTGCATATTAGATAAGGATATGGACATTCTACTGGTGTGCTCACTAATCTTTTCTCCCATTTCTGCTCATGTGAGATAGGTTTTTTCCATGTGGAAGATAACTCTATCCTACTTGACAAGTATCACATTAGTGACGTCGCCTTATTCCCAAGTGCATAATGGGAGAAAACAATCCATCATGAGTTTATCCATGTGAGATAGGGAAATCTATAGGGGTCAGAACTGCACCCTGGAATTCGACAGAGCCTCGTCCGAGGTTGAAATCTGGTTGCAATTCTGACCCGTCTGGTGAGAATTTCCTATCTCATGGATACTCATGATGGATTCATATAATCTATGTGGGGGTGGATAAAAAACATCCGCTGTCAAAAAAAGATGTTGATAACATCAACAATTGCATTTATCATTATGTAGATAAACTTACAGAATGATGATTATTTGAAACATGGAAGCACAAAATGCCAATGGTATGCAAGGACAAGAATCAGTCATGGGTTTCCATTGAAGATAGGGAATTAATCCCAACCCTCGGTAGAACTGTTTTCATCGGAACCTCGGACGATCCTCGGTTATACCTTTATTTGGAGTTCCCGGTCTTCACCTGATACCCATGATAGATTCTTTATAGTTTACATTCATTTATTTAAATGAATGGCCTTTTCGCTTAAATGTACTTTTGCATTTGATTGATTATCACCCTCTAAATATTTGCTTGGAATATATCATGACTGTCTAATATAGAATCGCGATTTATTACAAATGTTACTGAAAAGTATATCCATAGCAAATTCTAGGAAAGAAACCATGTTTGTTTTGTTATTGATATCAGATCCAATAAAGCTTGTCTTAAGCTACATATAATACCTTAAAATCCCTATTAAGGACTCTCACCACTATTATCTCCCATGAATACTCATGCCCTACAGATGAAGGAGGTAGATTAAAAAAAAACAAGTCTGCTTTTCTACATTTTACATTGATTTATCTTTACCATGGTCTAAATCTACAACATTTTAGGGAGAGATCACAGAAAGATGTATGTTGATATAAGATTTCTAGCTCATTCTGCCTCATGTTACACATCATGGGGTTGTAGTTTTTCCTAAATTTTGATAGGCAAACATGAAATTAAAAAAAAAATCAATCTTGTAAATATTTGTTAATTGTGTTTTAAATTGCGGATATTGGATCAATGAAAATTTTAAGCATGAATACATGTTGTAAATTTTGTTTATCTCTAATATTGTGTATACTTTTTTTTTAGTCGGTCATCATTTTTTAGGTAAATATAAAGAAATCAAAACAGAGATGGATAAATATTCGATCATTTTTTGTCAAAAATCTGATTTAAAAGTTGTTTTTTATAAAATCCTTAAGAGAATATATTGAGACCTTCATTGGTATTAATGATTGACAATGTACATACGTTCATAGATTAACCACCTTCTCGTTCAGATTGGTATCCCAATATAACCTAATATAATGTGTTAATGCAACATAAAAAAAACCATTTCTTTTCATTTCATTGTGATTGGTTGCAATATTTCTCTTCTTTTCAACACTCTGAGTTGTTACATTCGACTTAACGTGTATCTGTAATTTATGGTTATTCAGACTTTGAGGAGCAATATTGGACATTTACGAAATTTACACTGAAGATAATTTCCAACTTTCCACCTATGACGGGGATAATAAAATGGGTCACATTTGTTTTTGAAGGTAGCTGAAAAAATGAATTAACATGACAATACCTTGATATGTACACAGGATACCATGACGTACCGCATTTCTGGGTCAACTGACGATGCCACCACACACTTCTTGCTAGATGGAAGGGACATTAGAACCAGGTCAGATCTGAGAATGGCACCAAATGACACCTACACGGTATGGCCACAGTTATTTATTTATATCATATTCTTGAATACTATCATTATGATCACAATATTCGTAATTACGATTTACATACCAACCACCATTATCATCATCGCTATCGTCATAATTACCAACATCACTACCAGTACCATCACCACCATGACCACCATCACAGTCATCATAATTACTAACACTACCAGTACCATCCCACCATTACAGTCATTATACAGTCATCATAATCATAATCACAATTTCCATAATAACCATCAGTTTCAACAACACCATTATCATGAACATCCCCATCCCCATCACCACCACCACCACCACCACCACCATCATGAACATCCCCATCACCACCACCACCACCACCACCACCACCATCATGAACATCCCCATCACCACCACCACCACCACCACCACCACCAGCATGAACATCACCATCATCACCACCACCACCACCACCAGCATGAACATCACCATCATCCCCACCATCACCACCACCACTACCACCACCACCTAGATACCATTATTAGTTCACATTTAAAGTGGATTTCTTTGTTCATGAAAAGTCTTTTCCTTCTTTCAGCTTACAATACGTGTTGAAGATGGCCGTGGAAGCTTTGCTGTGGGAACTGTTCTAATAACTATTCTGAGGAACCCCAGTGACAAGATGCCATACTTCACTAACCTTGATGTGACTGGAAGTTATAGGACAGACATTCTGTTCAATCTGGCTGTTTCTGGCGTGGTCACTACTGTTGTTCAAGCTAGAGATGATGATCTTCTGGTAGGTGATCACGTGAATAAACTCAACAGAGATGACTTAATTGACCTGGCCCAAAGAAGTTTATTATTTCATGCAAGCAAATATTTCATGCAAACCGGGGATTGCACTGCTCTTTGGGTAAAAACGTCTGTCTGTTAAAAACATCGAAAGTGATTTACGTACATCGGAGGTTATTTTGGTACATTTTGAGTGAAAATTGCAAAAATTGCATTATAAATGCATTTCCTTTGTCTCAAAAGTTCATATAAATACCAAACATGATTTCCTTTTTTGTCAAGAATTTTGGATGTCCTTGTGATGTCCTGGCTTCTATTTCAAAAAAGTATTTGGAAGTAGAACATCAGAAACTGCAAACTTAATTACATAATTTATTTGACAGCATAATGGCAGCATAAAGGTATAGAGTGGAGTTTAAAATTAAATCAAGAGATAACCTGCATACGAAGTCTTTTTGTTCATGGATGGTGTATAGTTGAGAAGTCCATTTTACGACGACATGGTAGCAGAGCCTAAAACGTTACATTTCAGATCGAAAACCAACCACATTAGATAATATACCATCCTAGATTGGAAATTTTAGCCCAGTTATCTGATTTCTAATGCTTTTCTATTTAAATGCCAGAAACATAAACCAAAATCCTACAGAAACGCTTTTTTTCTATGAAAACGGAAATGCATCATTTTGTTGACGTCCCCCAATAGCGTCATTTATTATGTTTAAGAAATAATAAATATGTACCTGTATTTTATTCACCGTTAGTCGTTCGGATGTTTTATCGGTGAAAAAAATACAGTTAGGAGTTCGGATGCATAGCATCCGAATGACTAAATACAAAAATACAGTTAGGAGTTAGCATCCGAACGAGGGTGTGCAATGTTTGGGAGCATGGCAAGTTTGTTGTAATCAACATTTCATTAAAGTTACCGTTGAGGTTGTCTTCGTGACGTATATTTGCCAAGTGACGTCATGTAACGTGGCGCTTCCAAAGGATGAAATAGATGCAGGGAATTAATGGAACACCTGTATTTTATCGTAGAATAACATACAGTTGTCTCTCTTCTTTGCGTATATGAAAGACTGTGCAGGTCGTGTTAGAATATGTAATGCGACATACTTTTCTGAAGGTAAATTGTGTGTTTTACAGTCGCAAATCTAAGACCTTAGCCAATTAGATGTAATATCATTTTTATCTGAAAGTGTTTTTGTTATTTACAGGGTCAGATAACATACGTGGCCACCGGCGACCCAGTGTCCCAGGAATATTTCTCAATCGATATAAATACCGGGGTGATCACCCTGAAAAAGGATATTCGTTTGGACACCTTTATGGGTCTATTTTATCGGGTAAGTTGTCATAATTTGTGTATTGTATTTATGTTTTAAAATGTATCGGCCAGCAGGCCAAGTCAATAAAGCAAAATGTCAAACTTCCAAAGTTTTCTTTAAATATAAAAATGTAATCACTGGAAATATTTATAATACTAATTTCTACCTTATTTGTTTTGACACTTGTTATTTGTAAACTTGTATACAATAAGGGCCTCATGGAAAATTAGTTTATGAATAAATGTATATTATTCTCTGTAGATGTTAGCTGTTTGTTATTAATATTGAATATTATTATTATTTTCAGTTCTTTGTTGAGGCATACGACAGTGCTAGGCCAAACAACAGAGTGGCAGTCCAAGTGTTGATAAACGTTCTGCGTAATCCAAGCAATCCAGAATTCTTTGATGACGTCACAAACTTAGTTACAACCAGAGTTTCAAGGACAGTTCTGGAGACGGAAAATATTGGCTACATGGTATATGACGCCAATGCCAGAGATTCAGACAATGTAAGTTGAAATTCGATTTCCGTAACCCTTTAAAATACCATATATGGTGTCATATGGTGAAGAACGAGGCAACATAACCATGTCAGCATACAAACGTACATCATCATCATACGACAACGTTATATACAATAGTAAATGTTTCTTATACGGAATTTTTGGAGTTGTGCATTCAATAGAATCTGACATTCTTGCCTATTTAATACATTGAATTTATTAAACTCTATTTTATCTAACTCAGTAAAAAAAAATCAATATTGAACTGGCACTCATTTAAGATTCTCTGTCAACAGTTCTTGATTGAAATTTGATTATTGTAACTAATTGGTCTTGAGCTATGGTAGTCACCTTTAAATAGCCTATCTATTAAGAGTCACCTTTAAATAGCTGATCTATTAAGAGTCGCCTTTAAATAGTTTATCTGTTAAGAGTCGCCTTTAAATAGCTTATCTATTAAGAGTCACCTTTAAATAGCTTATCTATTAAGAGTCACCTTTAAATAGCTTATCTATTAAGAGTCACCTTTAAATAGCTTATCTATTAAGACCATCATGTAGATCAATAGATGAAAAGTCAAACAAAGGTATATCCATTCACACTATGATTTTGCATTTAACACAACCCGCTACATATATATAATGGACCGTTCTTTCTTTGAATTAAGACCATTCCATTTATGTGACAAAGATGTGTTCTTGGGGAAATGACTGATCAGAATGCCTGCGAGTTACTCGAAGGCTGATCTGGGTTTACAATTGATGCAAAGGCTATTATAGTCGTGCTTAGTGGGTTAAGGGTTAAACATCTAAGAACCAATATAATAGCAATTAATTACATGCAAGATCAAGACTCGTACCTGTGCTGGAATATTGTACAATTATGGACTTTTCAGCTGTTATACATGATGTGATATGCACCAAAAAAATCATTATTGACCGAGGCGATAGCCGAGGTCAATAATGATTTTTTGATACATCATGTATAACAGCTGAAAAGTCCATAACTGTTTTATTATATAACCCTCAATTTACAATTATATAAAACAGGTCAATATCAAAAAAACAATTATATAAAACAGGTCAATATCAAAAAAACAGGTCAATATCAAAAAAACAGGTCAATATCGCTAGATATTTTTTCTAAAAAATTACTTTTTAGCCAATGAAAACGCGTCTATTTATAGGTTATATAATAATGTACCTTACACACCGATGCAAATAATAATCACGCACAGTCCTTTTAAGCCTAAATCGAAGTTGCTTTGCTCAAGAAACCATTTCCTATTTTACGGAATCTAATTGCAATTCTTTTTTTTCTTTTTTTTAATAAACTGAACAAAATTCAGTTGGCTTAAATGAGAAAATAACAATTTTCGGAAATATTCTGCTGAGGTTCCTATTAAAAAAAATTCATCTTGAGATAATGTTCTGAAATATGAACTGTATATTAAACTGTAACTAGCTATTGGTAGGTCTAGATATATCTAAAATAACCTGGAAGGCAATATACTGAGAATTTTCATGTTGGGTTCTAAAGTCTGGTCTCTGAAGATTATAACCAACTGGATACTCCATGCTCAGCTCTAACTACCCAATCAAAATGTGTGTAACAATGAAAGCATGGCTATCATTGGCTGTTCTGGAGTTGATTTTTGAGCTGAGCACGGAGATTGGTTTATAATTTTGGGCCAAGTTTGTTGGTTTACATCCTCATGTCTTTGTTTTCTGAAGGATACGATTGTTTACTCCGTACGAAGTGGAACAGCCGGAGCGATGGAGTATTTCATGTTACAACAGGAAACTGGCAGGGTTATAGTTCTGAAAAAATTGATGAATAGCATCATGTATGGAAGTGAATTCACGGTAAGTTGCTTTAACAGAATTTCACGTATTTCAATTTAAAAAACAACAACAAAACATTCCACCCTTTGTTTTATCATACCTGCGAAATCTGCTGATCAAGTGATTAAAGGATCGGAGGTCGATTAAAGGATCGGAGGTCAATTAAAGGATCGGAGGTCGCATAGCATTTTGTACTTTACATGATTAACATAATTTGTGCATTTGTTGACAAAGTAAGTAAAAAAAAATATGCATGCTTCAAATTTCACGACAAAATCTCAGAGTTGGGAGGATTATTTGATAATGGCGAAACTTGCTATCGTAAGAGAGGTGTGGGCCATGAGAGGTGTGGGATGGCCCACACCCCACCCACCCGCCTTCACCTTGGTTACATGGGTCTGGTAATTATCAGGAAAATATTCGGGTTTGATTAAACAGCAACCAGCCTGTGGAGAAATTAATGTAATCTAAAAGATTTATTTTATGTTTGTTACATATTCATGTGTATACCTTGATCAGAATTTAAACAGCAATATTTTGTGAATTATTTTAGCTGGTGGTGGTGGCCAATGATCAAGGTATCCCACCAAAGAATGCCGTCCTCACTCTTGATATCACCGTAGACCGTGATGAGTTTGAGCCAAGTTTTGGAAGAGAGTACAACATCACAATACAAGACACTTACCCAGTCAATGCTCTCGTCATACAAGTCGCTGCTGTGGATAACGATTTGAGACCGGTAAGATATAGTTCTAAAATTAATCCTTGAATTACAATACAATGACAGAAGTACAATTTTCCGTGAGTTCCAATAAGTTCTCCGTGGGTTTTCAGTTAAGTTCTCTGTGAGTTTGAAGAAGATTAGTTCTTCTTGATTTTCAGTAAGTTAAGTTCTCTGTGAGTTTTAATAAGATATGTTTTCCATGAGTTTCAATAAGTTAAGTTTTCCCAAATTTCAGTAAGATAAAATCCCCTTCCCCTTTATGGATTAGTCCTAGTAAACCTAAAGACGCTTTCTCCAATGTACATTCTCATATTCAAGATTAACTGATAAATAATACTACCGCCCGGAGCTATAGATAGGCAAAACTCATTTCCCGAAGAGTTGTAATAATACAAACATTTTACTTTGTCAGTTGTATTTGATTCATTGCATTTTTTGCCCTTTTTTTCAAGCCTTCAACTAGCGTTGATTATGTCGCAGTTGGTAATGGCAATGCCATGACCTATTTCAAGATTGGGCAGAAGAATGGCCAGATTAGCGTTAACACCGATCTCATGCAGACAAGAGATACCTACTTCAGGGTAAGTTTCAGGCGACTTTGTTTTTGTTTTTTAATGTGTAAATCGTAAATTCTTGTTAACATTGTAGTGAGAAGTGGAGTGCGTGGTCCAGTGGTAGAGCGCCTAACTCCAGATTGAGAGGTCGTGGTTTCGATCCTTGACGCGGCCACATTATTTGTCCTTGAGCAAGATAATTAATCCACATTGCTTAGTACTGGTTCTACCCAGGAAGCCATCGAGAGTGATTAATCTAAGTTGCAATAACTTGTTTCGCAATCGATGTAAAATAAATGTGTTTAAACTAAAGTGAGAAGTAATTTAGTGAAATTGTAAATTTAATTAGAAATAAAACTTGATAATTCAGTTTTAATAATGGTACCTTGAATATTTGCCATTTTTTAATACAAGCTGTCAAGTTTTATATATTTTTAGTGTACCGTTTTTTGTTTATCTTCTTGAAAACTATTTTCTGCCCATCATAAAATTTATATTTATTTTAGATAAGTTTATTATTAAAGCATTTCTCATACACAATTTGGTTTTTACACCAACAGTTTGAAGTGGCAGCCTTCGACCCATTCTTCCCAAACAACAGAGATACAACCCTAGTCCATATCTACGTAAAAAGGAATCCGTCAGGCCCCATATTCCAGAATCCTGAAACATACTCGACAATCATTAATGAGTACCAACCAGCGTTTACAGAGATATTCCGAGTGTCAGCTTTTGATTTGGATGGAGTAAGTGTTGATGTGCATGTCTTTTACTTAATATCAATATATTACCTTAAAAGTAATTTCCGATGTATTTTATTCAAAGGAAATGATCTTGTTCATGCACCACTCTAGTTTAAAGGGAAAGAGGCAATTTAACAGCAATTATAGCTTTGTTTGCAAATTAAATTAAATTATTCGGTTACAGTATTTCTGTACGGTTTAACTTTACGAAAACAGCCTGTGGAGATTTGTGTTTGTTAAAACTAATCAGGAATGGATACAGGATTTGAAATAAGAGGGTGTGGGTTGGGTTGGTGCGTGCATGTTCAAAAAAACAGTGTTGACATATACGTTTTCATATCTTCTCACATGACTTTAATAAAAAAAATTATAATCGAAAAAATAAATAAAATACTCAATTGTATGTATACAATTTCATAATTCAAATGTTAGAGAGTATGTACGCCAGGTGTGCCCCCCGACCGGTGCTCCCCGACCAGGTGTGCCCCCCTGACCGGTGCTCCCCGACCAGGTGTGCCCCCCGACCGGTGCTCCCCGACCTGAATATGCCGCTGGTCTGTCTCTTTTAACGTGTTGTAACTTTGTTGTTCAACTTCAGGACTCTGTTATATACTCTATATTGGCGCCCCCACTGGCCCAGGAATACTTCGCTATTGAAGATACTTCTGGTGCCTTGTACAACAGGAAACTGCTAGCAGAGAACCAGCTAAATGATACCTACGTCGTAAGTTTTTGAAATTACTGATATTTATTGTATTTTTGTCTCGGAAATAGAAATGTATTTTTTAAAATAATATGTAAACATCCATCTTAAAATATCTGCGCATCTTTTGACGAAAGAATTTGTCAGGAAGTGTTGGACAAATAATTGGATATTAGCAGTACTATTATAAACAAGTCATCACTGAACCATGCATGCAGAACCAGATAAAACGTGCAGACCATGCATGCAGAACAAGATAAAACGTGCAGATTTTTAAACTGATTTTGTCTTGTAGAAATAATGTAACACATTCCTTTAAATAAAACAGGCTTTAAAAAAATAATGAATGATATTTTTTTTGTGCTGCATACTTTTTTAAGATTTACTTATCTTGCGTAAATGTCCAGTTATTCTACATGTACAGGGTTATGCTCAGATCACACATAAAAAACTAAAACTTTTACTATAAATTTATTATTTTATTACATACATTGATAAAGCATTACAAAAACTGCCTGTTTTATTTTCTCAATACTAGGGCGTAAATTCTTGCCGTTTCTTTTCAGTTTACAATTGAAGCAAGAGATTCGCGTCAATATTTCACACAGCGTGCCCAAGCCACCATGAGAGTTACTGTGGTCAGGAATAAATATCCGGTCATAGGAAACCTCCCACAGACCATCACAATTAATGAGAACAGACCAGTAAATGACAGTATATTTACTGTTCAGGCGAAGGATGATGACCTTCTTACTGGAGTAAGTGAATACCATTACGTGGTCCAGCCTTAATTCCATTAAGCGATGGGAAAGCTTATATTAGCAGGATTTTATAATGGATATTTCGACAATAAAACACGTTTACAAACATTTTTCACTGAAAAAATGTGATAACCTTTTTAAAATTACCTATTAAATGTTTTAATTTAACAATATAAAAACTTTTTAAGCCAAAATTAAGGTTTTAGTTTGCTTCTTGGAGAAGGGGTTGGATGGGGTATGAAAGATAATACTCGGACCATGTAATGCACAGATACAGTGTAACTAAGCAAGTTCCCCCCAAAATACCTTGCAACTTTTTAAGCCGAAATTAAGGTTTTAGTTTGCTTCTTGGAGAAGGGGTTGGATGGGGTAACAAAGATAATACTCGGACCACGTAATGCACAGATACAGTGTAACTAAGCAAGTTCCCCCCAAAATACCTTGCAACTTTTTAAGCCGAAATTAAGGTTTTAGTTTGCTTCTTTGAGAAGGGGTTGGATGGGGTATGAAAGATAATACTCAGACCACGTAATGCACAGATACAGTGTAACTAAGCAAGTTCCCCCCAAAATACAAAATACCTTGCAAATTATAAGCAATTTACCCCCCCCTCCCCTTTTTTGTTAGCTAATCGTTCATTTCTGTCCTTATATGGCTTTATAACCTATTAAGCCAGAATATGCTTATTAAAATGTAGAATCACTTTGTAAACTACTAGTATGCCAAAATAATCATTTTGTTACCTTTATTGTGAAAACTTATGTGAACAAATACACTGTTATGTTTTACCCCATTTAAAAGACACTGTGCTTATGCATAAAACTGGTATGTAGAAGGAGGTTTTCAAATCATTTGTGGCTCCGTGTGGTTCCTAGGGGGCCCCGAGGGGTTGGCAGAGGGGTAGAACCCCCCAAATTCATGTTCATTTTATCATATTTTGTTCATGCTCATTAAAGGTCTTCATCATGACCCCTGCATTGTTTCAGGTGCCATCTCACTCATAGAGCAGTGGCAGAAAAACTATAATATGGCTCCAGCATAAATGGAGTGTCTACAATAGAATTTGCAGCAACTCTGCAGTTCAGGTTGAGAAGGTTCTAGGCCCGTTCTCCATATTTTATCTCGATGTACATGGAGGATGAGCCTGGCATGTTCATTCCTGTTAGGCGCCATATAACCTTTCATGTGTTGGTGCGCCTTTAAACCCCAGTTCAATTCAAATCATTTGTGAAAAAGGGGGGTGAAATAAGCCAAATGTTGCAATTACACTATGTACAAAACATGATATCTGTAAAATATCCATTAATTAAAAAAAGCAAATTCTGTTTCTAAAGAGGGTAATAATGTATCCTGCTCTTCTTTCTTCAGAGTCAGCTTTATTACTACATTGTTGGTGATGGAAGGGCACCAGGCTTCTTTAAGATTGACAAAATAAGCGGACAAGTGCAAATTGCTAGCTCCCTACTCAATACAGATCGCCAGCTTAACTACCAGGTAAGATATTCACAAATAAATAAACAAAGTGTTTACTTCGAACACATGCTTCGGCCAGTGAAATCTTTCATCAGGTGAAATATATGAATTAACAATGATAACATCGATAATTTCTAAAAAATTAAGTTTTCAGTACAAAATTTCAGGATAATTGGTGCAAAAAAAATGGAGATGGATGATATATAGAAGAATAAACTAAAACATGCTGGATTTCTGTAATAAGATAGTCGGTAGTTTATTATGGGAAAAGATGTATGACCAAACATTTTGGATCAAACTTTTTACACTAAATATTAATATCGCGTTTGATCCTAAACATTTAATTTTTGGAATCAAAAGGATACATTTAATAAAAACGTCATTGCCTTCAAAATCAAATGTGCTCATGATGTTGAAATAAAGAGAACAAATAGAGACACTTCCAAACTTCACAGCGTTAACTTATGGTTTAAGAACAGATATAGTTAGTCCACACTTTCTCCTATATCATCTATTCTCTGTAACCAGTCTGCTCGTTATTTCAGTCATATACTTACTCTCTATATTGGCTCTTTATTTCAATCATCTACTCTGTAACCAGTCATCTGTTTATTTAAGTCATCTACACTCTATAACCAGTCAGCTCTTTATTTCAATCATCTACTCTATAACCAGTCATTTCTTTATTTCAGTGATCTACACTCTATAACCAGTCAGCTCTTTGTTTCAATCATCTCTCTGTAACCAGTCAGCTCTTTATTTCAGTCATCTACTCTCTATAACCAGTTGGCTCTTTATTTCGATCATCTACTCTCTGTAACCAATCATTTCTTTATTTCAGTGATCTACTCTCTATAACCAGTCAGCTCTTTATTCCAATCAAATACTCTCTATAACCAGTCTACTCTTTATTTCAGTCATCCACTCTCTATAACCAGTCAGCTCTTTATTTCAATCATCTACTCTCTATAACCAGTCTGCTGTTTATTTCAATCATCTACTCTATAACCAGTCTGCTCTTTATTTCAATCATCCACTGTCTATGACCAGTCGGCTCTTTATTTCAGTCATCACCTCTATAACCAGTCAGCTCTTTATTTCAATCATCCACTCTCTATAACCAGTCAGCTCTTTAGTTCAGTCATCTACTCTCTATAACTAAATTTCATGTCATATACTTGCTCTCTATAATTTATCTAGTCTGTTCTTTATTTCAATCATCTACTCTCTTTAACTAGCAAACTCTTTTATTTCAGTTGACTGTGGCTGTGTTTGACAGAAAAATCTCCCATATGTACACATTGGGAAGTTTAACCATTTTAATGACGAGGAATGCCAATGCACCGATATTTGAACAGAAGCCATACAGAAAAACGTTAGATTGGCGAGACAAACCTGGAACAGATGTGGTTACTATTCACGCAAATGATGTTGATGGGGTATGTATATATGCACTTTTTATGTATATATCACATTCATTTGTTTTGTCCAGCAAATGGACAACGATTTTAAAATACATTTTTTCACCTCTACAGGGGGCATTATGTAGTGTTAGCCGTTTGAGCATTCAGCCTTACAGTGTTACAGCAATGTACTGGTACTAGAGTGAGAGATGTATAAGTGTATCATCTCTAATGTCAGAGATGTATAAGTGCATCATCTCTAATGTCAGAGATGTATAAGTGTATCATCTCTAATGTCAGAGATGTATAAGTGTATCATCTCTAATGTCAGAGATGTATAAGTGTATCATCTCTAATGTCAGAGATGTATAAGTGTATCATCTCTAATGTCAGAGATGTATAAGTGTATCATCTCTAATGTCAGAGATGTATAAATATACTGTTACTGGTGTCACAGATGTATAAATGAACTATTACTAGTATCAGATGTAAAAACGTATCGTTTCTGTATAGTTTCTAGTGTCAGAAGTACAGTTTTCATTCCATGAGATTTCATCCGTTTCAGTACTTTTGTTTTTATGTTTCAGGATACACTTGTTTACTCATTCGGAATCAACAATCCAGACATCAACAACTACTTCGGCATCGATACGTTCACAGGAAGAATTTACCTAATCATGTCGTTGCCCCCCTCGCAGACGGAATTTACCGTAAGTTAATATATTGAAGTCGCGTTTCAAACCTCGTGAAATCAGTGGTTCCTTCCAGTAGTCAGTCATTATCGAAACTTGTCTGGAATTGTTTATTTATGTTGCAGATCTTTCTTAAGGAGGTTGGCTGGGAAAGGATGTAGTGATGAGATTTTTTTTAAATTCATATTTAAAGCTTCTTTGGTATAATTTAGATTCAAAATTATCAAAAAAAGGCTAGGTCACCACACTTTTTTTCCCACTAGATGTCATTGAAGAAGGCACATATTTCTAACTTCAAAATTTCACTAAAAAGAGGAAAAATATAGTCGTTGTACATTTACACAATTGTGTTCATAACATTACGTTTATTGAAAAACAACAATTAATTTTCGATTGCATATATACATATCTTTCAAATCATATAAAAACAGTTGTAATCCTCATTCGCCTTTTTACTTTAAAAAGCAAACATATATGGACCATACCCCACCAACTTTTGTTTTTACCGAAAAATTAATTCAAGATAAAAAATTATGTTCTAATGTTCAACTTTTTTTAAAACTTGTATATGTCAAGGTCCTATGACATTTCTTTCAAAACAAGTAAAAAAATATAAGGTCACCAGGCTTCTAATGATTTTTTATTAAAAATTCTTTAAATTACACCCATTTTGGAGTTATTTTGACATTTTCAATGTAAAATACTGTACAAACTATTGACATGGAGATCAACAATAAAATTAGCTCAGTATCTACTTTTATATATGTATTCCACTACTGAAAAACAAAAATCTGATTTATTCTATAACAAAAGGATAAATTCTACTCAGAGCTACCCATACCCTCTATTTTGTTGACAACAAAAAATGATGACGGAAAAAATATGGCAAAAATATTTTTCTTAAAATTTGGTATGTTACCATCTTAAATCCTACATTATATCCATATCTACTAGTATGGAAAAAATGAAACAATTCTGTTGTCAATTAAAGCTATGATTTAAAAAATAAAATGTTTAGACTTGAAGATGTCAAAACTTGCACAGCCAACATCCTTAAATGGTTTATTGTTCATGCCTTATGTGACTGAAAGTTCATTTTCACTATCTGCTTTCGATATTATCCTTAGCACGATTTATAACAGGAGTATTAGTCTGATATGACATATCCATCCACAAGAGGTGATGCAAGCTGCACACACGTTACTCTAGTAATGATCCTTTTATTATATAAGTTTATAAAAATCTTTGTTAAATGATACACAAAACAAAACATGTTCACAATGCCGTAACAATATAATACCACAGTAGACTGGTGACACACTGGTAAGCGACATTGTTTTCACAAGTGCAGATAGTGATACAGATTCAGAAAACCTCGGTGTAGCGATACAGTTTATTGTTTAATTAACTCTCAAAAATGACTACACATGCAGTGTGTGTATTATTGATCACTGTATAATAAAATACGATATTTTAATTATAAAACTCCTCGCTGTTTTGCTCTCGATAACAAGAAATGGTACTGTAAGAAATGCAAAAAGGGAATTTAAATCTTTGTATAACACACATTCTTCATATTCCCTAGATTAACGTGGAGGTCAGAGACCAACGGAATCCAGAAAAGACCGATCAGACGCAAGTGATTGTGACAATCGGTACTGATCAGTTCCCGCCGACATTCGTACCACCCAGTGCTTCTATTGACAGAACCGTCGTCGAGACAGAAAACACTGGCTTTACTTTGGTCACTTTGAACGCACAGGACACTGATCTTCGAGTATGTTTGTTTCCATATGTGATTTTAAGGGACAATCTTGGAGTTTTCTCAAGCATTGAAATTAACATCTCGGTTTATTTATCCGGTATCATTTTCATTTTTTCGTATTATTCTACCATAAGTTTAAATATATTATTGGTGCAATTTAAAATTTAATCAGATGGTAATGGTTAAACTATTTGCTTTATATTATTCTTATAATTAATATTAATGATTGAACAAATGCAAGTTATGTAGATAACTAATGGGATGCCGTGAGTTTTCAAAAAATCAAAATTGCCGTGTGTCCCTTTAATGTTTCTTTACTATTTTATCTTTTATTATTTAAGGTTTAATTTGTTTGAGATTTAGCATTATTTAGTTAAGATACATATGTTCATATAAAGGGATATTTTTACTTTATCTTTCAATTTTCATAAATTATTTTTTGAAATATGTATTGAAGCTACAGAAAGAATAAAATCCAACCTTTCAATTTCTGCGTCAGGAAATTGCAATGTGCAACTAAGCGCAGTAAAGAATAAATGTAAATTTACGTTTCTGTACATTACAGGGAAGAATTGTGTACGAAACAAACGGAGACTACCCAGCTGATAATTTCTTCGGTGTCAACTCGACAACAGGTGCTGTGTATATTATTCGCGACCTGATGACAGACATCATTCCTAGGACATTGTATACAGTAAGTCCAGATGTATAACTTAAATATTTGTTAGTATTAAGTTACTACAACAGTGTTAATAAATAAAATTTATTTGATTTTGCCTTATTTACAAATAGTAAAACAAGTTAGATATGACTATGTATTTTTTTAACTGTATTGAAGGAGATCTTCAACATGCATAATGACTGAATTTAATTTGTGTTAGAATTGATCTTAATATTCCCCTTGTCCTTTAAGACCCCCCCCCCCTCCCCCTCCCCCCGACTGATGTTAATATTCCCCTTGTCATTTAAGCCCTGCCCCCACTTATATTCCCCTTGCCCTTTAAGCCCCCCTCCCACACACCCCAGCAGTTGAGTTGACTATGAGAAACTATAATAAAGGAAAAATGAAATGCAACTCTGGAATTCTCGCTATATATTGTACGTATAATGTGGAATTCTCGCTATATATTGTATGTAATGCGGAATTCTCGCTATATATTGTACGTATAATGTGGAATTCTCGCTATATATTGTACGTATAATGTGGAATTCTCGCTATATATTGTACGTATAATGTGAAATTCTCGCTATATATTGTATGTATAATATGGAATTCTCGCTATATATTGTATGTATAATATGGAATTCTCGCTATATATTGTATGTATAATATGCTCCTGCAATCTAATGGTACGTGGCTACATAAGACCTTTTTCTTTCGGAAAAAAGAATAAAACAATACGTAACCATAGTAACACCCCAAATATTCTCTTCAAAGTTTTATTATTGAAAGAATACACGTTTGGCTCAAGCAGGTGAACAAACTTAGGATGTCAAATTTTACAAACTTTTTACATTACAGTACTAAATGGCTCAAATTGCGAACTTCAACATTTAGGAATATCGTGTTTAACAAAGTGTACTGTGATTGAAAGGTCTACAACAGCACAGTTTTGCCCTTTTTCTAACAAGCTGCACAAAACATTTTGTGAGTTCTTTGGAATATTATGTGGAATTAAGTGTGCAGTATTTACATTACCTGTAGCGTGTCTTTTTTCCTTTTGTATATGCAGGCCTTGAGCATGGGTAAGTTCTGTTTTGCTCTGCTGTTATCGTATCTATAGAGATGCATATTACAGACACTGTCTTGGGGACAGTTTCCTTATTCCTATCCTGATATATTAAAGATTTTATTTTATTGTTTTTCAGCTCAATGTCGTTGCCTATGATAGCCTTGTACCGGAGAACAGAGCCCAAATTCAGATACGAATCACTGTTCTGCGTAACCAAGGTTACCCTGTCTTCATTGGTACCCCGTACAATCGAAATATTGACGAGTTCTACCAACTGGGAGTCAGCGTCATCAACATAACTGCCACGGATGCTCTCGATCATGTAAGTTGTCATAGGAGAGCACAAAAGATGGGCGTTCATCAGCATTCTCTTGAATTATTTTGTTTTTAGAAGACACAGAAATTTGAAGTTAAATAATAAGAATGTAAAAAATATAGGGAAAAAATACCCCATCCACATTTTCTATACTACTTTATATTTCTTAAAGAAAGTTCTCTCGGAGAGTTTTTTTTAAACAATTTGTTCATTCTCTTATTTGATTAACATGTAACTCCCAATTCCTGTGCAACAGATAAAAAAATAAGCAATCTGCCCTTGTCTATTTTTTTGCCTCAAAAACAACAACAAATGAAGGTCATACAGAAAGCGAGGAAAAAAAATGAAGGTCATACAGAAAGCTTATTTTTTTTGATAGCATAAATATGTACATGTATGAGCTCCTGATCAGACAGCCTTTTATTCAAATTAAAAAGCAATTAAAAAACATTAAAGGGACACATGGCAATGTTGATATTTTTAAAAGTTGCAATGTCCAGTTTTTCTACATTCATTTCAATCACCAATATTAATTATAGGAATAGTATAAAGCAAATTGTTTTTGAATATTACTAACCATTGATTACTTTTCACCAATAATATATTCAAACCTATGGTAGAATAAAGAAGAAAAGTTGAAAAACTTAAAATTGTATTTAAATATATCCAAGCAGATTTTAAGTCAAAATGACACTGGATTAATAAATTGAGAGGCTAATTTTAATGCTTGATAAGGACTTCATAATTGACATGTGTCCCTTTAAATTCATTTAAAAGTTTTAATTACAGTGAAACAAGGGATGTTTCTTGAAATCATTAAATAAAACTACAAAACCGTTTATCAAAACTCTATCCAGGTGTTCATGTCACATAATAAACTAAATGTGCCGATTAAAAGTATTATTTTATTTACAGGTTTTTAAAATATTTAAATGTTTGAACAAGTGTTAAAAATGAGTTGGAAACTCTTAATTCGATGCTACAGTTTTGGGGTTTGGTCTGGCTGGTTAAAGCCGTTTATATTGTGTCTATAGAGTTTGGATTCGCAAAATGTGTAAGTTATGTATATACCTTGTTGTCAGTAGGTTTAGAAACGGTGTACATTATGTTGTCAAATTTGAATGTTGCTGACGGGATAGCTACTTGAAGCATTTAATAAATTAGTATGACAACACACACATTCTGTATTGCATATCCACAGGACAACATAATGTACAGGATGATCCCCGTGAACACCGACCCAGCAGCTGTCAGTTACTTCTACATTGAACCATTAACTGGTGTGATATACTTACGTAAATCTTTGGAAGGAACTACCCAGAATATATTTACGGTAATTTTTCTGCACCAGATATTCATGGCAATAGCACAATAAAAAAGAGCTTGAAATATAAACACATTATTCAATTTTAAACATACTTATTATGATGCATATAGCACAATAACTTGTTTTA
This sequence comes from Cyrtodaria siliqua, assembly GCA_037043455.1. NCBI lineage: Eukaryota > Metazoa > Mollusca > Bivalvia > Adapedonta > Hiatellidae > Cyrtodaria > Cyrtodaria siliqua. Next base: position 586,612 of record JAWPHD010000152.1, read on the forward strand.
ACTTAACTTGAAATTCAGTAGTCTGGTATTTAAATGAATAGCATTTAAGTTTCAAATTTAAAATACCTGCATAATATCGTTTTTTATTGCGTGCTTTGTATGCTTTTCCAAGATGGCCCCCAAGGGATATTAAGTCTTTACTAATTGCGTCAGGCTTTATAAATAGACTTGTTCATTCATTCATTTGCTTTAAGTACTTTTACAGCCATGTGCAATCGAAAAAAGTTATGAAAATGTAATTAATACGCTTTAAATTACACTAGAGGGCCTCAAGGTGGTATAAATGAGGTATCCTCTATATGGGCTTTAAAGTAGACCAGCCACGTGCTTAATGCTGTGTTCTATAGATAAAGACTTACCTCTTATTTTATCTCATATCTTGTCTTTCCAGTTTTCTATAATTGCATCTGATGACGGCAGTCCATTGAGGGAAGCCACGGCCACTGTAGTGATAGATGTGATCCGTTATGGATTGCCACGCTTTAATCCACCATTCAGCAATACGATTGACGAGAATACTGCCATCAATACCGAAGTGATCAAGGTCAACGGTATTCATCCCATAGCCTCGGTGAGTGTCTTGGTTCTACCCACACAGGTCAATGGGTCTAACTCTCACAGGTCAAGGGGTGTAACTCTCACAGGTCAAGGGGTGTAACTCTCACGGAGGGGTGTAACTCTCATGTCTCACGGAGGGGTGTAACTCTCATGGAGGGGTGTAACTCTCACGGGTCAAGGGGTGTAACTCTCACGGGTCAAGGGATGTAACTCTCATGGGTCAAGGGGTGTAACTCTCACAGGTCAAGGGGTGTAACTCTCACGTGTCAAGGGGTGTAACTCTCACGTGTCAAGGGGTGTAACTCTCACGGGTCAAGGGGTGTAACTCTATCAGATTTTCTTATTAACTATGTACTGTTTATGTTGTAAACATTTTGAAACAAAAAATATTTAAACTTAGGGTATTAGAGTGAACTTACCATATACTGAGCGTTAATTGAACAAGTAAATATGTAAATAACATGTTTGATGTTGCACTATTTTGTCAATTCTAAAAGAAAGGCACAAAATATAGAGATATTTAATTGAGATGTGTTGACATTTTTTTGGCCTTAGGCTATTACCCTCATGATCCTTCCATGTATCTTTGGCCTCGTGCAATAGTTGACATACCCTTCCATTTCTGGCGTGGCGCAGTCGGTAGCGCGGCGGATTTGTAACCGGAGGCCCCGGGTTCAATCCTCCATGGTGCCACTGAGTTCCGTCGGTGTGTTCTTGGGCAAGACACTTTACCTTAGCCTAGTCCATCGGATGGGGACGTAAACCGGGCGGTGCTCGATTCGAAAAAATCGTAAGAACTACAATATCGGTTCAAAAAATCAAAATATAAAATGACTCTCCCTACTGTTATTTTTGCAGAGAACTCCGGATCTTGTGTACGAACTTGTGGGATATCCACCGGGACCGTATTACTTTGTCATCAACCCGGAAGATGGTGATATCCGGGTGAACCGATCCCTGAAGATGGATAGAAACCTTGTCTATGTTGTAAGTCATTACTTTTATTTCATGCTTTTATTTATGTCTTAACGGTGTTTATTATTTTGCCTGTATGTCCAACTACCATCTCACTTTTTTGAGCCATTATTGTCCTCGAAAGTTGACATTTCATGACATCTGTTATTTTATCATCTTTGCTAATTATTTTCCCTCTATGATTAAATAATTGATTTCATCAATAGTTTATGATATCTTTATTGTCTATGCTATGAGTCAGGTATATTAACCGGGTTTTTGAAAATAAATTGGGTTTGGATTGGCGTAAACCAGGCGGGCAGGCATCAACATTTAATTTGTTTTACATCTCAGCAGTACCATGTCCGATATTCATCAAACTTTAACAGCACCTTCTTCTCATCAAGCACTTACCATACCCTGAAAACTAGGTCACAGTGACCTACTTTCTCCAAAAAATACTTTATATTAACCTTTTTGTTTAAGTTTCAAGTTTCGGGGAAACGGGTGCAAATTTATTTTTGTTATATCTCAGCATTACCACTGTGACCTACTTTCTCCAAAATACACATAACGTTAACCTCTTTGTTTGTTTCAGTGGGGACGGGTGCGAATTTATTTTTGTTTTATCTCAGCATTGCCATGTCTGATCTTCATCCGATTTTAACAGCACCTTCCTCTCATCACTTACCATTCCCTGAAAACTAGGTCATCGTGATATATTTTTACTAAAATATAGGTTTGTTTGTTATATTTGTCCCTGAATGTTAACTTTTTTGTTTAAACTTATAATCTAGTCCAGTTATTACAAACGGTATCCTGACATATACCAAACATTACACCTGAAAACCCGGCTTTAACACCACTAGGCGTTACCTCTATCTTGTATGATATCTTTATTGTCTATGCTATGAGTCGGGTATTTTATATCTTTATTGTCTATGCTATGAGTCGGGTATTTTATATCTGTATCTTCTATGCTATTAGTCAGGTATTTTATGATATTTCTATCGTCTACGCTATGAGTCAGGTATTTTATGAATTTTTTTATCGTCTATGCTATGGGTCAGATAATTTATGATATTTTTATTGTCTATGCTATGGGTCGGGTATTTTATATCTTTATTGTCTATGGTATGAGTCAGGTATTTTAACTCTTTATCGTCTATGCTGTGAGTCGGGTATTTTGTGGTTTCTTTATCGTCTTTGCGATGAGTCGGGGTATTTTATATCTTTATCGTCTATGCTATGATTAAGGTATTTTATGATATCTTTATCGTCTATGCTATGAGTCAGGTGTTTTATGATATCTTTTTTGTCTATGTTATGAGTGGGTATTTTATTATATCTTTATCGTCTATGCTATGAGTCTGGTATTTCATATCTTTATCTTCTATGCTATGATTCAGGTATTTTATGATATCTTTATCATCTATGCTATGATTCAGGTATTTTATGATATCTTTATCGTCTATGCTATGATTCAGGTATTTTATTATATCTTTATCGTCTATGCTATGGGTCTTCGACATTTCATGATATCATGCCAAATGATTGATATAAAACTTTATATGTCTGGAGTAGCTCATAATTTTATTATTTCAAAATGGTTTTCAAATAGTTGCGAGTGAAGACTTATGACCCTGCCACACCGACACGTGCTGCGTACCAGGATGTAACTATCACAGTTGCCAGAAACATCTACGGACCAGTATTTAACCAGTCGTCCTACACTACGATCGTGGATGACAGCGAGGAAAAGGGAACTGAAGTTTACGAGTTCAGAGCTACAGATAGAGATGGGGTAAGACCTGATACTTTTTTACATACAAAAAGTTAGGCACTGCCCAACAAGGGAATGAGAAACACTGTTGTTTTAATGACCAGTGTAGGGCTTTTTACTACTGCAGTTTTCTTTGTCTACAAGTATATGCTCAGCTTCTCATGGTTTTAAAGCAATGGCATGTTCATATAGGATATTTCTAACTACATGCGACTTGTAAAGCAGTTTTGACTGCAAATATACTTAGACCAAAATAAATAATAGTAATATCATTTCCAGTATTGGTCAGATAATCAAAACCACACAATTATTTTATCTTGGTCTTATGTTTTATCCAATCTGTTCAAAATGAAAGCGTGGAAAAAAAATGAAGGTTTATTTCTGGCATATGGATGTACATGTTTTTGAATATTTTAATGCGAAGAAACAGAAACCTCATCATAATAATATAATATTATCAGCTACCCTTGTCAATAAGTAATATAGACCATTGTTGTTTGTTCTGTAGGATAATCTTGAATACAGACTGTTGAGTGATCAAAGATGTGCTGACAATTTCCGTCTCGAGTCGAGCGTATACGGTTTCGCGACCCTGATCTTAACAAACGACCTTAGACAGACCACTGGCAACTTCTTGGTAAGTTTTTGAACTCAAAATGCCGTGACCACATTTCCATATATTTTCGTCTCCAGATAGTTTTTAGTTGTTGAAGACCTGCTGGCATCTTAAAAGTTTAACTGTGTCTGATATGTCTCATCTCAGTTTTTATCATTACGTGGTCCAAGTATTAATTTTCATACCCCATCCAACCCCCTCTCCAAGAAGCGAAAATGGGGTTGGCTGGGGTATGAAATAAAACGTTACTTAAGCGTTAAAAATTCTGCATATTGTAAAATTAGAACATTTATTAGAAAATTTTAAACGGGTTATCGCCTTTTTTCAGTAAAACATGTTTTTATACGTGTTTTATTGTGGAAATATCTGTTATAAAATCCTACTAATAAAAGCTTTCCCATCACTGAATGGAATTAAGGAGGGAATACTTTATGTAACATGGAGGGATCTGGCATGACCCGGTGGACTTGGAACCAGAGGATCCGAGTTCTCCTAACCGAATCCACTGAGTTTTAGTGTGTTCTTGGGCAAGACGCTTTCTGTTAGTCTCTTCCTTTGGATAAGGACATCAACTGGACACTCCCATGTGTTGGAGTCTGAAATTCCAAGCACATTAAAGAACCATAGAAATCTGGGCCCTGTTTTATGAAACAACTTACGACCATTTTGATCGTAAATCAGTTTCTTCAATGCTTCACTATTAATTACACTGTTCAAATAAACGTGATTTCAATTCATTTTCTTATACATGTGATATTTCTGTACTACATGCGCATTTAATTGTTTAAATTGAAAGCTTAGGTGAAAAAATTGAGCGATCTTAAAATTTGAGACTTATCGTAAGATGTTTAATAAAACAGGGCCCTGTTGCTTAGAAAGAATCGGGCAGGTTCCCAGAAACCGGTCTTATTACAAGGTGAGCAATTACCAGAATGTATACCCTGTTTTACACTGTTAACGGTCAAACATATCTTGTTGGCATGTGTAGACTTTGATCCTATGTGGCAAAGGTACTACACAAATACTACTATAGTTTTGCTATATATATATTGTTATATATTGTTAATATAGATTTTAGTCTTGTTTTAGAGTTCTTAAAATAAATCAGACTAATTCATTTTAAAATAATTTTTATATTTGCATTTACTTGTTAACAGGCCTTTGACGGGCATTTGTTGCCCTACATATATAGATAGTTACTACTTTTACCATATCATCCCTTATATGTAAATAGTTTTAACAATATATTTTTACATTAGTTTTTAATAACTTGCTATTTCATTCTTCATCGATTTTTGTGCACAATATGACCTATATATGTGTCGACGTGCGGTAAAACATCAATCATTCATTCATTCAGAAACCTGTCCTATTTTTACTGACCAACAGATTTCTGTTTGTTTTCGATGTTACTCATAATGGGTGACTTGTTTGTATTTCTGACAATGAATGACTTTTTGTTTGCAGTGTACAGTAGAGGTCACAGACAATGGGTACCCGACTCCCCAGACTAGCACGACTACACTGACCATAAACGTTGTACGTATTCCACCACCTACATGGACACCGAACGGAATCATCAGGAGGACAATTAACGAGAATGAAGTTGTTGGATACAATCTGGTCACTGTTCTCGCCAATCAGCCCAATCTTAAGGTACACCTCAATGTTTTTCTTTGGTGGGATATTTTGACAGATATCTTTGGAAAATTATAAAGATATTGTGCAGATTTTTTAACGAGGAAAAATTAATAAAATCGCATTGGTTAGCTACAGATACCATAATTTTCTAAATGATCCTTCAAATAGAAACCCCACTGAGAAATTCTGAATGACCTTTTTTTAAGAGGTGATGTGAAATCTAAAAAGCAACCTCCCTCTCACCCCACCTAAAAGTATGATCTGTGATGTGAAGAATGTGGGGTTCTGTTCCTTGAAATACATTAAGAACAAATAATAGAGTTATTCTTACAGCCACACTAATAGAGTTATTCTTACAGCCACACTAATAGAGTTATTCTTACAGCCACACTAATAGAGTTATTCTTACAGCCACACTAATAGAGTTATTCTTACAGCCACACTAATAGAGTTATTCTTACAGCCACACTAATAGAGTTATTCTTACAGCCACACTAATAGATTTATTCTTACAGCCACACTAATAGAGTTATTCTTACAGCCACACTAATAGAGTTATTCTTACAGCCACACTAATAGAGTTATTCTTACAGCCACACTAATCTTGTCAGAGTGATTTTATAATGAAAATCTTGTTGGGTGGGGTGAGATTTTATTTTGGAATGTTATATCTTATTATGTTGTGAATGCATCATATGTGTAATATGTTACAGGGCCGTATTTACTACGAGGTTGTAGGAGTCTACCCCGCCCAGAGTTTCTTTGCAGTGAATAACGTAACTGGCCTAATTAGACTGACCCAGGATCTGAGAATGGATGCGTTGAAGCAGAATTTATATGAGGTAAATATTCCCCACCAGCCATCATGTGTGGGTTTTTATATTGCTTTATTTCATTTCCTACAATGGTGAACTCGTGCTCAAGCATTTAATGTAAATAACGATAAATTGCATATTTAAACTGTATCTTAAATGTTATATTAGTTCACCCAAAACCTTGTGATACATAATATATACTTACTAGTAATACATGGTGTAGAGAAAAACAAAAGTAAGGAGAAAACAAAAGAGAATAGACAAAAGAGTGTAGTTAATATACTAATATGCATAGAGAGAGGGAAAGGAAAAAGAGAAGGAAAAAAGCAACGAAAGCATGGCCACTTTCTGACTTGTTTATTAATGTAACTGTCTGGTTTTTCAAATGATATTCCAATAAATTTATAGCAAGCAAACAAGTCTATAAAAATATATGATTTTTTTTTTAGTGAAAATCATTCATGAACATATATATAACAGTTAAAACTATCTCAAAGCTTGCTTTGCAAGCCATGCCAGATGGACATGCACCTAGTTGATCAATAACGGGCGTATTTTCCACTGCAGCTGAGGATTGTCGCCTATGACACTCTAAGACCTTTACTGAGGACCACAGCCACCATCTATATTGATGTGGTTCGCAACTTGAACACTCCATCAGTAAATCCACCGAGAACAGAAATCAATGCTAGCAAAGACTCGGACATTATCTCGTGGGGATATCCCGTCAATGTCACAGATCCTGATGGCGTAAGTCAATATCTCATTTATTGCCTCTTGAAGAGGTTTTTATTATTATTATTATTATTGACCTGGTCAATGAATTATTAACCAATTAGCCCATCAGTGGATACACCAATTTTTTGGCAAAAAAGGGGTAATCTTTTCTCATTGTGATTGCAGATTTTGGAATTTATTGATAATTAAATGGTGATTATATGATGTGTTTTTTAACCCGGTCTTGTTATTTACAGGCAGTTATGGTCTTAGGTTTAAATCGCATCTGTTAAATTAAATCGGTTTGAATCTACTTTTCAATCTGTTGCAGCCGAATCCTACATGCTCTATCATTGGCAACCCCAAGGCGATGGAGTTTTTCAAGATTGACAAGGACACGTGCTTGATCACTCTGAGGAAGAGCTTGGAAGATGATCCTGATCTTACCACCAGATATGAGGTATGGGACTGCTGTGCACCATATCATGCCTTTCTTTATTTAAAAAAGCATTCACCTTCAATTTTCTATCTATTTTTTATCTCTGCAACTGGGTAATTTGTACTTATGATTTATTTTTATTTTTATTGCAGACTGGAAGATGCTAGTATGCTAAGCATGTGTACTAAACTCTTTAACCCCCTAAACTGTACAAAACTGTACTATTTTACCCCCTAAACTGTACAAAACTGTACTATTTTACCACCTAAACTGTACAAAACTGTACTATTTTACCACCTAAACTGTACAAAACTGTACTATTTTACCACCTAAACTGTACAAAACTGTACTATTTTACCACCTAAACTGTACAAAACTGTACTATTTTACCACCTAAACTGTACAAAACTGTACTATTTTACCACCTAAACTGTACAAAACTGTACTATTTTACCACCTAAACTGTACAAAACTGTACTATTTTACCACCTAAACTGTACAAAACTGTACTATTTTACCACCTAAACTGTACAAAACTGTACTATTTTACCACCTAAACTGTACAAAACTGTACTATTTTACCACCTAAACTTTACAAAACTGTACTATTTTACCACCTAAACTGTAAACACCTCTTAAACTACCTCAACTTTACAAAACTATGTAACCCCATCAAACTTTACAAAACTATGTAACCCCATCAAACTTTACAAAACTATTTAACCCCATAAACTGTATAAAACTCTTTCACTAAAGTAATTTACGAAGAATTACGCTGTACAAAACTGATTTACCACATAACCTGCATAAAACTCTTAACTACCAGTGTATTAAATTAAACACTAGTGAACTGTACAAAACTCCTTTACAGTATCATTGAGTGAAAGAAGTGATTTATGAGGCATTGAGTATGAAACAAGTTGTGGTCATTTTTTCCTTTCTATAAAGCATTCTTTTCATCGTTATATTGAGATATATATATGCTGACATGTCAATGTTTATATTTTCAGATCACGGTGCAGGTCAATGACAATGGTGACCCGGATAGGTTTGCCACTGGTGTGGTTATCGTAAACGTACCACGTGACAGATTTAAGCCAACTTTGAACTTGCCACAGACTATCAGCTTAGCCGAGTCTGCCGTGCCGAACCAAGATGTATTTTTAGTGGTTGCCTCCGACCAGGATCAAAGAGTGAGTTTCCACCAAGCACCCTCGCCATGGTCCCACCATAAAAACTTGTTATCAGACGCTTTATATGTAACGCATATGAACCCATTTAATATTTTCTGCATGACACACAACTGGTGCACGTTCGAAATAGGACATTAAGAGCTGTGAACTGTTGGCAAATTTTAACGATACAGAATACTGTAGGCATGTTTTCACACTTGTGAAATGGATCACAACTTTTTGTCTCAAGCTGTTTATGATTTGATCAAATATGTTTACAGGCATTGACAATTAAAAATAACAGAATGAGGTTCCCATTATTGATTTTTGTAATTTAATAAAAAAATAATCAAATTTTCAACTTTTCAATTTTATTAATGATTATAACTAACAAGCTTAAATATGAATCATTTTAAATATGTAATCACTTTTTTAGTAAAACAGATTTTCATTTTATTTTGTATTTCATTTTGAGTTTTATATTACTTGTTTTTCAGAACATCACATAAAGATTGTATGTTTTGTTTTGTAGGGCAGTTTGGTGTACAGAATAACTGGGAACTTCCCCGGGAGCCAGTACTTCTACCTTGTTGATGGACAACTTAAAGTCAGGTTCTCACCAAAGTCTGACGTATTGGAGTCTGGCACATATACAGTAAGTATAAGTAATAATGCTTCAAGACACGGTAGACAGTCACGTAGGGTTTAGAAAGGCCGTGAATAGCTAGAAGTAGTACACCGCAGAAGACCTTCATCAAGGTCAACCAGTGCATCAGTATTTAACTTCTATGTATTTGGATAGACCAGCTTCATTATGTATTTGCAAAGGTCTAGCAGTAGTCTGCTTGCAAGGCTCGAATTTAGCAGTCGCAAACCTGCAAAATGTTTGAGAAAATGCATTCTAAAATTTTCAGCACTCGCAAAAAAACTTAGTGCATCTTTTCTGTACAAAGCTAGCATGTTTGATAATGATGTATTTAAAATAACATAAAGCTTTTATTGCAGTAAATTCATGTTGTCTGGAATGCACTTGTTTAGTGTTGTTAAACAGTATTAGTGCATTCATACATACAATGTCCACTCACGTCACATTATCGTTCGAGCCACACTTTATTGATAGAACACAAAAACACTTGTTTAGTGTTGCTAAACCATATTATTTTGTTTGAATAGCACATATGTATATTTTTAAATAATTGTTGCAGGTTAAAGTAGAAGCATATGACAGTGCCTGGCCTAACAATAAAGTGGAGGGAGAACTGACCATTACTATTGCCCGCAATCCAAACGGCCCAAGTTTCAACCAGCAAAGATATACCAAAACAATTGTTGCAGATTTCAGACCAAGCGATGTTGTCCTTACACTAACTGCATCTGACACAGACAATGTAAGATTTTACCAGAACTGTTCAGGCCTTAAAACCAACCTGTCTATTTTCAAGAAAAAAAGTGCTATTTATTGCCATCTTTCAGGTTTTTAAATTGAATCTTCAATGTCATATATTTTTTCTGATGTTAACCAGGACTTTTCATTTTTGCATAGATTTGTAGGGAGAACAGTGTGGGCTAAAGGGCTTGTAACTATTGATTTGTTGTATTTGAAGTTTTCTAAGTTACTTGAAATTTGCAAATCTCATAAATTCTATAAAGACTTTTGAATAAAACTTTATACTCTAAACAAATGTCAACTTTATTTTTCAGGATCTTCTAACATTTGTCTCTTTGGCATCATCAGACATCAACAAAATATTTTACCTAAGGGAGGTTGGTGGTCAAATCATTTTGACCGAAGACTTGTCCAAAATAACGCAGACTCAAGTATACACGTTTGATGTACAAGTACACGATGGCCGCAAAACAAACCGACAGTTTGATACAGCAACTGTTGAAATCACAGTTACACCACTGCGAGGACCTCCAGCGTTTACTGAACGAAACTACAAAGTAACAATCCCGATAACACAGGCCATAGACTCTACATTCTTCAGGGTGTCTGCTACAGATTTGGACCTTAGGGTGAGTCAGAGAACTTTGCCCTTTACAGTCCTGCCCGGTCTTTTTGTCCCCTAACAATAACTTTTATTTCCATCTAAATGAAAGTTCATGACAGCATTAAAACAGGTCAGATGACTGTAAATTTGAAATCTTTCTATGTTCTTCAAAGTGTCTGCTACAGATTTGGACCTTTGAGTAAGTCACAGGACTTTGCATGTTACCTTCCTCTCCAGTTTTTTTGTCCCCTGCCCTAAACAGTTCTGTCTAGATACAAGTTTTTGATGGCTTTAAAATAGGTCAGATGAATATAAAATTGAAATCATCATTCCAACCAGCATGGCCTGCATATGCTGAGCTTGAACTGTTAGTCAGAATACGCTTAGTTTTAATCTTAACAAAGACGATATAGACTGTGTCAAGTATTAGTGTGTATTACCATCAAATTTGCATTAAATCCCTCGATGTACCCAGGCATTAATTGAAACAACTGATTAGAAATGCATGTTACATTAAAAAGGTATGCTAACTTTTTAACTCTAGTGTTAACATAAACAATACAAGTGCTATAAATAAATAACCCAGTTGGATCTGCACACTACCTGTTTATAGGGGATACAGCATAATTAGTACTCTGTGGTATTGAAAATATGTATTTGACAGTGTGTGTAAAGTTTAAAGTACCTATCCCGCCATCAGCAGCAAAATTTTACAACATGTACGCCGTTTCTAAACCTATTGATGATGAGGTATATACATACCACATATTTTGAGAATCCAAACTCCATAGACACAATATAAACGGCTTTAACCAGCCAGGCTAAACCCCAAAAACTGGAGTGTTGAATTAAGAGTTACCAACTCATAATTCATTTAATGCATATTCAAACATGGGTGTTCAATGCATCCAAGAAAAATCCTATACTTTTAATCGTCACATATACATTATTATATGACCTAAACTCCTGGATAGAGTTTTGACAAACTGTTTTGTAGTTTAATTTTGCCGTTATTTGGTGGGTGAGTTTCTTTAATAGTGTAATCATATCCAACACCATTTTTAGCTTACTTGTTGTTTCTTGTAATCTATTCAATTGATTTGATAGCGTAATTCTCTAAGTTGTAATGCTTCCAAATACTCCATCAACAGTTGTAATGCTTCCAAATACTCCATCAACAGTTGTAATGCTTCCAAACACTCCCTCAACAGTTGTAATGCTTCCAAACACTCCCTCAACAGTTGTAATGCTTCCAAACACTCCCTCCATCAACAGTTGTAATGCTTCCAAACACTCCCTCAACAGTTGTAATGCTTCCAAACACTCCCTCCATCAACAGTTGTAATGCTTCCAAATACTCCCTCAACAGTTGTAATGCTTCCAAACACTCCCTCAACAGTTGTAATGCTTCCAAACACTCCCTCAACAGTTGTAATGCTTCCAAATACTCCCTCAACAGTTATAATGCTTCCAAATGCTCCATCAACAGTTGTAATGCTTCCAAACACTCCCTCAACAGTTGTAATGCTTCCAAACACTCCCTCAACAGTTGTAATGCTTCCAAATACTCCCTCAACAGTTGTAATGCTTCCAAACACTCCCTCCATCAACAGTTGTAATGCTTCCAAATACTCCATCAACAGTTGTAATGCTTCCAAATGCTCCATCAACAGTTGTAATGCTTCCAAATACTCCATCAACAGTTTTATTTTTAATCCTAATAAGCAATCTCAGCCTTTAAAATCATCCTTTCATCCAGCATGTCCGATTCCCCACATCCGCTCCTCATACCCAGAAAAGCAATACCATCTCAACCAGCGTCCTATCAGATGTGGGGCCATCACATTTAATGTATTAAACATGTTTTATACAAGAGAGCTCTTCTCAGTATCGGTGTTCCCTAATTACAGGGCAACCTGATGTATACACTGGATGGTATGTTACCAGGCACATCATACTTCAGGCTAGCACAGGACGGCAGCATATACGTCACACAGAGTCTTATCAACGAAAACAGACAATACGTGGTAAGTGTTTTACCTGATTTTCCAACCGCAAATATCCGGTTATTACATGTATGCATGTCGATATATCCTATATGTTATTTTACCAAAAGGAAGAGGAATGAATTTTTGTTCTTGAAAATAACTTGTTATAGTTACTTCAAAAATAACTTAACAAGTTACACCCCTGACTTGGTTAGATACAGATGCAAACATCTTAAAATTTCTACATAATCCAAATTAAACATTTTGTATTCTTGTTTCTACTTCAGTTATTAATTGGCGCCTATGATACAGATCTTCCAGAAGATAAGAGCTTTGCAACGGTCTTGATAACAATTCAGCGTAACTTGAATCCGCCAACATTCCCGAACAATCAGCTCACTTATTTTGCCTTCATTAAGGATTTTGACCCGCAGGGGACAGAGGTCATTCAAATCAATGCTACAGATAGTGATATTACAGTAAGTACATTGGTTATTACATTTTATTATATACAAATCCAGGCTTATAGTTTGGCGATTTTTGTCTGTCTGTCTGTTCGTCTACGCCTTTTGACGTTTTGGTTAAAGTTTTTGGTTAAAGTTTTTGTTCGTCTACGCCTTTTGACGTTTTGGTTAAAGTTTTTGGTTAAAGTTTTTGTTTTCCTTCATTTCTGAAAACCCAATGGTTGGAAAGCTTTGAAACTTGGCACACATGTTCATTGTCATTACACAATGTTATATGACAAGAACCATAACTCTTTCATGTATTTTACTTGAATTATCACCACTTTTTCTTTAGATTTTTCAGTTAAAATGTTGAATTGCAATCCGGCGTTCCCATCAACGTTGGTGCTTCTATCACTTCTAGACGTTTTCTGAATCTGTACCAATATACAGTCGATTCCGTTTAATCGCATATCGGTTAATTGCATATTTCGGTTAATTGCATAACGTTTTGAAACACAAAACCATTCGTATTCTTTTGCATGTAAAAAAACCCATATAATCGCATAGGTTTTTGTCACATTCCGGATAATTGCATAACGAATATCTGGCTAATTGCATACTGAAAGTCAAATTTACCTGTATTTTGCAACTGTTAATTGATTGACGCGGTCACAGAGATAAGCCCGAGGCAAATTGATTGACAAAAGGTGCTAATTGGCTTGCCGAGGGAGTTTGCCATTTTGTGTGGTTTCCGTAAAGCTTCCACGCCATGAAGATTGCTCACCAATTAGCATACAAGATTTAATAATAAGTTTGTAAAGCAATGTGTTGTTAATTATTTACTGCTCTCAGTTTGCTAGTGTCGGTAGAGATGCATATGACATTGAGCAGCTCATAGAGGTTACTTAATAAATGAAAAATAAAATAAGCTTTTGTGTTATTATCATGGCTGTGTAATTCACACTTCAAACAATAGAAAAGCGACGCAGGTTGAAAGAAAACAAATACGCATAAATATTGCGTAATATCTATGAAATAACGGTAAATACAAAATGGATATGCGCAATAATAATCCTATCAAACATCTTACATAGAATTAACTCGCTTTTATGGAGTTCCTATGTAAGTATTAACAGAACAGTAAAACGAAAGTAGAAACGTGCACCGCTACATGTGCAAAATGTTCAGTTTCGGTTATTCGAATACTCCGGTTAATCGCATTTATTTTCTTGACAAATGGGCTATGCAAATAACCGAAATCGACTGTACTACTAAAAATAATTTTCTGTACCACTATACTTCATACGTCGTATGACGTTGATGTCGTTGCCTACCACGTAAACAAACTAGTCTACTTTATGGTGCTGTAATATTTTATGAGCTTTCTTAAGAAGGTATATAATAAAACGATCATTACTGGAGTAAGTGTTCTGCAAGTTGCGTTTTCGTAACTTGTTTTATCTTGTAATGGTGACAGTGTCTCACCTGGTAATTCACACATCAGGATTATTATACACCCACTTTCATAGAGTCCTGTTGCATCCCGTAACACATTTTTATTACTACCATTTCTCAAACAGTTTTGAATGGGTTTTTCCCAAACTTCATATACACAACACAATTTAACTGATAACAACCTTAATATGTCCTCCTACCTTTTTAATTTATTTTACATTGCCAAATTTGTTACAAAATTATGGCCTTTTGATTGACTTAAAATAAGCGGGGGAATTTATCACCTTCAGTGATAGTTCTAGTTATTGCCTGTAGTTATGTTCAGCTGTGATCACATGATGTTATTAACATTATTTGAAACAAGCTTTCCAGGAAGACCTCTATTAATCACTGCAGTTTACTGATGGAATTCATAGTCCTGAGTGAAAATTCATGAACTGTTTAGCATAGTTCCATGTTTGAATTGAGATGCATGCATTTAAAATCAACGTATTTATTTCCTCATTTATATCCCTTCTATCTCTCAGAATGTGCTAAAAATGACGTAAAACACCATTCAAACAAACAACATCTAAACAAACAAAATCTCTCAGAAGATTCAATATGTTTCTCATAAAATTTGATTAAATTAGTTTTATACTTTTTAAACAGTAACTTTCCTTTCTAGTAATTTTATTGTCTGTATAGTACACATGAATATTTGCTGTTTGTTTCCTTCAGTCACCGGAGAATAGCGTAGAATACAGACTCGAGGTTGGCAATGTAGGAGTCGATTACTTCAAGATTGGACCAAACAGTGGAGTTATCACATTGTCAAACATGGTTTCCATGGATGCACCCAAACCAGACCGCTATGTAGTATGTAGTTTTTTATTTTGTTTGGCATTTTTAAAATACTTTATTATTTTTTGCTTTTTCTGTGTGTATAAGCGTTTATTTATCCTCGCTGTATTGCACTGGGCATTTAAACAAGCAGACCTTGGTTTTCCTACAAAGTAACTTCTCTATATTAAATGTAAAACCTATGGTATCGTAAATTACATGAAAACATATCTCAGCAAAATTAGTTGTTATAAACTACAGTCTTTATTATGACTGTCAACTGCATTTTCTTGTTTTTGCATTTACAGCTTCGTGTGATTGTAAGCGATAGAAGTCCCGAGCAAGCTACCATCCGCAGTACTACTGCCACAGTGACCGTATCCGTCGAGAGGAATATTGCACCAGTCATCACAGACAAAAACAGCTACATTACGACAATCTCAGAGGGCGTGAATATTGACTATCCTATATTCACAATTCTCGCAACGGACGCCAACTCATTAACGGACGCCAGCTCCAGAAATGCACAATTGGACTATAGCATTGAGGATCTGACCGCTGCTCAAAAGTTTCAGATTAGCAGTACCGGTTTAGTCACACCACGAGTGACTCTGAAGACAGGAACGCAACAAAGTTTTAAATTTAATGTTCGAGTCAGCGATCGAGGTATCCCATCTCTGTCGGACACTGCATTGCTGACTATCAATGTACTACCTGTCGGGTGCCCAACTTTCGATTCCAACAGGCTGGACTTTAATAAGGATGAGAACATGAGGATCAATGACACTCTTGTATTCGTCAAGGCAACTGACACAAATCCCGATGGTCCACTTATATACGAAATCCGCGGTGACGGTCTTGCTCCTCTTTACTTCAAGATTGACGCAGATGGCACTGTCAGGTTAAACAAATCCTTCACGGATGATACCAACAAAACACCTTATTACACAATTCGTATTTATGCTATCAGGGAAAACAATAAGGAATGTTATGCAGAGCTGATGATCCGAGTTTATGTGAACAGGAATCCCAATGCTCCGGTATTTAATCACAGAGATCTTGAATTTACAATAAGCGAAAACATAGACTTAAAGGTATCCTTTGGAAATGTCAGTGCGTTAGATAAGGATCTGGGATCAAACGGAGAGATCTTCTACGAGATCGGCAAGACGGACTTGACGCCGTCATATCTGAACAACTACTTCACCGTGAATGAGAACAACGGTCTCCTTACCGTGATTGGGAATCTAAAGAATGACCCCAATACTTATCAGTATGTTATGAGAGTTTTTGCCAAGGATCGGGGTGTTCCTCAGAGACAGGATATGATAACAGTTACTGTAATTGTTGTGCGCAATCCCTGTGGACCAGTTTTTACCAGTTCGTCATATAATACATCTATCTATGAAGGTGCAGAGGTTAATTTTGAAGTTATAACAGTAAAAGCCACAAAATCATGTAATAATGATACAATCACCTACAAAATTATGGAGACTCCGCCAGCATCTCTGAAATTCTCTATCGACAATAATGGTGTAATCCGCACAAAGGCTCCCCTTTACGAGGAACAGGTAAAATCATACTCCCTGACTGTTATAGCTACTGACAATAACATCGCCAACAAGTCAACAGAAGTTCCAGTTCTAATTAACATCTTGAGAAACCAATACGCTCCAATTTTTAACAATAAGGACCAGTCAGTGAGCATCTCTGAGTACGCCCGACTAGGATTTCAAATTGCTGTCGTTGGAGCCACTGATGCTGACCACATGCTTGGCAGAAGTTCAACCCTGAGATACAAGTTGGTTAATGTGGACCCATCAGGTGCGACAAAGTTCTTTGATATCAGTTCAACTGTTGGCGAGGTAACTTTAGTCTCGCAGCTTATCGAGACTACACCTGTACCAAACAAGGTTGTAATGAACGTCATTGCTTACGATTTGTCTGCTGAACCACAGACCGCTACAGCAACCCTCACTGTAAATATAATAAGGAATCAATTTGCGCCCCAGTTCCGCCAAGGAAACAACTATAACACGACAGTATATGAAAATGATCGCGTAAACACCCCTGTTGCGAACGTTACCGCCGACGATCCAGATGTGAATGTGACACTGAACAAAAACACTCCAAATGCAGAGGTCGAATACTACATCAAAGGGGATGGTAACTCGTTTAAAAGATTCTTCAGTGTTCTTTCTTCTGGAGAGGTTGTCCTTAGTCAGCCGTTATACATACCACAGTTGGAAGGGAACGTTGTCACGGTGAGTAATAATTCCTCAATAATACCAAATGATGCATATTTACACAGCCTTATATTCTGTACTATTGGTTTTATGAATATTGAGTTCTGCTCAACCCGGGGCTAACGTAAGCAAGCATATTTCACTACCGTTCATGAACAGTCTCAATCAAACCGAGACTGCAATATTTCGTTATTATCCTGTTTGGCCTTTTCCAAAGTTCCACCATCATACTCTTTAATATACTGTTTGTAGGCCAACTAATGATAACGTTTATCTTTTCGTTACTTTTATTAAAAAATATTCTAACGCACTTGTCAAAAATTCTAGTATATCACATACTCGGTACATTTAAAAATGCAACTTTTTTGATTTTCGATTCCTTTTAGTCCGGTGTTTTTTTATTCATATCAAGATTTGATTTTATGTTAGTACACAAGTCACTTTGTCCTAAAGGTTAACATATGGCAACAAGCAAAGTTTTACGCAAGCGTAAAATATCTGCCGAGAGGAAATAGCATATATCTGGACACGAAGTTTAATATAATAACGTATCAAGTCACGGGTGTTAAAACAATATTGAAAAAAATTATGTTGACGTAAACACGCCACAACCGTTTTTTTTCTTACCAGACACATTCTTCCCGAGTTTTACCATCAGTTGTTCCTACCAAACATTTTGAATCAAGGTGGTCGACCTCGCTTCTCTCTGTTCAAATACCTTGATTTGCCTTGCATACTGATTACAATTCATGATTACAATTCAACTTTGGACCACGACTTGCTAGAAGTACACATCAGCACAGAAATACAGGTGTTCACATGTAAGGAATGCGTGTGCGTTAGCATGTGCATTACAACAGATGTCTCATTGCTACCATGTGTAATTGCTACCATGTGTAATTATAAGATTGCGTTATCAAAGTGAAAAACTCAAAAGAAACTGTTCATTGCTACCTTGCCATTACATGTTCAATTATGAAAACCATATAGGCAACGAATAAACCCATCGACTAGTGTATAATACGGCGGTATTTACGAGAATATCGCATTATAAATGGGTGTTATTCCATTAAAATACAGATTTGCACTTATTCCTTTCCAATACTAGCGTTTCATTCAGTTTCATTATGCTCCGTAAAAAATCCCGGACGTTAAGATCCCGGAAATATTGCCGCATTCTAAACTTTAGTAGACTGCTCTACGAAAACGTCATTTGAGGCAATAAAACTGCAAGCTTTGAACATTGAAAAATATGTGTTTATACCATTCAAGTTTTTTAGACGGGTTCCCTAGGAATTGAAGTTGTAATGCATGCTTATTGGCGGCTACATGATTCACAGTCTGTTAACCATAGACATATTCTAAAGCCATATAAGAGTCAGCTGCCTTCGGCAGCTGAATAAACAGGTGCAGAAGATTTGCTTGAGGACTTTAATTCCACTCTAGAAATTCAAAAAATGCCAGGTCTTGTGTTTTTAGATGTCATGACTGTAGTTCCGGCATTCAATTTCAAGCTTCACCCTCGATTGTTGATTTAAAACACAGACCTAATAACAAATAGATTGGACACTATGAAAATTGTGTAAATTTCAAGTGGCACAGTTCGAAAATTTCACAAAATATTTCCCAACTTTAAACACACATATCATGAAGAGTTTATAGATACAAGTTTCATTCAAGCCAAATACCATCACAAATTTAATTTTCTTTCCAATGATAGTATTATTTTTTTTCCTTACATTGAGAGCAAAAAAGGAGTTTGATGGAAACTTTGACTGTCAAAACATTGATTTATAAGAGAAAAGCGTAAAATTATGACATTTTAAAGTTTAAACATTTTTTTATACAATTTCTTATTTTAAAAATATACATAAATTACTATAATACCATTTTGCTACTCACTATGAATCTTTTGGATGTATTCTCATCAAAATAGGTGAATAACTGAGAGAGAAGATAGAAGGAAAAGTTAAGGTGCCACGTGATATTTTGGTTACTTCATTGGTTAAGATAGGAAGTTTCCTATCTGTTTATTAATATGTCTGTGTTTAAACATATGTTATTTCACATGCTTTTTAAAATATAATATTTGTACACAATAGAAGAAAAAGGATTAGAACAAAAGTAGGATACTTAAGATAGCTCTTTTGTTCATTTGTCATTCAATTACCAGAATGTATATAGAGTTTAATTAACATTGTTGAAGTGATACGGGAAATAATTCCCGAGTGAGAAAGATTCTTGCGATATAGAAACGAGTGCGTTTTCGCACGAGTTTCTATATCGCAAGAATATTTCTCACGAGTGAATTATTTTCCGTATCACGACAAAAATGTTAAACTATATAATATATATTCTGTGATGAATTTCTTTCCAGTCGTCTTTTGACACAAGTATTCCTTCTTCTGTCACTTCTTTGGCGACAGCGCGGAATAATATCATGACGTCAATTTGTGATGTAATATCGTGACGTCATGAGGCGAGATAGCACAGTAGAGGAAGGGATATGTTATAGATTTTCTCAAACTGGGAAATTTCTAAAATTCATTCCAGAATATATAATATACACTGTTTTGCACCTTTAACGGTCTTTGATCCTATGCGACAAAGACACTATAAAATAAATAATATGAAAGAGTTATTTGATAAAGTTGATTTCAGTCCTGTTTTAGAATTCTTAAAAGAAATCAGAATGTGTAATTCATTGTAAAATACTTTTTATATTTGCATTTATTTGTTTACACACTCATTGATGGGCATTTGTTGATCCACATATACATAATTCTTTTACCATATCATTCCTTATTTGTAAATAGTTTTAACAATATATTTTGCATTAATTTTAATAACTTACTATTTCATTTCTTCCATTCTTCATCAGTTTTTTTGCTCACAGAATGACCTATATATGTGTCGACATGCCGTAAATCACCATTCATTCATTGTTCAAGGGTCAAGAGGCCACAACCATTGGCTATTTGCTCCCTTGTAGTTGACATTATTTGTGACACAACATTTGTATTTGTTACATGTGTAAGTACCTGGAGTACTTTTGATTGGGTCAAATTTCTGAGTATACAAGCTTGATTGACATCTATAGGTTATTTAATATTCTTATAGTGAACAAAATATATTTATCAATGATAAACTGAAAGGTAGGTTGTATTTTAGTTGTTTCATAAAACCGGGCTCAGGCTTTTTGTAGGGGTCTAAGGGTCTGACTTAAAAATAACAAATAATGATATTTTCTATTCTTAAGTGCCTAAAATTAATGAATGAGCCAAAAATAGCACTTAATTACAAGAGAATTCCTTCTGTATATAATATGTGCTATCCTAGGCTACGTGCCAGGGTTAATTCCTTCTGTATATAATATGTGCTATCCTAGGCTACGTGCCAGGGTTAATTCATTTTGTATATAATATGTGCTATCCTAGGCTACGTGCCAGGGTTAATTCATTTTGTATATAATATGTACTATCCTAGGCTAAGTGCCAGGGTTAATTC